>JARHVA010001049.1:2842500-3232500 GCA_037957365.1 Torreya grandis | reverse complement strand
TATATATATATACATATATATATATATACATATATATATATATATATATACACATACATACACACACACACACACACACACACACACACACACACACACACACACACACTCACACACACACACACACACACACACACACACATATGGTAAATTCACCTAACCTAACTGGTAGCTTCATCCTACTAAATAGTGGATTTACTCTGTCTTTTTCCAAAAACCTAAGAGATTTAAATGGATTATTGTTTATCATTTAATTTTTTACTTAAAAACAAGAAAAATATCTAACATTTTGTAGGACCTATGGTGGATAAAGACAGGCTTAGTAATTCTTAAAATCTCACATACACTTTTGTTTGGTGCTTAAAATCCACTTAATCACACTTGTCTTTTAATTTTTAAAGTTTTTACAACTGCAAACAAGGCCAAGGGGAAAAAAATTTCAATCACACTTTTATTTGTGGATATTAAAAGGAACATAAATTTTAGTTAGATCTCTTAAAACCTTTTTCACTTTATGTTTATTTTTTGTTACTAGCTACATTTCAAAGTTCATAGTAAGATTTATTTATTTGAGGAAAATTAGAAACTAGTGTAGGTATGCTCTCCCCCCATCCCCTTTAGGGAACTCAGGTGACCAAAATTTCTTAGTTTATTTCTTTTTATTTGGTATTGTTATAAATAATGTCACTTATTCTCTCACCAAGTTTTGAGTGACTTGGGTGACCCAGAAACAACCTCTAAAGTTTTTCCATTTTATTTTATTGTATTTATCTTGTGGGAAGGAGCACATTTCACCCTCATAAGTTATCTAGGGGTGTGTTGAATTTATATTTCATATCCTAGCATCATACCAATCCCTCTCCATGGTGGGGTATATAAGTTGGACACATGATATTGGCATTACCAAGGGGTTAAGTGGCTAGCCTATTCTGATCCAAACAAAAACCTAGGTTAGGTCTTGTTAAACATCAAACCTTACTAAGAAGTACATTGCTAGAGTCACTATGGAAAGGAAAAGACCCTTTCATAGTAAGGTAGTAAGTATGAATGCAATTTATATGATTTCACCCTTATGTTATGGGGTGTGTAAAAAATCTACCTACATGTGTACTTTAATTTTTGGATTAACACTTAATTACTTAAAAGTGTTAGTATATCAGTGGAAACTTTGGTAGAATCTATGCATACCTATGTCAATTTTAGATATATGACAATCCATTAGTGATACTTATATTTTATTTGATTTACATGTGTGTTTATAGAATAATACTATTTGTTTGTATTGCTATGTCAAAACTAGTCCAAAACTATCACGTTGTTTTCACACCCCTTCAACCTAAGCGGTGTTACTCTATCCATTTTGTGTCACACTTTTTTTCCTTGAGTTTTATTCCAAAATCTTTTGTGTGACATGTTTTTAAATGGGGCATCATTATGCTTCTTATTTCATCTTAAACATTTTCCTTGGATTTTTGATTCCAAAACCATTATCATGGCATTTGTTTAAAGGAACATTGTTCCACTATTGAAATCATTCCAACTCGCTTATTGCCTTTGAAACTATGTTCCAAGCCATTATTATACCTATATTATTTCAGACATGTAGTTACACTACCCATTTTGGTCTAGCTCTTTTACCTTGGAACATTTGAGTATTTTTGCATTAAATCCAAAGCTTAACCTTTGAAGTGAAAATTCTAAATTAATCAAGTTTATACAAAAGTATCATCTAATTAGGGCTTAGATTGTTTAATTTTTGTGTCCAGATTGTGTTACTTGGGTTTATTTCCTATTTCATCTAAAAGACCCCTTGTCTAGACCTAACAACTTGTTGTTTGTTTTGTACCTTGTTCAAGGTTCCTTTTGAGCCAAGTTGTTACCATGTACTTTATTTAAAATTTTTTGTGTCAAATTCTAAATGTCTATTTCCATTATTCCAATAATATACTATGAATAAAATTTCTAGTCTTAGTGTGCCAATTATTGAGTGTCATCCAATCTAATTTCTTAGTTTTGTTTATTTTTGAGTTCTTTATTTTTGAGTCTAGCCTTGTTTTTCACACTAATGATTATAAACTCGTTTAGGCAAGTCATTGCTATCCTTTGGTCCTAATTCATAATTATTCTACTTTGTCTAGAAAATTTTGTCATCAATTATAACTACCTTTAGGAAAATTAGTGTATTAGTCATAGATGGGTTTCATGATTTTGTGTTACTTTTGCCACTAATTATAATCACCTTTGGGAAAATTAGGATCAATTATTAGACCATTTTCAAGTTTGTTTTGTTCTACCTTTGTTTATTCTATTTGTTTTACCCTTTGTGCCTCTTTTATAGAGCCAAAGGTTATTTGTCTTTAGCACTCAATTGTTTTTTACCTTTGGACCCTTTGTTTTTCAGGAGACCTATCTATAGATATGAACATGCCTCATTACACATGTAACAAGACCATGTATAATACAAACTATGAGAACTTTGTTACTAGTGACCATTTTATTTCAAAATCGTATGATGATGTAGTTTATGAGATGGATCCATATCCATCTTATAACATTCCATACATTGAAAAAAGGCACAAACCATTAGTTTAGTATTTGGTTACTGTACCTCCTTATCCAATCCAAGAGCTAGAGTAAATGACATATTACCTTTCTCAAATAATGCTTAACATTTATCAAAGACAAAAACAAGAGCCCTAGTATATGATGATGCCAACATAAAAAAACTATGATCCATACTTATTTGAATTCCATTTGTTAGAGAAAAAATATGAAATTATCATTAGAGCTATCAAAGTAGGAGCCAAGTTTTTTCTATAATTCCCTCATAAAAGTCTAAGTATTTTGATTAGAACTCCTAGTAATGCACCCTAGATTTAACCATTCGAATAGGCATCAACTAGTTATAAATAATCTTTATTCCAAATGCCATAGTAAGACCAAAGTAAGCTTATTAAAGGGAAAGGCCCTATTGGTGAACAAATGGAATAGGTACAACAAGGGTACAAAAACTAACTCAACATAACACATAATATTAACTCAAAGGATGTTTATAACATGAATTTTATTTAGATAACTCCATCAATAGGGGAAAAAATGGTTGATTCAAGCTATGTAAGCCAAAATACACACCCATTTAGCCAAATCATGTTGGTTAGTGACATGTATAATGCCCCTATTTTGATGGAAGAGATTGTCACTAAAATGTAAAAACTCACTCAAAATGTTGAAAATAACACACAAGTGAATTCTAATTTAAACCAAAGTGGATCCAATTTATCACCAAGAAATACATAATAGATTTTTCAAAATAATACTATGAGTGAATTACAGTAACAAGGGATAGGTACGCCTATTTCCCAAGATGAACAAGTAACCTCCAATCCTCAACTAACTAATGTTTCATGTGTGAAATAGGGGTAATAAAAAAATAATATACCAACTTACCATTGTAATAAATGCAGAACAATATGGCACCTCTATAGGTGACAATGAATGTTAAGCCACAATAAGCACATACCAATATACCTCATCAATCATAAATTTTACCTAACAAATAGTGTATCCATATTGGTTATAAAGCGTTAGTTGATCAAAAATAACAAATACCAAACCCTGAATAATTGTGTAACCAATAACAAGTGCCTATTCAATAATAATTATTGATCCAACAATAATGTACTTATATACAATAGGTACTAGCTACTAGGAAATAGTTGCCTTTCACTAAATGGGTATCTCATGTGCAACAAGGATCCAACTACCAACACCTCCTACAATAGGTATCTAGTTAACAATGTGTTCCCTATATACAACAAGGTTCAATAAATAGGCAACAAGTTCCCTTCCAAACCCAATAATACCAACACATTCATAGAGTCAAATGCTACTACTACAACCATCATTTACTGGGTAGGGTTATATATCCAATCCAAACTAGATTGTGTTTCAACAAAAACACATTTTATATCCATAGTATAATCCTAATTCATAGATACACATACCTAGTCATCCAGCCAATTGTACTAACATTTCACAATATACCTACCCCAGTCAAGGTAATCCACCTTTGATCGCGCAACCTCAAAAACATCAGGCCACTCCTAATTTCCTTACACAAGAGTTGTACAAATGAAACATATAATTAAATCTATAAAAATTGGGAAACAAATAAAGAAATTAAAAATGGATGAAATATGCTCTTATCCATTCAACATGGAGTATTTGTAAATACCTTTTCCACTAGGTTACAAGTTGCCTAAATTTGAAAAATACAAAGGCAAAGGAGAACCTAAAGAACATTTACAATAATTCTTTTTCACATTCCATCCAATGGCATATAGGAACATATACTTACTTCTATTTCTAAGGAGTCTAGATGGATAAGCCTTGGAATGGCTATTGAAATGACCAAAATTTTTTGTACCTAACTTTGATGATATTTCAAATAAGTTTGTACAAAACTGTATTTATAATCTTGAAAATGATATTATTGTTTTGGATTTATGCCAAGATAAACATAATATTTGTGAAATCTTCATTGCAAAATTACAATGTTCAAGAGCACTAGGGAGTCAGTTTACTTGTAATTTGCTAGATAAATAATTGGCCACAATATTTACTAGGAGCCTACATAGTGAGATATGTTACCATATCAAGCTATAATGTGCTCATACAATTGAAGAGGTTATAGAGAAAGGAATGCATATTAAGAAATCCCTTTTAAATAAATGGATAATCAAGCTATCCTCTTCTAATCAGATCCATAATGAACATCAATGCCAACATAAGCATAACCAAAACTAAGGATAGAACCTTAATCAAAACCTAATTCAAATACTATATTTAACACCACCTCAGATAATAACAATGAGATAACTAAACCCTAAAACCATAATAATAATGTTATTGGTAATGGGGTTACTAAATCACACCAAGTTTAGATGGTGCAAACACTTGCGGTCCATTTACCCCCACCCACTTAACAACAGCCGCATCCATACATTTAACCAAGACCTCCAAAAAATGAAGTGCCATAAAATTAAATTAATTATAAGCCCCTCCTCTAAGGAGAAGACCACCAATTGATAGATAATTTAGTGAACTTATTGAACTTATTAAATTTGTGTCTTGAATATTGGTTCAAGCAAATATGATCGTTTGGCCGATATCAAAGCCACTTATTGAAGGGATTCCTTTTCCTTATTGGTATAAAGAACAAAAATCTTGTGAGTAGTATTGTGTCAGAGGACATTACATAAGATGGTGTATCCAACTTAGGCATTTTATTGAGAATATGCTAGAAAATGAAAAGATAGAAAGTGACACTTGTGCTCCTATGACCAATAATAACTTGGGTATCTACCATAATTCATTTCCCCAACATAATAATAATAAAAAATAATAATAATATGAATAGAAATAACAATAATGATAGAGAACGCCACCACAAAATCAACATCAACAACACCAACCACAACAAGAATAAAATAATGGTCAGAACTAAGAGCAAACCAATCAAACCAACCAAGGAGGCCATAATTCCATTACATATACCTATAATAATTCTATAGGACATGTTTCAGGAAATCATGTTACCACTATTAGTATTAATCCCTAGCCAATTACCAATAAACCTAGACCTTCACCTAAAATTTCCTATTTACCAACAAATGCTTACTAACCTCCTTATGCTAATGATTATTCTATGGACCATGTTGACAATTAGTATCCATAACATATAATAATAATCATCCAAGCCTCATTACCTACCTATCCAACTACCAAATCTAAGTTCCATATCAAGATTATACAATGATAACTTGACAAGTTAGGTTCACTATCAAAGGATTGCAACCAAATACTACAAGTGAGCCTAATCATGATTCTATGCCTATAAGAAATAAACTAACTAACACAATTAAGGGAAAGACCTATGATATTATTGAACAATTGAAGAAGACACCTACACACATATCTATCATGGATTTATTGTGTACATCTACCATCCATAAACACATCTTAAATGAGTATTTAAATTAATCCCTCATGCCAAATTACATCACTTCAGACAAATTCTAAGCCATGATAGGACACTTGGCCCTTGACCAATGTCTCACCTTTGACCAAAGTGATATGTATTCTCTAGGTCCTCTACATAATAACCCATTGTATATTGAGGTTGGTATAATGAACCATAGAATTAAATGAATCCTTTTAGATAATGATTTAGGTCTCAACATTGTGTCTCTAAATTTGGTCAAATATCTTGGATATATAATAACCAACTTGTATTCAAATATTATTGTTATCAAGGCATATGATAACAAAAAATGGGAATATCAAGGTACTATTAACTTACTAGTGCTCATTAGGCCATTGAACCATGATACTTTGTGCCATGTTTTAGACCTATAACTATCTTAAAATTTGTTAATGGGCTGACCTTAGATCCATGAAATCAGGGCTATACCTTCTACATTGCATCATTGCATAAAATTTCCTCATTCAAGAATGGCTGTGACTATACTAGCTGATATTCAGCCATATTGGTATTGTAAATGACTTAAGATCAAGTATAAAATCTATAACTATCAATTTGGCATGAATCATATTCCCAAATTAGATGAATAAAGATCCAAAAAAGGAAAATCCATCAAAACATGGCTAGAATCTAATTACATTGACTTAGATAACTTATCCTTTACCTTATCCAGGCCTCCACCATACATTTATAACAAATTTTATATAACTAACAAATGTCTTAGAGAATATAGTACCTATAATGCATTACATATTACCAAATTACCTAAAATTATAAAATATTATGGGACACCTAAGGCCAAAACTACTCGTATGTGTTGAAACACAACTATCTATTGAGAGGGGAGGTGGGTGAATCAGTATATTGACTAAACTAGTCATTTTTAAAACTTATAATGTAGATTAAAAATATATGTAGAGATCACATACACACAAATATACATAACACTAGATATACCATAGAAAAGCCAATATGGGAAAAACCACCATGAGAATAACTACTAGAATTTACTATTTTAATCCAGCCTCACAATCAAGAACCTCACTGGTTACAATGTTTAAGGGAACCAAACCTAAGGGGATCCCTTGATTTAAGAGCACCTACTCTAAAGAAGAACCAACTCTCTAACTGAGCACTAACTCAACTTATTTGATGGCACCCACCAATAAGATCTATATTCAAAATATGGAGCTACAACTCCAGATTGCAACTTTGATTCATAAATGAATATAATTCAGTTCTCTATTATAGGTCTAGTTTGTAACTATTTATGCTTTGTATATCTCTCACTTCTCTACTCTTCACTTATCTTCCGCTCTGCCCTTCTATCTTAGTGTCTCTATATTTTTGTATTTGACACACTTCATCAATCTCTTGCTCTCTGCTTCTATCTCTCTCTCAATTTGACTCTATATAACAAATTTTGCATATATATATATATATATATATATATATATATATATATATATATATATATATATATAAGCATTTAATCTTTATTTCCTCATCTTTGTGTTCATACTTGTTTACTAACACATCATGTTAATTCTAGACTCAGTTCATATTTATTGAACAAGTATCTTGTGTCTCAAAATCATGATCTACCACCATGAATATTGGTCTCAATATAATTTTTATCATATATTAGGCTCTTATTTTGATGCACATTCTATATTACACAAATTTGATCAATCATTACAATCTATTTCATTGTCTATGTCATATTTTATGGCTTACTTACATGTTCTTCCACTTGACCATTGTGATGAACAAACCTTTGAATACTGACAATTGATTTTAAGTTTCATGCCAAGATCTAATAATCCTCATTTAATTTTATCAACTTTAAAATACATCTAATAGATCAAGTTCTGCTAGGCTCACGTGCTCTGTTGGGTCCTTGTAAACTTTTGAGCTTTAATGTTCCAACTTTAAAATGCATCTATTGGATCTTTTGATTTGAGCTTTTGGATGTCATTAGATTTTCAAAGTTATACAAAATTTATATCTATCTAACATTAAACATCAAATTATTAATCTCATCTCACTACTTCTGAGTCTTTGGAACAAATACACTCCATCATTTTCAACAAACTAGTTCAGTATTTAACTCACCTCTATGTCATTAAACATCAAGAAATTGATCTCATTGAGTCCACTCACTCTATTATATCTTCATTGCATGATTACATGCTCATCATTCAATCCTCGAATAAGCTCAAACTTTATCTCTAACAAGATCCCATGAATGTGACACTTGGCACCCTTACGTGCCTTTTATATATTTGTTATCAATTTTTGCTATTGAGACACTTGACATCCTTGCATTAATCCTTGACTACTTGAATTTAAATCTCTTCATATATTTAATATGCAAGCTCCATGATTATGACACTTATCACTAGCACATTTACTCAGATATTCCTTTGACAAATTAACTTTTTTACTCTTCATTGGATCTTCAATGTATGATTAAGTGCTAATCATTGATCAAGCTAGGATAAATCTCAAGTCAAGGACTTAGGAAATATCAAGTCTTATAACATTTCTTGAGCTGGTAATTAATAGGTCAAAGGGGCTGGTATCACAACAATGAGGAAGACTTAAGTTATAACTTAAGTAATTGATTCCCATTTATAGCTAGTTAACATAAAAATAAAACATGCCTATGTATGTCATGGCTTAAACCTTTAGGGTTTAACTGAGAAACCCTGTAATTTCTTAGATAAAATATAAATCAATTACAACCTCATTTTTTCTTGACTAAACCTAAAAACTATATATTTAAGATGCTTTTGAAAAACCCATAACAAATATTTTATTAATTACTCTTCAAGTGGTCTAGAAATGGTCTTTGTAAAAACATGAAAACTTTGCATTTTGCAGCTTTAATGTTAAGGTGTGGAGCTAAAAGCTTCAATTGTTTGTAGACACAAAGAAGGATGCTAAAGAACCAGAGGCACCAGCATTGGTAGTATGACCGACGTCGGTCAGATGCAGTGGAGAAGGAGACCGGTGACGACAGACAGTCGACTGACATCGGCAGCACCAGACAAGCAGGGACCGACGTCAATCGCCTGTGTATTTCCAGAACTACTGTTGATGAACAGTCAGTTAAGTGAAGCGAGTGTTTGCATGTCAAATGACTAATTATAGTCATGAGCTGCGTGTCTAATTATTGTAACTAGAGTTCTATTTTTGTAAGCATGGGATCCTATTTAAAGACCCATAAGGCATGTATTGTAATAATGCAAGAAGGCAAGTAAAATCATTGAAGCTAGCAAGGTCAAGGAGATCAGCTGAAGCATTCAAGGAGGGATAGCAACTCAGGCTTTAGAGTTGTTATGTTGAGCAAGAGAGAGAGGGAAGAAGGTCTTGAGGTGTGGCAAGCCTTTGAGGTGGAGGAAGAAGTGGCATCTTCCTTATTGTATTTTCTTCTAGTAGTATTTAATACAAGAGTGTGTATTGTCTCTCAAATTCTTTACTGTCTCAAGTTTCTAGCTACTTTATCATTCTGGTATAATTCCATGTTTAATTGCTAATACGATAAGTAATCATATGTGCTCTAATTGGTAGAGCTAGATCCCCTGACAAGTGGTATTAGAGCTACAGTTTGCAAGAAACAGGGTATTATTTTTTATTACAGGTCATTCACAAGGTCTTTTGATTGAGTGGGAGTTCAATAATGGCAGAAGAAAGTAGGCTACGAATGGAGAAGTTTAACGACAAGAATTATCAACATTGGAGGATGCAAATTGAGGACTATCTGTATCAGAAGGATTTGTACCTACCATTGGGTGGGGTTGCATGCAAGCCCACAAATATGAAGGATGAAGAATGGAACATTCTTGATCGGAAGGCTCTCGGTTCCATAAAGTTGAGCCTTGCATCATCTGTGATTTCTAGCTTATCACAGTGCAAGACAACGGAAGAGTTGATAAAGTCCTTGGCAAATTTATACGAAAAGCCCTCGGCTTCTAATAAGGTATATCTTATGAAGCATCTATTTACTTTGCAAATGTAGGAAGGTAGATCAGTACATACTCATCTCAGTGATTTCCATGGTTTGGTAAACCAACTAGCTTTAGTCAATATTATTTTTGATGATGAGGTAAAGGCTCTCTTGATTTTATGTTCTTTGCCTAAAAGTTGGGACGGTTTGGTTATGGCAGTAAGTAATTCTACATCTGCTTCTAAAATATTAAAAGTTGATGATGTTGTGAGTGTGATCTTGAATGAAGAAATACGCAGGAGAAGCACAGGGGAATCATCAAGGAATGCTCTATGTGCATAAAGTAGGGGAAGGCAAAGGGAGAAGGTTGAGCAAGGGAAATCAAGGTTGGGAAGGAGATCCGAGTCCAAAGGTATTACCTGCTAGTTTGATGGAAAGAAAGGACATACGAAGAAGGAGTGTTGGTTGAGAGATAAAGAGAACCAACATGCAGGTATGGAAGAAGCAAATGATGCAAATATTGTGATGCAGGACGCTCTCATACTTTCTTCAGATAGTTAGGTAGGATCATGGATTTTAGATTCTGGTTCATCTTTTCATGCATCCCCAAACAGAGATTTGTTCTATGAGTATGAACAGGGAGACTTTGGAGTGCTTTATTTAGGGGATGGTACGCCTTGTCAGATAGTTGGCAAAGGGAAAGTGCAGCTAAGATTGCAGATTGACAACACATGGGTGTTGAAAGAGGTCATGCATGTTCCAATTCTGAAGTAGAGTCTAATTTTTGTAGGAAGGTTGGGAGATGAGGGATGCACAATAACCCTCACACCAGATTCTTGGAAGGTTACCAAGGGAACACTTGTTTTAGCAAGAGGTAAGAAAGTAGATACTCTTTATCTGTCTACTTGTATTACTGATTCTACTTCTGGTGTAGATTCGAAGACGTGGCCTAATAGTCTTGGTCACAAGAATAGGAAGGGAATGGAAGTTCTTGATCTAAAAGGTATGTGTTCAAATTTAGAAAGCATTAATAGAGTTCATTGTAAAAAGAGGAAATTTGATGCTTTTGACAGGAATAAAGAAGCCTTGGTGTTTATGGAGGAGATGAAGGACAGAGATCAGTCACAGGGGCTGAATAAATCTAAGCAGGGTAGCATGGACAGATGTTTGATCCAAGGAGAGCTCATGGATGAAAATTTCATCACTTACAAGAACACACAGACACTGATGTCGATTGCATGGCACTGACGTCAGTCATCCAGATACCGACATCAGTCATGTGCAGTCTAGCAGGGTCGGTAGGTCAGGTAGGAGAAGTCCAACATTGGTCATAAGGACTGACATCGGCATGGGGGACACCGGTGTCAGCCAGGGAAATGACATCGGCAGTCAGGATCAATGCAGGGAACCGACATCGATCAAGAGTAGATTGGGAGATGGCCGATATCAGTCATTGGAATGAATGTTGGGTGAATTAATAATTCTCAAACACCCATGCGGAGCTCAGGAAAGGTATGTGAACCTCATATTCATTATTCACCTTCTTTATTACTTACTGATAGTCATGAACTAGGGAGATGGAAGAAGAAATGCAGGTAGAATCCAAAAATAGTGGGAGCTTGGCATGGATGAGGAGTGTGAGTCCTTGGAGAACCAAACAGGTACTTGTTGGTAGTGTTGTCAGCTAGAAGAAAGCACTAGATAGAGGGATGGATTCCCATTTTAGAGAAGAGAGTGGATGGACACATGAGATAGAAGGCTATGGTATATGGTCTTGAGTAGGCTACAGAATAATGGAGGTTTGACCATTGTATTTTATCTTTACTAGGTTGGATAATATTAGCTACATTATCCTATTATTATATGGTGTTACTTGTTGCAGGGTTTCATATACAGGGAGTTTTCTGAGCTAAGGGTAGAGTTGGTTCAGAAGTATGTCATGAAGAATTTGGGAGCAGCAAAATTCTTATGGCATAAGATACAGGTATTGCATCACAGGCTTGCATGGTGGTTGGTCTTCAAGAGTGACATTGAAGAGGGATATAGAGCCTAAAGAACAAAATAGATGGTGTACAAGTACAGGTACAAGTTGCAACTATTTATCTCCAAGTGGGAGATTGTTAAGGTGTGGAGCTAAAAGCTTCAATTGTTTGCAGACACAAGGAAGGATGCTAAAGAACCAGAGGCACCAGCGTCGGCAGTATGACCGATGTCAGTTAGATGCAGTGGAGAAGGAGACTGGCGATGACAGATAGTCAGCCGACATCAGTAGCACCAGACAAGTAGGGACCAACGTCAGTCACCTGTGTATTTCCAGAACTGCTGTTGATGAACAGTCAGTTAAGTGAAGCAAGTGTTTGCATGTCAAATGACTAATTATAGTCACGAGCTGCGTGTCTAATTATTGTAACTAGAGTTCTATTTTTGTAAGCATGGGATCCTATTTAAAGACCCATAAGGCATGTATTGTAATAATGTAAGAAGGCAAGTAAAAGCATTGAAGCTAGCAAGGTCAAGGAGATCAGCTGAAGCATTCAAGGAGGGATAACAACTCAGGCTTTAGAGTTATTGTGTTGAGCAAGAGAGAGAGGGAAGAAGGTCTTGAGGTGTGACAAGCCTTTGAGGTGGAGGAAGAAGTGGCATCTTCCTTATTGTATTTTCTTCTAGTAATATTTAATACAAGAGTGTGTATTGTCTCTCAAATTCTTTGCTGTCTCAAGTTTCTAGCTACTTTATCATTCTGGTATAATTCCGTGTTTAATTGCTAATACGAGAAGTAATCATATGTGCTCTAATTGGTAGAGCTAGATCCCCTGACATTTAAAACATGCTCTTCTCTCCATCAATATTACTTGATCCTTTGACATCAATGACAATCCTATGGCTAGCAATCTCCCCTTTTGGCATTGACGGAAAACTAAATGATCTAATCTTATAATACTTTGCTCCTTCTCTGGCATTGCTTGCATTGGCTTATGATAAACTTGAGCTGAAAATATTGATACCAATCTTGCTCCCTCTTAGGAAATGGAATATTTTCCTAAAATCAACTTGGACACATGATTTTATCTTTCAATCTTTTACAATGAGCATTTTCACTTTATCTCCCCATTTGACATCAATGGCAAAAGAAATCTAAATTTCTCATAGTTTGTCCAAAAATTTCTCCCCCTTTATGAGATAAGGGTGTTTGTCCAAGAATATACAACCATCAAATTATTACAAATTTGCAAAAATATGTATACCTAAGTTGCACTTTCTCTCTTATTATATGATACTCTCTTTGGACTCATGCCATATCACTAAGATCTAGTGATGTGATGTAGGAGACACCACTCCCAATTTCTATCTCAAATACTCAAATTGTTCCTTGAGAAGAGGTTTAGTGAATATGTATTCAATTTGATTCTAAATTGGCACATACTCCATTGTGACCTCTTGATCTGAAACCTTTTTTATTAAGAAGTGATGATTGATATGTAATTAGTTTTGGAATGCATCATTGGATTCTTTGATATGTTAATAACACTTTAATTATCATAAATAATAGAGATAGGTGATGTGTACTCTACCTTGATGTCTTTGAGTGTTTGCTTCATTCACAAGACTTGAGTACAACATGCCACTGCTACCATATACTTTGCTTCTGTTGTATAAAGAGTAAATGACTCTTTCTTTTTCCTCAACCATGAAACAAGTCTATTTCCAAGGAGAAATGCACCACCACTAGTGCTTATTCTATCATCCACACTTCCTACCTAATCAAAATTTGTATATTCTATCAAAGTGAAATATTCACTTTTAGGATACCATAATCCATAGTCAATTATGCTCTTAATATATCTAAAAATTATTTTCATTGCATTGACATGTGACTCTTTAGGAAGATTTTAAAATCTTTCAACCATGCACACTTCTTGCATGATATTTGGTCTTGATGTTGTGAGGTAGAACAAGATACCTATCATTGATCTATACATATTCTAATTTTCATTAAGGGACTCATCCTCTTTTCTCAACTTACATCCAATTATTATGGGGGTACTAACTAGTTTGTATCTTCCATTCTAGACTTCTTGAGCATTTCCATAACATACTTAGTCTGAGATATGAATATCCCTTCATCAGTTTGTGCTATCTATAGTCCAAGGAAAAAATAAAGTTATCAAAGCATAGACATCTCAAAATCATTTTAAATTTGAGTAGAAAAGTCTTTGCACATTCTATTGTTACTACCACCAAAAATGATATCATCTACATAAACAACACTAATCAACATATGATCACCTTCTGATTTGATGTATAAATTATTATTTGCATACCATTCTCTAGGTGCCTATTTTAGATCATACAAAGCTTTCTTTAGTCTGCTCACATAATCTTCTTTTTCTAATAGCTAAAAACCTTCGAGTTGTTTTATGTAGACTTCCTCTTCTAGGTTCCCATTAAAGAAAACAAACTTAACATCCATTTGATAGACTTTGAATTTCTTGTAAATAGATAATTCTAGAAGCATTATTATATATTATAATTTGGTAACTAGAACAAATGTTTTCTCAAAATCTATACCTTTTAATTGTGCATATCCTTTCCACACCAATTTGGCCTTATTTCTTATGATAGTTCCATGATCTTCATGGGCATGATTGATAGTAGGTTGAAAATGAGCTCTAAGAGGGGGCTTGTGATAGTAATTATTTTTTGTATTCCCATAGACATCTTCATAAGCATGATCATGGAGGGGATGATGTTAAGGTAGTTGCTAATGTGGAAGATGCTCATGGTGGAAATCATCTCTACCATGGGGTGGGAAATGACCATGAGATGGGTAGCATTCCCCATGAGTATGATGGGAAGATGTGGCATACTCATGGAATCAAATGTAATGACCAAAGTCCTCATGGTATTGATCACATGCCATCAAATGAGGGTAAATAGTGGGTACTGATGCTCATAATAGGCATCCCATAGATCTCTAGTCTATTGGTGATGATCAAAATCAACACACTCATCAAAAAATCTAAAGGAAGGTCTAGGAGGATGGGAGGATTATCCATGATAGGGATGCCTCACTTGGTTGGAATACCTATGACCCATTCCATGGATATGAGGGTGTTATTACTCTAGAGTCTCCACCTAAGAAAGAGGTAGGGAACTCATGTGAGAACTAGTTGAGGCACTCAAAACTAAATGGGTGCAAGATCTATCTCTATAAGAAGTACACCATCAACTCTTAGGGGGATAAAGATGTAATTCATTCACCTGAAGGTGTCTAAGAAAATCATTAATGATCACCCATATCTCATCAGGTCCTAGTCATGCAAGGGGATCCTCATCACCTTGAATGGGTATATGAGATGTGGCATAAGGATGAGATAAAACATCCTCAAATGAAATAATCTTGGACTAGTGAAAAGGAGACCAAGTATATTGGTTATAGATCTACAAATATTTTCCCCTTTAAAAGAAGAGAGGATCTACACCACCATGTTGGGTTTAGGGAACCTCTTGGGTCCTATAGTAATTATGGCATTCCATTGTAGCTGTAACTTGATCATGAGTGAGTTTTGGGATGAGGCCCTAAATCTAATGATATTGGCATACCAAGGGTGATAGACTGGCTTGAATGCAATGAAGGAAGAGAAACATGGAAGATAACAGAAAAGGAAAACCAAAGGCAAACCAATAAGGAGAAGGACATAGAACCAAAATAGGAGAAAATAACCAAGGTCAGAGCTAAAACACAATTGAAAGCAAAGCCTAAAAACTAATAAAGGAGAGTTGGCTAAGATAGCTCTAAATGGGATATAAATAAAGTGAGATCATATGTGAGGTCCCATTAACATGCTAGAATGTAGTTATAATAATTTGAGTGGAAGCACTAATGTTTGGCATGGTGATAAAGCAAACCACTAAGTGGCTAGAAAGCTTAGGACTTTTATGGGCTACAGGAGATCTATAGTGGCTATCTAGTTTGTCAGCTTGAACCAAGGTATTTATAGACTTGTAAATTAGGTTTGGGGTAGCACAATCAAGTGAACAAAGTATGTAGGTATCTATATTAGATCCAACCATAGTAAAATAAGTAGTTAAGCCTAGATTATTGATTGCATACAAATTATGGAAACAATAATACCAAGTAAATAGAGTTAATAGATGAAACGTAAATATAGAAGCTAAGGCATGTTTAGGCTAAATGAAAGATGTTTTAAGAAATTAAGATTTTTTCAAGAAAGGTTTCAAGAGCATGCCCAATCTAAGTTTGAGATATCTTTCACGTTCAACACTATTATTTTCTAATAATGCAATATTCTAGTTTAGTAAGAGAGAGAGATTTTTTAAGCAAGTTGTCTAGTTCATTTTGAGCATATATATTTCTATTATGCAATAATAAATTCTTATAGAGAGAGAAATGACATGTAATAGAGGAATATTTCAAGAAATTAAAGAATTATTTAACCATATAAAACTACAAGAAACTTCAAAAACTACTTTAAGCAATGAACACAACCACTAAATCACTAAAACAAATCAAACCCTAGCATGTATACTATAATAAATAAAAAAAGAGTTTCACTTTTCAAAGTAAAGTTCCCTTATATAAAGATTAAGAGAGATGTGGAGATTTTATACCAATTGATTGTCCAAACTAGGAGGCAAGAGAGAAAGAAAATTAGGGTATGTGTAAGCTAAGTCAAGACCAAGACCCAAAAGTTATGGAAGAGATGAAGGAGAAAATGCCAATCTAAGAGAGCCAATACAAGGAGCACAAAATATAGGTGAAATGGAGTCTTGAGGGAGCAAGGAGAAACTGATAAGATTTAGGAATAGTATTGATGGTAATGTGAATCACCAATGGAATCTAAAATAGAGTAGGGCATCCCTTGTCAAAAAGAAATCTATTATTCCAAGCAAGAACCAAGAGAGATTCAAGGAGGCAACCAAGATTTTAGTGTGAATGATCAAGAAAGAATATCATAGTAGAAATGTAGGAAATAATGAATGTAGAGGCTTAAATTAATGAGGAAAAGCCTATATATCTCAATGCTAATCTACCAACAAGCCAAAAACTAGTTGTTTCTAACTGTTTGAGACCAAATTGTGTCTTTTTCATGCATTTTGCCTAGGCTACAACATAGGCTATGGATTTTGTGAAGCAAATGTTTGTCCTAAGCCAATATTTTCATCCCTAAGCCATAGCCTAGGTTAAAAAAAAACCTAGGGTGGTCAATAAGTTCTTAAAAGGGTCTTGAGGGGTCCCTAGAGAGCTTATCTGGCATGAGAAAAGATCAAGATGGTTGGAGGATGTGTAGGGGATGAGAATAACATGTAGGATAGGTCTAAGTGAGTGGAAAATGTTTCCAAGTGGGATAAATAGGGTTCATATTATTCATGTGAGCTGATATGTAATCATAGGGAGGAGTAGGGTTATGAGAAGTATGATTGCATAACCTATTGAAGACACTAATTCTAACTTCTATGTAATTTGTAGGCAATAACCTATTGGATACACCAATCTAGTATACTAATAACTTTGTAGGAACCAACCTACTAGAGACACCAATCCCCACTTCTAAACACTTTGTATGCACTAAACTACTAGAGACACCAATCCCCACTTCTAAGCACCAACTTAACAAGAGACATATATCTCTTTGAGTTGAGGCACTGACCTCCACTGAAACAATCTTTCACCTTGCTATTATTTCTTCAACAACAAATGATGGAAAATTAAATTTCCTCTTCATCTTCTCCAATTTTTTTTTATTATGCTCAAATGATATAAATAATTAATTCCATTCTTTGAATAGCTATGTGTTTTTATGATATATGTTTTTGTTCTCCACACATTTGATTCCTTTTCTTCTTCACATATCTCACACTTTCACTTAAATATCTTTCTCAACCTTATATATCCTTTAAAATCTCTTCAAAAAGGAGGTATCCAATACAAGAGGCACCTCTTCACCAAAATATGTGATCATTGACATTAATGTTGACATTTCTATCAACATTTTTGTTGACATTTCCATCATCCATCGATAATTACATCAACATTTTCATCATCTATCAACAATTTCATCAACATTTCTATCAACAATTCTATTGATATTTCCATTGACAATTCCATTGATAATTTTATTTATAATTCTACTGACATCAATTACAATTCCTTTGACATCATTGAAAATATTCTAACAATATCCCCCTTTGTGATTGGTGGAAAATATGTAAAGAAACTCCTCCATGCTGTAGTTATCCTCTTTTTCTCCCCCTTTCATTAATTCTCCCCCTTTGACATCGATGACAAAGGGAAGTTAATTATACTTCCATTTACAAATAAATCATGGGAAACATCCATGTCATTTTATTCAACATCACCAAAAATTAATGATTATCTTTCTTCTCTTCACTATCCTTTTTCATAAGGAATTCCTCTTTTCTCATTTGCTCTCCTTGAATTTGATAAAATCTATGATTTTTGACATCATCTACATCCATTTGGATTATCTCTAGCTACTCAAGTGGTAAATATTATTTTCCACCTACCTTTCTATTTCCATATCATGCTCCATATGCTTATTAAGATTTGCAACTTGATCACTTGCTAGATTTGAGCTACCTTATATAATCTACACTTGATGCTAGCCCATGCCAATTGTACAATGTTTTGCATCTTGATTGATTTCATTTTGCTCTATTCCTAATTCTTTAACTTATTTCTAATAATAGTACCATCACTTGTATCATCACTCTCACAAAGGATATTCATTAGCTAATATTTCTCTTTGTATTCTGAGTGCATATCACCAAATAATCTATGGAGATAAAAGATAACACAATGATTATCTCCCCCTAAATTCATGCTTCTTATGAGCTTAACAATACCTCTTTTGCATGAAATGTAGTTTCCACAAGCATAGGTCTCTTCTTATTTTCTTACTCCTGCTTCTTTTTACATACTTTTGAAGTTTCTTCCTTTTGTTTACTCATGGGTTCCATTTTATTATTCTACCTATGAGGTTTCATAAAACCACTTCTGCATAAGCATGTTGTATGTATAAATTTGTTGCACTTGTAGCATCTGACATTGTAATCTACTAAAGGAGAAAATATATTACAATTTCTATTTGAAGACCCATAAGAAATTTTGTTATTATTCCATACAAATCATTTCTTTCTCGTGCCCTACAATCTCTTACTTTATGACCAAAATGACTACAAATATAGAAATAACCATGAAAGGAACTATGGAACCTAGTCATATGTGCTTGTCTTCGAGAAAAGACTTTCTAAATTTGTCCTAGTTATCTTTTAGAGGAGTGCTTGTTTTATGTGGGACTTGATTCTCTTTCTTCTTACTGATAGAAATTTTGAGAACATCCACATAAATTTTTGTATTTTCTTCATTTGCCTTCTTTGGTGGCTCTTATTGGTGTAGGACTTCTTCCCACTAGGTTTTGCCTACATGGTTGTATTATCTTGCATAGGGCTCTAAAGGTCATTTGAGTTACTTGAGAAGATTAGTCCCACATTCAATAGAATGTGTGTTATCTTTCCATCTCCAACATATATATGCACCTCTCTCCATTCATATTTCTAAGGTAGTTATAATGCAGTATATTTTGGATTGTTTGATCTACTTAGTTGTGAGTTGTGACAACTTTGAGAACTATGAGAGTTATGAACTTTGATCCTTTGTATAAGTAATTCATAATGATATAGAGTATTTTATTATTTTATCTCACTCATTTGCAATGTTCTATGTATAATTTCATTTAAAAACTTGATTGTGATGTGTACTTGCTCTACTCATGATACTACTCCTTCATATACATTCATTGATCTGATGATCTTAGATGTAACTCTTTTATGATATCAGAGTGCCAATCCGTGTTCATGATTGTCTAGTTGGTTAGTTATTTTGCTATTATTTTTTATGAACTCCTGAGATTTGTAACTATCTCATAGGAATTGTTGAGAAAAATAATTAGATCTACCAAAAAGAGAAAGGTGAGCCTTTTCTTTAGATTTATCTTATTACCATCATGAAGTATTTTTTCTAGATCTCTTTTCTTTATTTGGATCTAAGAAGAGTCTTTGGAAAGGAATAGGTATCTTCTAAAATAAGGTGTTTAATATCTATTTTTTGGTCTATTAAATCATATTTTTGTTTGGCATTGAGAGCTTGCTTGGCATCATTTGGTATTTTGGCATCATTTTTTTCCAAGCAAAGGCATTGGATTTTTTTTGTCATTCTATTATGATCTCATGCTAAGGTATTTAAGGATCTTCTAATGCATTATAAATCTTATATCTGCACTTTCATTTGACATTAGATCTATAGTGCAACTCATTATTTTTATAGGGAGGCATTGGATTTGCATAGGTGGCATCATATTTTTAGCATTAAGATCTGATCTACTACATCCAACTTCATCCTTTGGCATCATCATTTGTTTTCTATAGCATGAAGAGATATCTCCATTGGATTGGCCTACTTACAACATAGTGTTTTCCCGCAAGGTAGCATCATAGATCTATTATTTCTCAGATCTAGCACTTAGCATCACACTTTGCAAAGCTTGACATCATTCTTTTCTAGTTTTGGCATCTTTTTCCAGTAAGTGGTGTTATTTTGACATCTTTTTCCAACAAGTGCCATCATATATTTCTACATTGGAATACTTCCTTTCACCTTTGGTGCTAGATTTTTCCAAGTTGAAGTTTGATTGGCATAACATTGGCATTGATTGTGTATTGCTATGTTGAATTTTTGAAGAAAAGTGGCATTTCAGGTTTGGGATCTGCATTGTGCCTTCTAAATTAGAAGATTAAAAACATCTCTGATCTATGTAGGAGAATGGTCTAAGCATGGTGTAAGAAAAGTTGGGCATTATTGCATTATCTTTTGCCTACTTGTATTATATCTCCCTACTAGAACTCAACTAAAGACACCTATAACTAGTTCTTATGCCTCTTTACACAACTATATATTTTATTATTATTATTTATTTAAGCTATAATTTATTTTCTTAAAGAGGCAGCCACACTTTATTTCCTTCATATCAAAACACCAAAAAAACATTGTTTCTCTTCTATTGACATTTTTAAGTCTGTGGAAAAATTCCAATTCCAATTAATGGTTGGAAGGTATATTTTACCTCATCCAAGGGTACCTTTTTTAAGTTTCAAGTGTAAATTTTTAGTCAATAGACCTATTTATAGAAAATTATATTGCTAATATCTTGCAAACAATAACTCAAAATTGAGTACCATATTTTGTAAAAGTGTTAATTTTTTATTTACCATGCATTGGGCTAATTTTACTTGTAAAATTCACTACTTTATAAATTACCAAAATTTAGGGGGGCTACTTGACATAATTTTAAAACTAGTGAAAAGGGGGGTTTTCATTAGGTTGGTTCTCTTCCACACATCTTCTCTTTTTCACACATGATTTCTACATCATGGTTAATGCATTTAATGGGGTCAATTATAATCATGAACTGAGATAAAGTTCCATTTTTTGGGTTTCATAATGGATATTAGTAATGAATTTCAAAAATATGTTATAAGGCTAACTTTAGTGAACTATTTGTCTTGGAAGCAAGGGATAAATAATAATTTCCTAGAGCAAGATCTACTACCTTATCTCTTTAGGACTTGTTCTTGAACCAAATACCTATGAACATAAGAATGAATGGTTTAATACAATGACATGGTCTATGGCCAAATATGTCTAACTATATCTAAAGATATTATGCATCATATTGAGCATACTAAGTGCCCTTTCACTACATGGAACATTATCCAGTAGTTGTGTGGAGACATTGGATCTTCATCTAATAGTGATGCTTCCTTAGATGATGAAGCACCTATTGATATTCTTGATGCCTCTTATTATGTGGACACATCCTCATTAGATGATTAGTTTACATGGTTGACATACATTAACACCACATCCATTATTGAGGAAACTTTTCATCCTCTTTCTTATATTGTTATTTCAAAGGTCAAATTTGCTTCATCAAGAGCTTTCAGTGATTATTTGTAGTAGGACATACGTAGTCTTTTAGTTTTAGCATTAAGTGATGATCTCTTGATAGGTGCTTTAGACTTATTTATGGTGAATCATATTGTAAATGTGGAGGACACATTTGAGGGTTTATCTCTCTTCTTTAATGACAAACTCATCATAGCTATTGTCTCATCATCATCATCATCATCATCTCTAGATCTTGTTCATCAGTCATTTCTATATGGTCTTAGTTTGTTACCTAATTCATTGATTAGGAATGGAGCTATTTGGATTGTGGCATCTTCACTTATGGACATGGTGACACTTGAGAAGTTTCTAGAGGCACATTTGATGATCTTTCTTCCCTAATATTCCTTTCTAGAATGGGGAGATTATTTGCACTCTTCTATAGTTTCATTTCTTCATAAGGGGAAAAATGTTGTTCAACGTAATTAGATAATATTTATTATTTAGTGTCGGGCATATACTATCACTACATGAGGATCTCATCTTTTGATGGGGCTTCTTATCTCTTTCTTTACTTCTCTCTCCATTTTAAGGGGTGAAATCTCTTTTGTGGGGGGGATACTTATCTTTTGGGAGGAATTACTATGTACATGGGTAACTTATCAGGCCTTATTTTTAGGATCCATTTTTTGTATCATCTTCCACCTAAGTTGTGTTTATGAGTGGGGGAGGGGGTGTTAGTTTAGGATTTTTTCCCACTGAGTTTTGCCTACATGGTTGTATTATCTTATTTAGGGCCCTAGAGGTCATTTGGGTTACTTGGAAAGATTAGTCTCACATTCACTAGAATGTGTAGTATATTTTCCTCTCCAACCTATATATGCACCTCTTTCCCTTCATATTTATAAGGTAGTTCTAATTTAGTATATTATGAATTATTTGAGCTACTTAGTTGTGAGCTATGATAGCTTTGAGAGCTATGTGTGTTGTAAACTTTAAGCCTTTGTATAAGCAATTTAGGATGATAGGGAGTATTTCATTATTTACTCTCATTCATTTGAAATATTCTATGCATGACTTCATTTAGAAGCTTCATTGTGATGTGCACTTTCTCTACTCATGAGACCACTCCATCATATGCATTTATTGATCTGATGATCTTGGATGCAACTCTTTTAGCTCTTTATAATCTTCTTTGTTGGCAATCTAATTTTATTTATATCTAAGATGAGTCTTTATAAATGGTGGCCTTTACCCATTTATTATATCATCTAATATCTCAGTACTCTTCTTAAATTTGAGGCTTTTGTTTAGCTTAGTGGTTATTTCTCTAGTTCCTTCCTCAAGGAAACATTTTTGAATTATATCCTCTCACAAATTTCTTCTTTTGTCTTTAATTGTATTATCACCTCTTCTTCTATCCTTTTTGATTCTTCTAGTTGAGTTTTAATTATAATGATAGTCTTTTCTAATTCCTCATTGCTTTGTGACATTTTTTTAAAACACAATCTTCTTCTTCATATTTTTGAAGTTATAAAATTTGTTTTAGATTATTTTTCTTAAGATTCTTGATCATGATTAAGGCACAAATGAGTTCTATTTCAAGATCCAATTCTTCATTTTCATACTATTCTTCTTCTAAATCGATATCTTCTTTTGCTTCACTCATGAATTTGTCTTCATCTACCATGACATCACTCTTTATTTCTATTGCCATGAACAAATTTTCTTCTCTATCACTATCTGATATATTCTCATTAATCTTCTCAGTTAAGTTACTATCATTTTTGTTTTGTTTTAATATTTTCTTATTTCTTTCCTCATGATTTTCCTCATCATCACTATCACTTTATGTGGAAATTTAGCAACAAATTTCCCTGTTTTACCATAATTGAAACACTTGAAGGTAACTTAACTTTGTATTTATTGGATCCATTTTTAAGATTTATGAAAAATAAGGCCTCCTTCCCATCTTCTTCATCATTGGTTCTATCACTTGTTTTAGGCTCTTTATATTTCGCTTTCTTAGAATATTTGAAGGTTGTTTCCTTCTTAGATGATTTCTCCTTTTCAGCCCTCATTTCATATGTTGTGAGGATCCCATGTAATTCATCCATTATTAGCATATGTATATCTCTTATTTATTTGAAAATAGATACTTTGGCATCAAATATTAAGGTGAGAGACCTTAATACTTTTTACACAATCATTGTATCTTCAATCTTTTATCCAAGACCTCTAATAGTGTTAATGATTTCATCCATGCAAAGTAGATAGGCTGTAATGTTTTTTCATCCTTCATTCTCAAACTTTCAAACTATCTTATATGTGTTTGTAGCTTGGCCTTATTCACTTTAATATCACCTTTGTATATATTTACAATGCATCACCTTGACAAACTCTAATTTTGATATACCACACAAGATTGTATTCATAGCTTTTGCATTGTTCTTAATGGCCTTCTTTCCAACTTGTTCTATTGGTGAAGATGATGGAGCAATATAACCATTTAATAATTATTGTTAGATATCAAACCCTAAAGACATTAAATAGGTTCTCATTCTTATGCTCCAAAAATTAGAATTTGTTCCATCAAACAATAGATCCTTGTTTGTGGAAAAGCCTTCTTATCTGGCCATGTGTAATCTTGAGATATATCTTCTAATAGTTAGGTTGCTTTTGAAGGAAACCCTTTGATACTAATTGATGAACACATGCTTAAACTGAGAGGGGGTGAATCAATATAAGGTAATCTTCTAATTTTTCAAATTGAATATCACAATAATATCAATCACACAAAATCAACAATTAAGAACATAAGATTTACATGGAAACCCTTTTGGGAGAAATCCATGGAAAAAAATACTTGGATCTACTATCCAAATACATCCATAGATAAAATTCTTCTTACAAAATATTTAGGAACCAACCTACTAGAAGCATCAATCCCCACTAGTAAGTAATTTATAGACATCGACCTATTGGAGACACCAATCCCCACTACTAAGAAATTTATAGGCATCAACCTACTACAGATACGAATCCCCACTACTAATAAATTTGTAAGCACCAACATATTGGAGACACCAATCTCCACTACTAAGCACCAATCTAGCAAGAGACACCCATATCTTTGATCTAAGACACTGACCTCTACTTAAATAATCTTTCACCTTATTATCATTTCTTCATCAATGAATGATAACAAATTCAATCTCATTTTATTCTTATCCATAAAAATTTACTTATGCTTGAATGATAGAAAGAATTAATTCTATTCTTCAAATATGCATGTATTTGTATGATATATATTGTTATTCTCTACACACTTACTTCCTTCTTTTCTTCACGTATATCACACTTCCACTTCCATATCTTTCTCAATCTTGTAAATACATTATTTAGACTTCAAAAGCTATTCACAAAGGAGGAATCCTATCCAAGAGGCACCTCTTCACCAAAAGATGTGACTTTTGACATTTCTATCAACATTTACATTAATATTTTCATCATCCATAGACAAGTTTATTAACATTTTCATCGACATTTTTATCATCCATGTTGACCATTTTTTGCCCAACAGGCCAAAAATCAGTCCCCTTATGTCCTTGCTATCCTAGGCCATTTTATTTTCTGATTTTGCATGAATCTATTCATTTTTATAGACTCTATAGAATATCTATGGACTCTGCAAGTCTAAATCTACAGACTCTACAGGTTTTGGATTTCTATGGACTCTATAGGTTAGTCCTTTGGTGCATGGAGAATCAGTTCTAGAGAGAGTGCTAGGTTTTACAAGGCTTCTTCAGGCTCTGGTCTAAAAAAAATCAAGAAAGGTTGGCATTGTTGAACCATTGAACCTAGTTCAATGCCTGGTTCAATTGTATAGTTTAATTAGGCTTAGTTTAGTGCTTGGTTTAATCAGTAGTTCCATCGCTTCAATTTTTAGGTTTGGTTCATCACTTGCTTCATTGATTAGTTTAAATAAAGAGTTCAATGTCCTTGGCTCAATAGTCGCTTGAACCATTAAACCATTAAATTAGTTCAAAGGGTTGGTTCAACATTTTGGTTTAAAGGGTTCAAGTTCAATGTAGGGTTCATCACTCAGTTCAATTCAATTGGTTCAATGCATTGGTTCAATCATTTGGTTTAATAAACTGGTTCATTAGTGTGGTTCAACACTTGGTTCAGTCAATTAGTCCATTAGCAGGCTCATCAGTGTGCTTCATTAAACTGTTAAACCAGTTCAATGAATTAGTTCAAAGCATTGGTTCAATCGAATGAATCAATAATTTAGTTCACTTAGTTGGTTCAACGGCTTCAAGTTCATTGGTCTTGGTTCACTTGGCATTGATGTGTAGTGGTTGAACCGTTGAACCGATTGAACTGTTGAACCAATTTTGGTTCAATGGGTTGGTTCAATGAGTTGGTTCAAGGGTGTGCCCTACAGTCGAAGGGTAGTTCATGACCTGAAAGCCCTTACAGAGGGCAGTTAGTGTTCAAAGGCTGTAGCCAAAGGATTTTCAAAGCGTGAAGAAGACTAAAAAAGCTAGAGGGCAGTGATGGGTTTAAAAGCCCTTACAGAGGGCAGTTCAAGATCTAAAAACCCTTATGGAGGGTAGAGAGTTTCAAAGAGCCTGAAGAAAAGGACAAAGAGTGGCCAATTCTAGTGGACTTTTGTCCACAAGAAAAAAGCCCAAAACAAAAGCTTGTGAAGCAAAAAAGCCATAAAAAAGACCTGATGACTTTTGTCGAGGATGATGACGTCTTGAAAGCCATCAAATTTAAGCAGACAAACTAGACATTGGGTGATGGCCGTGTGAACGTCAAATTTAAGTAGTGAAATAGCCATTTGTTTTGAACTATAAAGAGTGCCAAATCATGGAAAAAGCTAGAGGAATGTAGCGACCCACCAGAAGATCACCCTGAGGGCTAAAAGAGTAGGAAGAAGACAAGGAGTAGAAAAGACAAAGAATCTAAGTGGTAAAGGGAAGGTAAGTCATTGTCAGATGAGTGGTGTAGCTTGTTTTTTGTAGTTGGCATTGATGAGGGGACAAATAGCAGTCTATCTTTAGAAAAGAGGTGCGGCCATGTCCTTACATTAATGTTTGAATGCCAAAGTTAATTTGGGTGACTGTGCAGCATGGTTCTAGCAGGCCCTTTTTGAAGAATGACATCAGTAACAATGGTTACCTCTTCTTAAGGTTTAGAATGCACATGGGTCACTTGTAGAAAAGAGTGCAAATATCTTTCCCAAGAAGTGCCAAGTTCTCTTCATTTTCTTATATATTGTAAACTTCTCTTTGGAAAAGGAATCCACTCTCAGACTTAAGGCAAAACTCTACCCAAAAATCTCTCAGGCTTGTAAGGTAGAGCTCTGCCAGAATTTTTACCTTGAATTAGAACTTAGCTATTTTTACCTGCATTCTAAGTTTTGCATCTTTAGCATGTGTCTATGCTTTGATTCTGTGTTAAGTCATTTTCTTAATTCTTTTGTAGAATGATTTCAGTATGTCTGGTGCATTTTTGAGTTTTCCTTTTATAGGTCTGTCAGACATGTCCCTAGAGGAGTGTAGATGAAGTGGATAGGCTACTACAGTGTGTCCCAAAATGCCTCTAGTAGTTATTTCCTCCATCTATCTCCATGAACCCCTGACCCACTAATGCAGAAGGTTTTCTCACTTTAGATGAAGTGTATAGGTGCTCCTTTTTGGTGAAAAGTGTATGTTCAGGCTGAGTGGATCACATTTTTTGGTGTATCACCTCTTTTCATTTTTTAGGCTTAGGTTCTATTTTTAGCATTTCTCTCCCCCTTTTCATCCCCCGTTTTTTACATTTTTTGTTAGCAATAGAAGAAACTAGGGCCTAAATGATACATTAGAGGGAGCTAGCCCTTATCTAGAGACTCCCCCCTCTAGCTTCACTGGTCCCATAAGTGAGAGGGGAGTTTCCATCATTGTGTGAAGAAGGCAGGAGCTTGACCTCTTGCCAAGGGTGTAATCTTCTATGTCAACAATTTTGGCATGCTCGGTGGGACCAACTAGGACAAGTTTTGTCTAAAGAAGTTAAATAATTTTGGTGTGTTCTTTAATTGACCAGCCTTTAGAGGCTTTTGCATCAACACCAATGGTGACTCTGAGTTGAATCTACTAGTTAAGTAGCTTGGTGCCATCATAAATCACTTTTTGTATGTATAATTATTTTACACAGAATCGTGGACCTTATATTCCTTCATATGACTATGATCAGTCTCTAGATATTTATGCAATCCTCTCAAGCAGCTCTCCTAGTTGCCCTGCAATGATAAGGGAAGTGGCCCTAGAGATTGACAGACTAGAGGAGTGGTATAAATATCAATAAAAGTTGATGTATAGAGAGGAGTGTTTTTTTAGGCAAGATCAGGCCTTACAAATCCATGGAGGAGGAGGTAGCGAAATGGAGAAATCCATTTATTCAAGGTAGTCAACCTTATGTGCCCCCTCCTATTCTGAAGAAAGCCCCCTCTTGTGCACCAAATCCTTTCTATTAGATAGCTCTTTCTCACTCCAGCTCATCTGATGCATATACTTTCAATCATATGCACCTAGTTTTCCAACATCAAAGGGCATTAGAGCAACCCCCATGGAGATAAATCTTCTCAATTCTTTATATTATGAATCTTCAATTGGGGGGAGTACCATGAGCTAGCACATCCCTCTTCAAGAGACTTTTCTGGTGCATCAACAATCTCTTCCTAGCATTCCTTAACCTCCCTAGGTCTTTCAACATAATGTGTAGTTTCCAAGTTGGAGGAAGGAATGCTAGGAACCAGCCCAGAGCCTTGAAGAGGATGATGCTAGTGACCTCCAAGAAAGACTCTTTCAAGATAACCTACCCGAGCAAATTGAAGATTTGGAGGCTAGGATTAGACTGCTTCATTAAAGAGAGTTATAACTTTTAGACCTTGTGGAGGAGCCCCAGGACCTTAGAGAAAACAAAGTTGCTTCCTGTTCACAGGAGCAAAATTCCAATTTCGAGATCCTAAACTAGGGGAAAATAGTAGAGTCATGGGGAAAGAAGGAGGAGAAGTGAGGTTTTTCTCAAAACCTTGAAGAAGATGAAGTTGCTCTTGCTCATGATAATGATGATGACCTCCAAGAAAAGCTCTTCCAAGAAGATCTAGCTAGGAGAATTGCAGAGTTGGAATCTAAAGAGAGATTCCCCAGCCAGTGTGTGATGGATGGTTCAGACCCAAAGACACATTCCATGTCTAAACACACCCCACTTACACATTTCTAAGAGAAATATCATGCCACACTTGATATAGATAAAGTGCTAACCAAGTGGGAGGAGAATCATTTGGTCCTAGCTCAAGGATTGCCTCCTCTTCCACACTGTTTTTCCACTTCACCTCTTCTCAAGGAGGAACCTATTTTATAGGAGGCAAGTGAGGAGCAGAAGATCCAAGCTATAGTTTCCCAAGGGGCTATCATGAGCGATAATGAAGAAGAAATCATCATTGAGGCTTTTTTTGAAGGCATCATCAGTAATGGAGAAGACTCAGGTCATGCATACATGTAGATGTTCTAGCAATATGAGGAGGAAAAAAAGCATGGTGAGCTCTCTCCCCCTTTATTTAATGAACCTCCCTATTATTTTGATGAGGAGGAGGAATATTCTAAGGAGCCTGAGTTTGAGGAGGATCAGGTTGATATCTCTAAACATCTAGAAGTCTTGATCTTTGAGGAGGAAAATGAGAGGTCGGTCTTCTTGGAGGAAAGCCTTGAAGAAGAGAGTTTTGAATAGAGAGGTGATGTTCTGTGGGATGAGCAATCATTTTGTGATTCCATTTCAGACATCACCACAGTCACCCTTCTTCAAGAAGACCAAAAGGAAGTAGATGATGAGTCTGATAGAGTCTGTAGTGAAGCAAAAGGAAATGGGTCGGACCATGATGCATTGCAACGGACCTATACATGTCAAAGGGCTAACGGTGATAAGCCAACATCCATTGATTTCTTAGTGAATAACACCAATATGAAGAACCAACATTTAACAAGCTTCCAAGAACAAAAAAAGTACACATATGTTGGGAGCATGTTTGAATTTGATTCACTCGGATACTAGACAATGCAAGTGACATGCAAGAGGAGCAAGTCATCAAATCTCCTTTTCTTTTAGCTACTTGCCTACCACCATAAGTCTTCTTACCAAGAAGGGGACTTAAGAAGTTTTCCTTTTAATCCAGGAGGGAGGTGAACATTCCTGGTTAGTTGTGTATAGTAGTTTGCTTTCAGTTTCCTTCCTATTTTCCCTAAGTGCATTTTTGCACAGTAGTGTTTTTAGTCTTGTGTGTTTCCCTTTATGTGTGGGGTAAAAAGCTTCATGTTTTGATTCTCAAATATTTTGGGGCTATTGCTAACTTTATTCAAAGCTGCATCTGACTCTATGCCCAATGGACTACAAGGCAACTAGTCTTTAAGCATAGTAGGCATGTTTCCCCTGGGGTTGCCAATTTGTTGACCATTTTTGCCCAACAAGCCAAAAATCAGTCCCCTTCTGTCCCTACTATCCTAGGCCATTTTATTTTCTAATTTTGCATGAATCTATTCATTTCTACAGACTCTGTAGAATATCTATGAACTCTACAGGTCTAAATCTATGGACTCTATAGGTTTTGGATTTCTACAGACTCTGTAAGCTAGTCCTTTGGTGCATGGAGAATCAGTTCCAGAGAGAGTGCTAGGTTTTACAAGGCTTCTTTGGGCTCTGGTCTAAAAAAAATCAAGAAAGGTTGGCATCATTGAACCATTAAACCTAGTTTAATGCCTAGTTTAATCATACAGTTCAATTGGGCTTAATTCAATGCCTAGTTCAATCGACAGTTCCATCACTTCAATTTTCAAGCTTGGTTCATTGCTTGCTTCATAAATTGGTTTAAACAATAATGTCCTTGGCTCAATAGTCACTTGAGCCATTGAACCATTGAACTAGTTCAACGGGTTGGTTTAACATTTTGGTTCAAAGGGTTCAATTTCAATGCAAGGTTCATCACACAGATCAATTCAGTTGGTTTAATGCTTTGGTTTAATCATTTAGTTTAACAGACTGGTTCACTAGTGTGGTTCAACACTTGGTTCAATCAATTAGTCTATTGGTAGGTTCATTGGTGTGCTTCATTGAACCATCAAACTAGTTCAACAAATTGGTTCAAAGCATTGGTTCAATTAGATGGATCAATAATTTGGTTCACTTAGTTGGTTTAGCAGCTTCAAGTCCATTGGTCTTGGTTCACTTGGCATTGGTGTGCAGTGGTTAAACCATTGAACTGATTGAATTATTGAACCAATTTTGGTTTAAAGGGTTGGTTCAACGGTGTGCCCTACAGCCAAAGGGTAGTTTAAGACCTGAAAGCCCTTGCAGAGGGTAGTTAGAGTTCAAAGGCTATAGCCAAAGGATTTTCAAAGTGTGAAGAAGACCAAAAAAGTTAGAGGGTAGTGATGGGTTCAAAAGCCCTTATAGAGGGTAGTTTAAGATCTAAAAAACCTTGCGAAGGGCAGAGAGTTTCAAAGACCCTGAAGAAAAGGACAAAGAGTGGCCAATTCTTGTGGACTTTTATTCATGGGAAAAAAGCTCGAAATAAAATCTTGCAAAGAAGAAAATCCACAGAAAAGACCGATGACTTTTGTCAAGGATAATGACATCTCAAAAGCCATCAAATTTAAGTAGACAAACTAGTCATTGGGGGACGGCCGCGTGAACATCAAATTTAAGCAATGAAATAGCCATTTGTTTTAAACTATAAAGAGTGCCAAATCATGGAAATTGCCAGAGGAATGTAGCGACCTGCCAAAAGATCACCCTAAGGGCTAAAAGAGTAGAAAGAAGATAAGGAGCAGAAAAGACAAAGCGTCCAAGTGGCAAAGGGAAGGTGAGTCATTATCAGATGAGTGTCATAGCCTATTTTTTATAGTTGGCATTGATGAGGGGATAAACAATAGTCTATTTGAAAAAAAGAGGCATGGCCATGTCCTTACATTAATGTTTGAATGCCAAAGTCAATTTGGGTGACTATGCAACATGGTTCTAGTAGGCCCTTTCTAAAGAATGACATCAATAATAGTGTTTTCTTCTTCCCAAGGTTCAGAATGCACATGGTCCACTTGCAAAAAAGAGTGCCAAAATATTTCCCAAGAAGCGCCAAGTTCTCTTCCTTTTCCTATATATTGTAAACTTCTCTTTGGAGAAGGAATTCAGTCTCAGCCTTAAGGCAAAACTCTGCCCAAAAATCTCTCAGGCTTGTAAGGTAGAGCTCTACCAGAATTTTTACCTTGAATCAGAACTTAGCTATTTTTACCTCCATTCTGAGTTTTGCATCTTTATCATGTGTCTATGCTTTGATTCTATGTTAAGTCATTTTCTTAATGCTTTTGTAGAATGATTTCAACACGTATGGTGCATTTTTGAGTTTTCAATTTACAGGTCTGTCAGATGTGTCCCTAGAGGAGTGTAGGTGAAGTGGATAGGCTACTGCAATGTGTTCCAAAATGCCTCTAGTAGTTATTTCCTCCCTCTATCTCCATGGACCCCTGACCCATTGATGCAGAAGGTTTTCTCACTTTAGATGAAGTGTATAGGTGCTCCTTTTTGGTGAACAGTGTATGTTCAGGCTGAGTGGGTCACATTTTCTGGTGTATCACCTCTTTTCATTTTTTAGGCTTAGGTTTTGTTTTCAGCATCTCTCCCCCCTTTTCATCCCCCCCTTTTTACATTTTTTTAGTAGTAGGAGAAACCGGGGCCTAAATGATACATCAAAGGGAGCTAGCCCTTATCTAGAGACCCCCCTCCAGCTTCACCAGTCCCACTGGCAAGAGGGGAGTTTATATCATTGCGTAAAGAAGGTAGGAGCTCGGCCTCCTGCCAAGGGTGCAATCTTATGTGTCAACAATCCATCAACAATTCTGTTGGTAATTTCATTGATATTTCCATTGATAATTCTATTGACATCGATTACAAATCCTTTGACATCAATGACAATATTCCAACACAAACTCTATAAGACATTTAAATACCTTTAATACACTTAGAATAACCAAGATCAATCATTATAACCTAATAGAATTAAGCAAAATACCTCAAAATGAAATAAATACATTAAAAAAATTGAATTTGGCATTTTGGTGAGAAAATGCTTAGAAGGATCAAATTACAATTTCAAGACTAAATAAGACCTTGAATTGACTCCTACATGATTTTAATGACTATTAATATCCTCCTAAGACTCAACATTGAAACAAACCAAAAGTTTACATTTGGAGTGATGCTCCTGCATCAATTTCTTACCAAGTTCCAAGTTTCAAAAGAATGCATGCCCCTACCCCCTCTGATAGCCCAAAACAACAATAACCCCCATTTTGCAGATGGATTTAAGCTAAAAATTAATCTCATGCCCTTATCCTTATTAATATTTTACATATTGGAGAACCAATTCAAACATATAGTTACATTCCCACTAGATCTAAACTCAAAATCAAACTAGGGGTTTAATAAATGAAAAACCCATTATGTGTTTGTGTGCAACTACATATTCCTCCTAAAGTAAAACATAAAAATTTATGACATACAACCAATAAATGAATCCAAAATGACTATTACTACTTACCTTATTCTCAACATCTTGTGAATTCCTAGATACTCTTTAACACAAACATAGGTGGTTCATAATTTCAACAATGATTTTCCCAAATAATGCCCCAAAAATGATGTCTTTGGATAGATAAATTTAAAATTATTCCAAAAACTTTAACTTCCTAGTTACTTTTTAACTTGCATTGAGTTATCACAAAAGAAAACCACAATATTATGTAACCCAAAATTGAATAAGACATATTCCAACTTTGGTCAGGTCTATGTTTGGGTATGGAAAATGCCTCTAAAAATAAGTTTCATCTATGTTTTAAATATATAAAAATTACAATGCCATGTGAGGATGTGATCCCTAGGTTTCTAAATTTTGAGCACAATGGATTTGACATACACATAATATTTTTCAATTTATCATTTATTTATGTTTTCACTTACTACAGCTTGTTGATGCATCAATATCCCTAAGTACATGCCTTAAAAGGTGCATTGAAAATAGGATGGGAAAGTCTCATAGTAATTTATGAGAAATATTTCTATTTTATTCTGATTACACCATTACTACTATTAGTATAACCTCCTCTAAGTGTCTAACCATCTATCTACTTCCTATCTAGATTTGATAGCTTCCCTATATACTATAGTATCAGCTTGGATGATACTATATGTTTTGTGCCTTCATCCTTCCTATACTGTATAGGCCAACATGATATAGTTATTAGTGTGTTTTATAACATTTGTACTATATCATCCTAACTGATATTTTTTATGTCGCCTGACATTTTCTAACTATATCAACCTAGATAATACAATGGCTTAGATTTTAGGGTTGGTTTTAGGTATTGGAAATCTATATATATGGGCCACATTTCAATCATCTCATATCATATCACACTCTTTCACTCTAATTTTACTCTCATTTATTCTCTAAGTAATATTTGGGAGAGATAGTGGCTTTAAATATTATATTTAGGATTCTTGTTAATGAGGCCATAAAATGGCTCATTATATTCATGAAATAACATCCTTTTTCCTTGCATAAGAAGTGGATCTAATTGTATATTTTGAACTTATTATTTATTTATAATGAAATAAAGAACTATATCTTGGTTATTTCTTTATAAATCATTGTCTTCTTGTTTGTTGATTCTTGTTGCTAAATCTTTGGAAAAAGTTGAATGTTTGTATATGCAAGCCATAATAAGATATATTAGACTTGAGCATGAATATCCAACCAAATATCATCTTTGAATTAAGATACAGACATTATAGGCATAGCTATGGACTCATTAAATTCATATTTATAGACTCAGTCAGTAGTTCTACATCCATGCAGTTCATTGATTGAAGACTAGTTCAAAGCATCAAACATCAAGGGAGCCATTATAGTCATCAAAAATTTGAAGAATTCAACTTGGAGAAAATATATGGACTCTATAGGTTTCAAAATATATATACTCTAAAGGTCTAAAATCTATGGACTATTCAAGTCTAAAATCTATGAACTCTAAAGGTCTAAAATCTACAGACTCTACAAGTTTCAAAATCTACAAAGTCTACAGGTCTAAAATCTACAGACTCTATAGGTCTGAAATATACATAGTATATAGATCTAAAATCTATGGACTCTACAGGTCTAAAATCTATGGACTCTATAAGTTTGAAATCTATAGATTCTATAGGTCTAAAATTTACAAACTCTATAGGTTTTGACTCTATAGGTATATCTATATATTGTGCAGTTTTATCTATGAACTAGTTCAAGATTACATCTAAAGTTATATTTGTATAATTTTATTCCATAAATAATTCTTTTCATATTTCATGAAGATTGAGATTATGTTGTAAATATATAATAACGTCTCTCTCCATATTTTGTGGAAGATTGAGATAAGCTAAAATATCTAAGTTGTTATGTTTCTCTCCATATTTGGTGAAGAGCATCTAAGATTGTTATTCATGACTAAGGAGTTGGTTGGAAGCATGAGATTATAAATGAAACCTCCCACACCATTATAATCAATCTTGGTTATTAATAGTACATTCTAAAGCTTTCTAACATAAATCTAGTGTTCTAATTAATATCCTCTTCTGAGGAATGAGTTGGCCACTCATTCCAAGGAAGATAGATAAATGTATTTTTATTTATTTATTTATTATGTAATTTTTCTTTTGAATTGTAATTATTTATTTTTCATGTAAACATTTATTTTCTATAAAGTTTGTTGTGAACCTGTAGGTGTTTTATGTGTTTATCATTTATTTTCAATTTAATAATTTACTTTCCTTTATTTTCAATTAAGAAATTTACTTTCATGTAAGTGTGATTTACTTTTATACAAAGTGTGGTGTGATTTACTTTCTTACAAGTGTGATTTACTTTTTTACACATGTGCTTTTCAATTCTTGCAAGTATGGAGTGTGGTATAAGAGACCAATTGATAGAGATCTCTTTCTCCTATTGCATACAACCTTGGACACCATCTTTGGATTAAAATTATTAAATCATGAATTTATGACTCATCATTTTTGGAATCATTTTTAGGGACATGGTGTGATTAGAAGATTTAGAGTTTGTTAAGATAATTGTCTAGTGGTAGTAGATAAACAAGTTCCTAGTGAGAGGAAATGTCTCTTTACAAAATTTGTGACAAGAGATACTTAGTTAATGGTTTCTTTAGAATTTATTTTCCTATTAAATAAATTATAATTTATTTTCCTTAAAAATAGATTAAAATTTATTTTCTTGCAACATAGATTAGATTTTATTTTTCTATAATTAGTTTTAAATTTTTTAATTTCATGAAAAACCCCCCCACCACATCATAATAATATTGTTGTGTAGAAAATAACAACTTATAACACCATATGAGAGGATTCAAATTTTGATGCAGGATGGAGGAATAAAATGATGATTTGAAATAGCATAAAAAATAGAGAAAAATAGGTTGAATTTCTGTAGTTGTTTGCAAAGAGAAATCTAGAATTTATGCCTTGTACCTATTAAAGGATTAGTCTACATGTTTGAGGGTTGAACTGACTTCTAAAATAGTTGAGATCGACTATATGGAGGATCAAATATAGTTACACTTTTTATAAAACCTTCAACAAAGGATCACATAATTTTTAGGTCGGTTGACTTTAAAAATATTGCATGTGATTTTATTTTTATAACAAAATAAGGGAAAATACTCTATTAAGTCAATCTCATTCTATTTTAAGAAAGATATGGTAGATCATGTATGCATGAAGTTGGTTTCATAAATTTAGATTGCATGCATAAATCTAGGTGGAAAGATAGCATGCATGAAGTTAGTTTCAAAAATTTAGATTGCATTCATAAATCTAGGTGGAAATATAACATGCAAAAAGTTAGTTGCATAAATTTAGATTACATGCATATATCTAAGTTAAAATATTGCATGCATAACGTTAGTTTCATAAATTTATATTTCATGCATGAATCTAGGTAGAAATATAACATGCATGAAGTTAGTTTCATATATTTACATTGCATGTAAATAAATCTCCATGCATATGGGTCAATGCATAAATCGACAATTGCATGCAAATAAATCTCCATGCATGTGGGTAAATGCATAAATCAAGTATTGCATGAAAATAAATATTCATGCATGTGGATTTTCATAAATTAATCATTGCATGCAAATAAATCTCCATGCATGTGGGTTAATGCATAAATCAAGCATTGCATGCAAATAAATCTCTATGCATGAAGTTAGAATAGATTCCATGTGGGTCGACAGAGTTGACAAGAATAATAAAAGTGAATTATTGGTATTTTATAATACTAATTCCTTGTTATTTTATAGTTAGATTTTGAGAATTCCAAATGAAGATAAACATAGAAAATTTGTGGCTACAAGGAGAAGCTTGAATATTTTATTTAAAGCCTAGGAAAATAATGGTCAATGAATATGAATGTATTACAAATATTATATGGTTTAATGTTGATTTTAATAGAAATATTAATATCAATAACAAGGATAATTCTAAGGTATTGACATTAAAATTATAAACCTTGATCTAGTCCTTGATTGTTAGGACTAAGAAAGAATTGATCTAATATAGTAATAGCAACAAGGATATCATACACTACAATCTTATATATGAAAAATATTTAGGTATAATTTTATATATTATATTTTATTTTAAGTTTAGTATTTTCATACTATTTCTCTATTAGCTACTATGCATATAAATTGTAAGTCATTTTATATTCACTCCATCCATGCATTATCATTTAAGATAGATTTTTATAAAATTAATAGCTAGTTTTAGCTAAAGATTTTTAAAAGTTATATCATTATCCATATGTATATCATAATTAGACTTTCCTACTCATCTTGTAAATAAAAATATTTGATGACATTTATCTTTATTCAATTTCATCTATTAGTCAAACCCATATCCATCAAACATAATAATAGAACTTATCTGAGGGAGTTCTTGTTTTCATAATAAAAATCCATTAGAATTTATGAATCACCAATTATTCCTAAATAGGTTAAAATAAATTCATTTATGTGTTTTTAAATGTTCCTTCCATTCTTCATGTTATTTGCATTTATAATTATTTGATGTGGCTGATACTATGCTAGTTTGGAATGTTTTTCTGGTTTTGAGTTCTTACAAGATAATTTCATGAATATAGATCAACAAGAAGCTTTCAAGGCAGAATAGAGGAAAAAAAAATTATTTTTCACAAGGGTGAATTATCTCATAGGGTTAATCCTCAATGAAAGAGATCAGAGAGACAAATCAATAAGCAGGAGTTTAAATGGAAAAAAATCACCTACAGGCCTTCACCTTTGTGTATATAGACTCAAAGTTTGGAGATTATGGATCCATTTGAGAAGATAAAAATAGATCAATTTTTATCCATAGCTTCATCAAGTACCTAACACTTTATATTAAGAGAATAGTAGAATGAACAAGAATATTCCACCAATGATTGGTCATCACTACATAGACCAATGATGAAAAATGTCAAACCTACATCAAATTTACTTTTACATTTGAAAATAGTATGAGGATGTATACAATCTATTGCTAACATTTTCTCTATCATAATTTATACATATACATAAAAAAAACCAACAATGAAAACCCTTGGGTGTTGTTGGTAGTCTTGGTTTAAAAACCAACTTGTTGATAGGATATGTAATGAAAAAATAAGCCTTGATTATAAAATGAGTTTTACTAGCTAGTCAAGAGCTGAAACAAAATTAGAAAAAGTTGAAAACAAGCAATGGTTACTTTTCCCACCTATAATAAATACTTGGTTGCTGACTTTTTATGCTCTTATTTTCAGCATTGCTTAGGCTTCCATTCTTTAAACATCTTTTTCAATATGCTCCATGGGGTTGATATCAAGAAAGACAAGGCAAACTAAAGTTGTGCCAAGATATATAGTTTCTTTTATTTCACTTTTAAATTTATTTTTAAGTTTTGTTATTACATAAAGATCTATTTTTTTTAAGAAAAAGAATCAAATAACCCCATATTTTATACATATTAACACTGGCATGCATGAGGAAATTCATGGGATTAGGTGTGGGAGAGAATGAGAAAGAAAATAATCTCAACAATAAATAATGAATGGGACTTAGTAAAATCAAGTTAATGACTTTGATAATGGTATATAGTTTTCAAGATTATTTAAAGATTTCAAGAATCAAAATTTATTTTATGCCAAGAATTATTTTATGGTCAAAATAAAGTTATGTAGGTATAGCAATAAATTTTCAGTATAAGAACCTACTCTCACCTCATTAAAAAAAAAGAAAAAAGAAGAGCAAAGTATGAAAATTTCACACAAGAACCTGTGTCAAAGAGAATTCAATGATAGAAGGAAAATTTTCATACAAGAACCTATCCTTGAAAAATTTATTTTATTGACCACTTTCATTGAAAACTTTTTCCTATGAAATCTTTTACTTATACAAGGTCAAATCTTGAAAGACTATTTGAAAGTGAGAACATCTAACTCATGCATTTGTATCTAAAAAAAAATTTAGATAAAGGAATGGCATGCATGGGGACATACATGGGGTTAGGTGTGGGAGAGATGATGAGACATTAAAATGGCTCATTATATTCATGAAATAACATCATTTCTCCTTGCATAAGAAGTGGATCTAAGTGTAGTTTTTGATCTTATGATTTATTTAGAATGAAATAGAGAATTATATCTTAGTTATTTCTTTATAAATAATTGTCTTCTTTTTTGTTGATTATTATTACTAAATTTTTAGAAAAATTTGTCCATGTGTGTATATGTAACCCATAATAAGCTATATTAGACTTGAGCATGAAGATCCAACCAAATATCAGCTTTGAAGTAAGCTACATGCACTCCGGGCATAGCTATGGAATCAATTCATATCTACAAACTCAATTAGTAGCTCTATATCCATGCAATTCATTGATTGAAGACCAGTTCAAAGCATCAAACATCAAGGGAGCCATTATAATCATCAACAACTTGAATAATGTAACTTATATAAAATATACAGACTCTATAGGTTTTAAAATATATAGACTTTGCAGGTATAAAATATATGAACTCTATAGGTATAAAATTTATGAACTCTGTAGGTCTAAAATCTATGGAATATGTATATTTTGAAATCTATGGACTCTATAGGTTCTAAATCTATGAACTCTGTAGGTCTAAAACCTATGGACTCTATAGATTTTGAAATCTATGGACTCTATAGGTCTAAAATCTATGAACTCTGTAGGTCTAAAATCTATGGACTCTATAGGTTTCAAAATCTATGGAATCTATAAGTCTAAAATATATGGAATCTATAGGTATAAAATCTATGGAATCTGTAGGTTTGAAATCTATAGACTCTGTAGGTCTAAAATCTATGGACTCTGCAGGTTTCAACTCTATAGGCATATCTATAGATTGTATAGGTCTATCTATGGACTAGTTCAAGATTTTATCTAAATTTAGATTTGTATAATTTTATTCTATATATAATTCTCTTCATATTTCATGAATATTTATATTATGTTATAAATAGATAATAACGCCTCTCTCTATATTTTGTGGAATATTGAGATAAGCTAGAATATCTAAGTTATGTTTCTCTTCATATTTGTTGGAGAGCATCTAGGATTTTTATTCCTAAATAAGGAGTTGGTTTGAAGAATGAGATTATAAATTCAAAATCCTATACCATTGTAATCAATCTTGGTATCAATAATACATTTTGAAGGTTTGTGACATAAATCTAGTGTTCTGATTAAAATCCTCTTCCAAGGAATGAACTAGACACTCATTCCAAAGAAGATGGATAAATATATTTTTATTTATTTATTTAATATGTAATTATGATTTTGAATTATTATTATTTATTTTTCATATAAACATTTATTTTATATAAAGTTTGTTATGAACCTGTAAGTGTTTTCTATGTTTATCATTTATTTTCAATTCAACAGTTTACATTATTTTCAATTTAGTAATTAACTTTCATGTAAGTGTGATTTAATTTTTTGAAAGTGTGTTTTAATTTTTTTCAAGTGTAATTTAATTTTTTACAGGTATGTTTTTCAATTCCCTCAAGTGTGGAGTGTGGTAAAAGAGACCAGTTGCTAGATATCTCTTTCTCCTATTGCATATAACCTTGGACACCAGCCCTGGATTGACATTATTAAATGATAAATTGATGAATTATAATTTGTCTTGTGGTGTATTTAAAGATCAATTTGAGGATTCATTTTTATTTTCTAACTGAGGATATTTAGGTATTCATCCAACCATTTTAGGTATTAAACCTATAATATATTTCAAAGCTCCACTTGAGTGTAGGGGGAAATTGAAGCATTGACAAGTCCACCCCAAGGAAAGTATTTATATCCATACACTCTTTCCATTATGTAAATTATAGATTATATGTTACTTGTTGATTTATTAATGATTTTATGTATATCTTTATTTAGGGGGTTTCCATACTGAATAAGATAGTGTGCCTATATTATTGCTTATAGTTTCTATAAATCACTTTAGGTTAAATATTCCTTTATTTAGTTAACCATTACACCTTACCCATTTAAAACCATTCTAACCCATATTTTAGTTTATTTTATACCCAATTTACAACCATTTACCTTTGTTGAGGTCTAGTGAGAACTACATCTTCATGCTATAGGCCTAGGATTTGGAACAATTTCCTCTTAACATTTGCATTTTAATCTACCCTCTTATATATCTACTAAATTTATTATTGGATCATCAATGTATCATCTAATCTATTTTTTGACCTTGTTTTATTCTTAATATATTGAGAGAAATAATATAGTTGTAGGTAATCCTATCCCGTGCATACATTATAGGGAACCCAATATGAAACTTATCCTACCTTTGACTAGATAATTTTCATGTATACCTTTATATATTCTTAGAAACATCATAAAAATCATCATATATCCTTTATTATAATTATAAATTTCATCCCAATAATTTTATTTTGTATTAACAACTCTATTGGCCATCCTAATACCATTAGTTAGTATTAGAAACTATATTAGCTAGCCTAATAACCTTTTTTCTTGAAACTATATTGGCTAGCCTACTATAATTATGTGTGTATTTCTAAGTGTACGACTAACCAATATGATTATTTTTATCTATCTGCCAATAAAATTGTATTTGTATTGAACTATATTTCCCAACCTAATACTATTTGTATTATACCTAGTTACCAAACTATATTGGTTAACCTGATACAATTTATTATTCAGATCTAATAACTAATTATATCATCTAGCCTGATACAATTTATTTCTTTTGACAAACCTTTTGCCATGTCTAATTTTTATTTTTCTTCATCATGATGTTTCCTTTTCAAATCTTTCTTTTGAACCTCAACCCATTTCACTTTTCCATGGGTCTCTCATTTATAACTTTTATCATAACCATTAAAGATAACTCATCATGGGGAAACTATGCTATAACTTTTCTCATGGTTTAAGGTCCCAATGATGATCTTACCCTTATGATGATACATATATTGAAACATAAGATTATCAATATGGTCCTCCAACTTATCATGATCTTGATAAGAATCCTAATTATATCACTTTTTACACTCCTAACATTGACGAATATCCCCATGATGATCATGCCCTCTATGACCCTAGAATATCATAATGATCCCACCTTTGTAATTTATCACATGGTTTAAAATTATTGTCACAATTTTCCCATCTATGATGATGATTCTAATATAGTTTAATAACCTAACATGATAGTGGATGTTCCCATTGATGACATTTATGACATGGATGAAAATAATTCTTATGATTTCCCATATTTAGAAATCTCCACCACAAATCAAGTAATTATGAACCTATTTTCATTGATTTCTACCTTCCATTCACCCCTCCCTTAGAGGGTATTATAAAGATAAGTCATAAAACATTATCTCACATTCAAACTTGTCTCATTCAACAAAATCTTGTCAACTCATCATATTATGAATGACACCTAATTCAGATTCCTACCACGATATGCATTATAGATGAGTGTGATCCTTGGGCCTATATGAATATTAAAATGTATCTCACTAATCCAATTTTAGATTTATCATTTTCCAACCCACCTAAATCACTATTACAATCACTTATTTCCAAATTTATTAGCCAAAATGATACCATTAATTTGAAACCACCTATATTAAACTACACCAATCATGACACATAATCTATTGATACAGTTATTTTTATTTCATCCAACTGCATTGGACATGACATAGAATGTGCCAATATATTTACCTTTATATCACTAGATTGTATTGGTTCACCTAATTAGTTCATTTTATTCACATTTCACCATATTGTATTGACCTAGCTAATATAATTAATTTTAATCATGTTTCACCATGGCTAATACAGTTCATTTTAGTCATACTACTTTATAATTATTGGCTTTGTCAATACTATGCATCAAAATTTTCTATAACCTCCAAATATCATGGCATTTCTCTAGATGTTGCATTCCATGTTATAACATAGATTTACATAGATTTTGACATCACTTCTAGGCTTGTCTATCTTGAGGTTAACTCCAATATACATACATCCTATAGGTTGGAGTATCATGTGATGTTTATCATCTTATTATCCTAGATGTTTGGGAATCTATTGATGCCCCTCCTTTTCCTACTACACATATTAGGTAACCTTATGCTTCCCATCCTCTTCTTATTCTATCCTCTAGGGCATCTTTTTATTTCCATCTATAACCTTATACATGTTTTAGGGGCATATTATTATGCCCATTATATTTATCTTAGTTTCTTTATCTCTCATCCTTATCTTGAGGAAAAAATAAATAACCTTTCACATCTAACAAAAAAACACAAATTTATCTTCAATAAACTTATTGAGACAAATACATTCACATTTTATATGTTCTTACTTTATATAGTCCTTAGCATAGATATTATTTGTTAGTTTATCTCATGTTTATTTACTTTATTTTATTTTCATCATTTTAAAATAACATTGCAGTCGATCTTAGTTTCCCTTGTGGATCTAGGGATATCACATGTTTATTTTAAGCAATTTTATCATTTTTATAGTCAACCTTAGTTTCCCTTATAGATATTAAGTAGTACCTATGGGTTAATTTTCAATATTTATATCATATTACAATTGGTGTTAGTTCCCATTTTGGATCTTAGGTAACACCTTAAATTTTATTTTCAATATTTATATCAACTTTCAATCATCTGTAGTATCCCTCGAGGATCTTATATATCACCTTTGGGTTTTTCTTGTCACATTCTTACCATTTTCTCAATTATCCTTAGTTTTTACAGATTATTTGGTATTTTTTTCTTTCACTTATTTGAGATGATTCATTGTATCAATTCTTGTGCTAGACCTGATTATAGCTTTCAATGGCATCTCTAGTGACACCACCACCATGATTTATCATGTACATATTAATTGTATGCTTATTGTTAGTTTAAATATTTATTGTTGTGTTAACACTTCTTTAAGGTCATACATCAACTCTTTTATTGAAAATTTTCATTAATTTATCTACACATGTGAGTTTTATTTCACAATAGCCTTGATACGTATCTTTGGTCCTTAGTTTTTTATCTATTTTTACACCTCTTCATTTTCAAAATTTGAGATTCTTTATAACACAAGGAATACATTCAGTCCTTCCTCATAAACACCCATCCTTTTTACCAAACCATTGATTCTTTGGTCTATATTTTCATTACATACACCATTTTGAGTCTTTATTATCATTTTAAAATTTTACTTATGCCTCTTGGATTTTTAGTTTGTGGGTTGTATGGTACTACCTAGGTAATCAACCAGAACCTCCTAAAAAAATCCCATCATTATATTACATAAATTATTTTGTTATCTTAGCCTTAGATAGGTGTATTCTTATAAATATCAGACAATGGTTGAGAGTATTTTTTTTTCCACCTATAATATTTTGTCTATTTTTACACCTCTTGGTTTTTAGTTTGGGAGTTGTATTTTAAGACTTTGGGAATAAAACCAAGATTTCCTCACAAACACCCATGTTTTTCAGTCAACAATTTTTAATTTTCAATTATTTGATATATTTTGTCATTATATACACCTCTTTGAGTCTTTACTATATTTTTCATATCTTACACTTTTTGGATTTTCAGTTTGTGAGTTGCATAATAAGACTTGAAGAATATATCAACCTTCCTCACAAATTCCCATCATTATGTTGCATATATTTATTTTTATCTCAACCTTAATTGGGTGTATTATTATAAATATAATTCAATGGTTAAGATAAACATTTTCCCCCACCTAGAATTAGTCATACTCTCTTGTGGTAAAACTATAATAGTTTATCTTAATGCCTTTTATCCACTATACAGCTTCTTATGATCAAATTTCATATCTAACTATAATTTTACCATATTAATTACACATTTTTTTAGATTATGACAATCCAATAATTATATGATCATTTCTATCATTCTCTACTTTTCATTTTTCCTTTGGGGTTCACTAATGTCAATTTCAAGATTGCACTCTTTTCTAAGGTGCAAGTCTTGGAGTCCTTAAACACCATGGTCTTTATGTTCTCTCCTTAGAAACAAAGTTTAATCTATGTTGTGATATCCATATTTATCACCCATGTTTGTGTTGTGTACCAACACACACAATATTTAAAAAACTTAGGATCTTGAGATTTTATCTACAATTACTTTCATGTTCCAATTGATTATACATTGTGAGGTAAAAGAAATTTATGTTTCTTTTAATTTTATTTTAATTTAAAACTAATTATAATATGTTTAGAAAAATATAATGCTCAAATTAAATATGAATACATAAAAGGAATTTTCAATGTGCAATAGAGGGCTAGGTTTTGTTTGATGAAATAATTATGCATGTACAATATTCCAAAAATGACCGATAGACACTTTTAAAGGAGATATTTAAGAGATCAAATCAAATTGGATATGGATAAACACATTCATGAAGGAATATAAATTTCATAGGAACATAATGGTTTAATATTTTAATTCACAGGTGTTCCCATTAAATAGATATGGCCACACAAAATCACCATACTAAGTATAATTGATAATTTAAATACATAGACTTTTTTTTTCATTTTGATAGTTCTCAAAACTCGTCAACACTATTTCATGATAAAATTAAAAATATAAAATAAACTTGGATAAGGATGATAATTTTAATTCATAAAACTAAAAATAAGGGGAACATAGTGGTCAAATTAATAGTAAAATTATTTTTCAATAAAATTATGTGGCTCTATGAAATTAACATATCAGATAGATTTGGAAATTTTTATCGTAACCAAATAAATTATTTAGACCTAGATAGTATTTTTCAAGATAAATATTATTATTTAAGGATATAAATTTTTAGTTAAAGATAAAAATTTTATTTAAATATCATGAAAATTTGGAAGAATAATTCTAAGTTATTTTAAAATGGATATGAGTTGTTCGTATAAATAAATCATACAATTTGGATTAAAAACCATTACAAGATTTTTTTTTTTTTTTAGTTTATTTTTATTAGGGAAAAAATTATAAATATAGTTCAATATTCATGTAAGATATTAATTATTGGATTTAGTCCATTTATGTTCATTATTAATAATTTATATTGAACCCATTAGAATGATTTTGGAAGATAATTAGCAAGCTTGAGAAATATCGATGAATGTTTTGTGACTTTATTTCAGTTTTATACTTATCAAATTTATGTGTTTATTTTAAATAATTTCCATTAAATTGATATTATTGTATGAATTTTATGCATCTATTTTATTATAGTGATTATATTGAACTTTATATTAGTCTTATCAACCTTTTGATTAGAGATCATACTTACAATTTGTTAGTGATTTGATTGTGCTTAGCGATTTTGTACTAATAATATATTTGATTATGATCATTGGTTTATTTTATAATTATCTCCCTATACTCTTTACTATTATTTATATGCTTTGTGATTACAATTAAATTATGACAAACATCAATTACTAATGCATGTTTTATTTAGTAAAATCAATCGATTTGGAAGTGTTTATTCCTTAAAATAGTCATAGAACCCCTTTTATTTTCCCTTAATCTTCCCTCTTTTTTGTTTTTTTACGAGATATAATTATTTGAATATAACATCAATGTAAATATATTTTCTTGCATGTTAATTTGATCACCTGGGTGAATTTACATTGATGGGATGTAGGTCACATGTTGCTATTACACCACTTGGTTAATTGAAAATCACATACCTACAACTCATTCCTTGGAGTGATTAGTCATTGTTTCTAAAATGAGAGGGTGAAAACCCATTATATATGGTGTGCATAAATTCTACATAAATATTTTTATTCTTCCAAATCCATATGGAGGAGGAAAATAGAAAAATCCAAAAGAGTCAAAATCTAAAACATAATAAAAGTTAATGTTAAAAAGTAAAATTATATATTAAAAGTCAAATCACACAAAAATATGTGATATTTGTTTGGCACATCATCTATTATAGTCAAATATCAAACTCCATAGTTAGCCTCATGATATATCTTCGGTTAAATGGGATGTGGTAGGCTAGTATATTGGAGTAGGAAGTCTAACTTCTTCATGATATCTTCTTACATACTAGTGCCACCTATCTTCCAACATAAGTACCCAATATTAATAGTAAGTTAATGAATTTATAAGGGGTCATCAGGAGTGTAAATTTTTTTTTGGTAAGGTATTATCCTTTTAATTTTCATGTACATAACCTTTATGGGATGATATGTATACTTCACTAATTAGCCCAAGTTTATGTTGTTAGATAGGGTTCTCTAGTGTCATTGATGTTGAAAACTCTTAGTCCTACCAAAATTAATATGGTTGTATTATTTATGGTAAATATAAAATTTGTTCATTGGTGACACCATATTTACCCTCATTCCACTTTTAACCCTTAATAAGCATGTTTTTTCTAAACATTTCCATCTTCTTAAATTCCTATTCTCCATTTATTTTAGACACGATAGTCATATAAAAGTTTTAGGTTTTCCATATCTAGAATAGAAGTTGTATCTTTGAATTGTTACAAGATGATATATTGGCCTTTTCCTCATCTCTCTAGAATTTATAATGATTATATTTTGGGATCTTGAGTTTTCTATTCACCTTTTGCAAGCCACGTCATCCCATTTTTCCATTTCATGTTTTAATATTTTGTTTAAGTATGGTTTGTTACTCCATATAAATTTGATGTTGTTTTTATCATAAATTAGTTTTAGGAATCCCTTGTTTGATTTAGATTGTTACTTATCCTAATTTGGATGCATTTTTTTTAGTCTTAAGTAGCCTTGGAATTTTAGCTTACCACTTTTCCTTTATTTTTATCCACTTTCTTGGAATTTTGGTTCTAACCTAGCCTTAGAAATTTTGGCTTCCCTATTTTCCAAGTTCTTCAATAATTCCCAATAGTTTTTTCATATTCACCAATTTATTTTACTATCCCACATTTTCTTGTTTTTTTATCCATTTTTAGCCTCATATCCCTAGGGTTTGTCAAAGGTAGTTTTTATACCCTCCATGATCAAGCCTATGGTATTTACATATATCTATTTAGCAAAAATGGTAAGTTAAGTATGTATATGTTACTTTCATTTATTCATTTATCAATATTTTTTATTTAGTTATAATTTTTATTGTTGCTATGTTTCTTTTGCAAAACATCATCTCATGTTACATTATTTTGACACATGATGAGATTTAGGTCAGGATATTTATATAAAAAAAATCACTTTATCATTTATTTTCTTGTAGTGTCTTATCAACACATCAATATCGATAAGTGCATACCTCAAATGGTGCATCAAGAATGGGGTGGAAAATGTTCATGGTACATTAAGATAGATGTTTTTATTCTTTGTGATTACACCATTATTACTATTAAACTAACCTCTTCCATGTTTCTTACCATTTATCCCTTATGTTTAATTCCTATCCATATTTTATGTTTTACTTATATCCTATAGTATTATCTTGGTGAATACCATTTGTTTTGTGCTTTCACCCTTCTTTTAATAAATTAATCAACCCAATATAATTCCAAGTGTGTTTTTTTGAGATTTATCCTATATTAATCTAGCTAATACTATTTTGTGTCAACCAACATATTCCAATTGTATGTGTTGGGATAATAATAATATTTAGGGTTGGTTTTAGGTATTATAACACTATATATATATATATATATATATATATATATAGTTCACATTTAATTATTATCATACCATATCACATTAATTCACTATGTTTTCACTCACATTTCTTTCCTAAGGAATATTTAGGAGATTCAGTGGTCTAGAACCTTATCTTGAGGAGTCTTGTCTTATTATGTTAATAAATATCAATAGGAGTAGTCATTGGGAGTTCTTAACTGAAAATATTTATGTATTCATCCATACATTTAAGGTATTCAACCTAAAATATTCTCTTGTAAATATTTGAATTATGCCAAGGGGGATATTGAAGCATCAACAGGTCTTCCCTAAGTTAAGTATTTATATTCTTTCACTCTTTCCATTACTTAGTAGATTATATGTTGTTTGTTTCTTTATGAGTGAATGTATGTGTATCCTTGTTTAGGCTTTCTCTATATCAAATAAACTAGTGTAGCCATATGATTTCCTATACTTTCCATAAATTATTTTAGGTTTTATAGACCTCAATTTGTTTAACCATTGCACATATCCATTTAAAACCATTCTAACCCATCTTTTAGTTTATTTTATATCCATTTTATAACCTTATACTTTATAACCACAATCTACAACCATCTAACTTTGTTATGGTCTAGTGAGAGGTAAATCCTTCTATCATAAGCTTAGGATTTGGAACACTTTACTCATGAAATTTTAATTTAGTTTAACCTCTACTATATCTATGAAATTCATATGTCCTTACCTAATTTACCAATTATCATAGGGTCTATTCCACTGACCTTACTTGAGTCCTAGTCTATTGAGATGAAGAGGATAGTTATAAGTCATCTTAGTTCATGCATAAATATTTGAATGCTATTTAATAAAATATAAACCAATAAATTTTACCTCATTTATAATACTCATTCCCCTTAAGGAATTTAAAAACACTTTATTTTTTTAATCTTGTTCTTACCTATGTACCACCCCCAATGGGTTGAAAATCAAAATGAATAGGGTAACAAACATAGATGCCCACAAATCCCTTATCAAATTAGATTGAAATGATGTCACATAATAGCTTAGATCGATAAAAAATTGATAAATTTAAATAACATTGATTAATAAATAGACTCTAGCTATACACATTATCAACTTATCAGTAATTTCCAAGTGTCAATGACATGAAATATTAATTTATATACATAAATTAATTATGAAATGAATTAAACATAAAAATTGTTTAATACCATTTATATCCATTAAAATTAGTTTTAGGATATATGTCATATTAATTGTGCTCAAATGAAAATTAATGCTCCAATCCACATGTACCTAAATACATGAAACATCAATAATATTTGTATGTTCTAGTGTCAAATTACATTTTAATAATTGAATTAAGGTAATCAAAAACATACAAAGTACCATTGAGAAATTTCATAATGTATACATGAACCACAACAATTATAAAATATTCATAATCAAATTTCATTATTATAGTAATCCAATTTTAATGTTTTCCCTTTGTCACATGCGGATAATTTACAATCAATTATCCAAAAACCAATAATAAACAACAAAAAAAAAGAGTTCTAAATATTGGGGATATAACATCTAATTAATATTGAAAAAGGACATCATTTTTTCAATCGTATTATTTATTAAAAATAAAAATTTACAAGTTTTTTTTTTATTAGGCATGGCAAAATGGAAATACCATGACTTGTGCCTAGTTTTTTAACAAGTGCATTGTGTAGTGTGGGTTGTGATAGATTGAATGTTCTTGGGTCCACATAATGAGATATAAATGAGGATTTATACACCTCATAAAATAATTTTTTTTTAATTAAAATATGGATAATTAAAGAAATATCAAACCCTTTAGGAGACTCAATGTTCCTTAGGCAATATGATATTAATCACATGTATTAAAAAAATAAAATTATATTTTTAAATAATTTATAATATTTATATTATTCAATTTTTTTTTTCAATTTTTATGATAGATAATACGTGGAACTATGTAGTGATGAGTTTTAGTAGTCTGATGTGACTCATTGAACATCTTTTGCTTTAAGCGAGCCATAGAGGTAAATATTTATTTTATTTTGTCATATTTGTAATAATTTGTATTCAGTGAATTTAGGATTGTAAGAGATCCCTCACCTATCATATTTATATTAAAAATTATTAAAAAATATTAATATATATCCAATATGACCATGTTATATTCTATATTGCAATGTAACATAACTATTAGTAGGGCCCACACACAATAACCATTTAACAATACAAGAAAATGACAAAAAGTGAAAAAATATTATTTCATCAAAATAACCCATGGACACAATAACATATAAAAACTTAAATATTAAATTTTAGTTAAAGATACATATTAATAAGGAATAAAATAATACACCTCCGCATGAAATTCAATATAATCTCCCCCATGATTCTCATGACTTCATTTGATGGTTAAGTTAATTACCTGCACTATTACATGAGAGACTTTTTCTATAAGTTCAATCATTTTTTCTCCACAATTTGATTTTAAGGAACAAGTGATTCTTTAAAATATATATATTGAACAAGTGGAAATTTTCTCCTCTCTTATCCCATCCATAACTAAAAATTCTTGCAAACTCTCTACCACATAAAACAATCACAATAAAATTATTTTCAAGCTTATATAAAGAAGAAATGAAATTAAAACCATGACACTCAACACCAAAAATAATAAATATAATAAGAGTGATATGTTAAGTCACTTCTAGGGTCTTCTCCAAACACTCGCTTATTATGAATAAGAAAATAAATAGGTAATAATATGGAGGACACCTCAGAATTCACCTAAATCTACATTTTTAATTTGATGTAATCTATACCCATAACCATATTAATGGCCATTAAAAATTATTTTTTCCAAAGACAATAAATAATCTTAATCATATCTTCATAAATGGGAGTGAGAAAATATATTTTCATATTTTCACCATATAACAAAAAAATGTGGCAAAAGAGAAAATAACTTGGGGAATGATGATATGATTAGATAAGTAAACAAAAAATTTAATATCACATGGTATAACACATAAGTTACATATTTTTAAAATAAATAAAACATGGGAGAAACCCTTCATGTATAATCACCACACACTTTCCAACTTCCTTTGGGATTTGTAGCTTAATTATAAAAATATTAAGCATAAAATTACTCACGTAAAGAAGATATTGATTTAATCATATCAATAAATTACATCTCCAAAATATGATAATAATATCAAAAACTACCATTTAATTCAAAATAATCAATATATATGTAGGTGAATCTATGAATTCTTGATTAGACATGAGAGGCTTGGCGAGGCTGATCTTAAGTCCAACATTCACCAAAACCATCACATCTCTTTGAAATGTTTTACATGAAGAGAAAATTGATTATATTTCCTACATTGGCCAAATTATTTTCTATCTTGTTTTCTTCCTTATATCACTATTGGAATTTCCAAGATTAGAAAATATCCAAAACTAACTACGATAGGCTAAGGATTTTTTCTATCTTCTAACACTACGAACCATGATTATTAAGTACTTTGATGATTATCATTGAATCTCCCTTAATGATCATATTTTGAATACCATCTATTTCATCCATATTAATCCCTAATATTAATTCATGGGATTTATCCTCATTATTCATTCCATCAATCAACCTCATAGATGTTACCTTAATAAGAGATCTTGCATAATCCTTGATAATAAAACATACCATAGAGGCCCCTCTGTTTCCTCTAGAATCTCCATCAAATTTTAATTGGAAATATATTAAATAAGGTACCACCAATCTCAATCTTAGTGATATCTAATTTATTGAATAAATTATAGAATTTAAACTTGCCCTATTAATATGGGGAGGAGAGAACAACCTCTATTTATTTAATAAAGAAATGTACCACATGGAAAAAATTGATTTACTTGCTTTGAAGTGAGATATAACCATTTTAGAAATAGCCATATTTTTAACATCCATGTTTATAATATCCACTCCTTCCTGATATTTTGAAGAGTAGACATTATTCCATTTGAGTAAAGGGATATTATTTTTAACTTCATTCCCTACCATATACAATATATCATAATTTCGTTAAAACATGTTATAACTTATATAAGGTAATTTAGACTAGTAATAATGTAAATTAATAGATAATTTAGTAAAATTTTGAACAATGTAATGATTTTAGCCAACAAAAGTCAATTCCTTTTTCAAAATTTAGTCTAGATTGAAAATAAGGCACTAGTTTCTACCAGTTATTAACTTTATCAATGCCTAGAAAATAAAGGGATTCACAAATATTTATTCAAAGAGAGATTGTTATGAAACCTAAAATTTATAAAATCCTTTATTCACAATGTGGGAAGTATTAAATATAATATTATGATATGTATTTTCATTAGCTACCTATCAAAAAATAAAGGCATAAGAGTCCAAGATTGATTTGAAACCTTTAGATGTTTTTTCCTTGCAACTCAAAAAAAAATTGTCTAATTAGTAAATTATTGATGTGTAAATGCATATAAGAATTCAATTTATTTTATTATATGGATATTATGAGATAAATTATATGAAAATATGGATCTTCTTATGGATTAAGCCGTTATAATGAATAAGTAATAGGAAACAAGATCCCCTTACCTATATAAACTAGTGGGTTCATGAAAACCATCTAAACTTCCGTTAACCATGTTTGGATACCTTAGAAATGATATGTAGTTAATTATCCAATTACAAAAGTATTTAAAAAATATATAAATAATTCAAATAATTTCATAATTAAATGCCAATTGACTCTATCATATGCTTTTTTGATGTCCAATTTCATCAACATGCCCTTTTCATGATTATCATTCAAGGATTGAATTATCTCTTGGGTGATGATAATTACATCCAAGATCAATTTTGCACACCCAAAACATGATTGTTTTCAATAAATAGATATAGTAAATAATACATTTATTCTTAAATAAATATGTCTTGAGATGATTTTATACATAGTGTTGCATAAATAGAGAGTTTTAAAATCTCCCAATGCGAATGGCTACTCATATTATATAATAATAAGAGTGGCTGTGCAATAAAAATATAATAAAATATTATTTTATTTCATCAATTCTTCAACTTACTATTATACATACCCAACTATATATCAAAAATATTAAATAAATTAAGAAGTCCATATGAGCCTCGAGCCTTATCTTTTTGCATTAAAAAATGCTTAATTTCCTTCATAGAGAAAGGAGACATCAAACTAGTGTTTTGTCAATATATGATTAGGTGAAGAATCTTATTAAGTTAGTTTGGGAGTCTTAATTTTAACCCTCTTTTCCAGTTAAGATATATTCAAAATATTCCAATACTTGATTCTTTATTTTTGGACATGTTTCCAACAATATCCCTTCTTTGAATTTTATTGAATAAATTTTATTTGAAATCCCTTTGGGCTTTGATATAATCATTAAAAAATTGAGTGTTTTTATCTCTATGTTTTATCCAAATTTCTCTAGATTTTTTTCCCATTATCTTCCCTTTCTTGATTGAATTTATGCTAACTCTATTATTGATGTGGGTTTAGGACACCATTGTCTAAATGGTTTTCACCCTCTCTTTTTAAGACTATTGGAATGTCTAGGGAATGAGTTGTAGGTTGTGACTCTCCTATGTGGTCTATGGGAATAGTATTCTATGACCTAAAATCCCACAATGTAGATTCACCTGAATGATCAGAAAATCACACCAACATGCACACACACACACACACACACACACACACACACACACACACACACACACACACACAATGATGCTAAATAATGTAGATAGGTCCCATAAAATAATAAAATAAGGAAGCAAGGGTAAGGTGTAAAAGAGTATTTTAAACTTTAGTTGGATATTTTTTTGCTCAAAAAATACTTTAGACTTTTCAATACAATGCAATTAGCATTCATAAGATATAGTTAAGCACTCAAATATAAATAAACATGGACAAAACATTTGAGGACAATGATTATTATCATGTGTGAATCGAAAAATTATATCCTTATAAGATCAATCAAGTACAATAAATAGCTAAATCACATCCCCCTATAATGACTTTATAAAGATACAACCTAGCATAAAATAGTAACAATACATCTAAATATAGAGAAAATATTAGATATTAACTATCTAATATGATTAGAATATCTAAATTTCACATTCTAACTTACCCAAAATTAATCAAATGTAACTTTCAACTAATCACTTAGAGATCCAAAATGCACTTAACCTTGGCCTAAAAATCGGAAATAAGAAAGAATAGAATATTAATAACATATTATAAACATTCCATATAATTTCAAAGTTATCTCTTTAAATTTATTAAAAATATTTCATTATCTTGGTAGCCAAGCAGAAATCAAAGATAACTAACAATTTAGTTCATCTAGCTCTCCAGCAAGGTGACCTTGGGTAACATGATAGTGAGATAACAAACTAGCATTGTAATGTGGTAGACCTAACCAAAGAAATGATACTGTTATAATGTTTTAAATATGTATTTATACAAAAATGACCCTACCTATTTGTTTCCATGATGGAAAAGTTTGTTACAACTAAAAGAATGTGAAATAAATGATAAAATAAATATTGGTCACACAAGATCATAACACAATATTCCCTCTACTCAAGCCACCTAGACATATTATGTTTCTATTAGTATTTCTTATTAGGACAATATAAACCATTTTTCATTCTTCCCCAGCCAAGGTTTAAATGATAAATTTGACCTCAAATGTATTATAAATCCATCACATGCAATGCTTTTTCCAACCTCATGCTTTAATTATCCTTTGTATGCCTATCAGACTTAATTTTTCAATGTTGGAAAAAGTGTACGGGATATTATGACATCTTAAAATTAGTGATAGTTTGATAGGTGGTGATAACTATAAAAATTGATATCATGTTCATGGGAGTGATGTGGTCATCAACTTTATGCCTACATGTTATTTTTATTAATATATTTTCCATGTGGCACTATGTCACATAGTTCTGGCCTTAGATTTTAGCCTTTGAATGCACAACTCCTTTCATTTTTTAAGTTATGTGGATTTGAAAAATGGTTTCACTTGATTTCTTTGAATTATTTATGCTCTCAATCTTTTTATAGTGTTGGATTAACTACAAAAGTGTGAGATCATACCATATATTGGATCTCACTCTTAAAATATTTGGGATTTTAGCTTCCCTTTAAAATGTGAGGTAAGATAATATGAGGGTATGACACATGGCATAAATTTACTAGATCAAAATCTTGTAGGCCTTGGGATAAGTTAAATTATTTTGAGTAGACTAAAAGGTGTGAGAATGAAAAAATGTGATGCATGGTAGATTATGGCCCTTCAAAACTTATCTTATTTAGATTTTTTGTTGTGATCATTATAAAGGAATGAAAGGATGTTTCATGACATGGAAGGATAAAATCAAACTTGAATGATATCTATAAATTAATGTGAACTATTGTGAATGCCTATTAAATGGTGATAAAATGTGACTGAGTCTTTTAGCCTATGTGACAAAGAACTAAAGTTAGTGCCCAATGATTTCAATATTTGTTTAATTAAAAGATGATTAGATACATATAAATTAAATAAAAATGTTTATTATATAAATACTTAGAAATACTTAGCTGAACATTTTCCAAATGATGCAAAAATAAGCCAAAGACTAATAAAAGACCAAATGAATAAGTTATAAAAAATAAAATTTTCTTACAAATGTTGATCTAAAATAATCATAGATGCGAACAAGATTTTGAATATCAAGGACTATTGTAAATAATTAAATTTAAACAATCAAATTTGATCAATTATTTTCATGAGTCCTAAATGTTTTTCTCAATTTGATGTTTTAAATATGGGACCCTATTTGAAAATGAATGGACATGTTGGGCACAAAATATAGTAGAAAGATGTTTTCCTTAAGATAATAATCATTTACCATACCTAATTGGAAAACATATTCATTAAAATAATTCAACTCAACTTATACCTATAATTTTTTAGCATAATTGTTTATTAAGTGGTTTTGATTCCATTATTTTAAGCAATGTTTTCATGTGGGGGAGTTTATTTGACAAAATGAATATTTTTGAACTTGTATATTTTGGTATGAAAGATGAAAAAAAAACTCAATTTAATTCATCATATTTGGATCCTTTAACCTCCTCATTTCAATCTTGAAAGTGATTCTAAGCTAAATTTGCTTCAATTGAGAGTGTGATTAGAAAACTATACAATCCTAAATAAGGAAGCTTTTTACTCTTTGTGACCTAATCTTATTATAGCCAAGAAGTAACTATCAAAATTCCATCTAACTTTTTTTTTAATATTACTAAAAACCATCCTTTAATTGGTCAAGTTGAACCAACATATATTTGGTTCACTATAAATATAAGCTTATTTATTTTATATAAATAGTTGAAATCAATCTGATATTAAGTGGCTGTAATGATTCTAACTCTTTTATATTTGACTTATAAAATTACATTAAAATCCCCACAATATGAAACAACATTATTTATATTGGTTCAAAATAATAGAGAACTTCTCCCAAATTTGATTTCTAAGTTGGATAGTTAAGGTCATAAACATTATAAATAATAAAATATATATCAAATAAAATGAATGGGTTTTACAAGGCTAGCAATGAAATCCATATAATAATCATATGATATTTACATTATTAGGGTTATAGATCATTTCAATGCCCCAATTCTTAGGGCTAATTGTTTTTAATAATATTATTTTTTTCCTTTTGTAATAGATTCATTTGTTTCTCTAGCCATTATTTTTTCTCCATTTTCCCTTTGGGATTTTATTTAGCTTGTTTGATAAATATTTGTATCCTTAACTAAATTAAAGTCTTCCTCATCTTCTTATTTTTGATATTTTGATTGACTATCACATTCCTCTACTTTTTCTCTACATATAATTTGATTTTAGAGATATGAGAGAATCCACATATCCCTTCTATTCTATTTTGAAAGATAAAAGTGATCCCTATAGATTCTTTAGTTATATTTTCAATTTACTTTAACATAGTTTTTTGGAAAATATTGATAAAAAGGTCACCAATGTCATGTTAATCTTTGAGACTAGTACTTAGGCCTTGGACATTAAGTGTAGTTGAAATATCCCTACATTCAAAAGTAGTTTTAAAGAACCCCTTAATTATACAATTGAATGATTCTAAATAGGTTATTTCCTTTACTCTCCATAAAATCTTACTATGTTAAGGATTTGAAAGGGAAAATTAGTATTATTTTCACATGCCTTAACTTATGACACTGGAAACATCTTATTGGAATTTTCTCAATATCAATCTTTTGATGCCGGGTTCCCTTAAGATATTTTATGATTAGTCCATGGGGATTGGGTTCATATAGATTAATTAAAATAAAAATATTTGTGTAAGATGCAATATAACCACATTTTGTATCTCTATCTATCAATGTCACTTTTATAAAATAACCATAAATTTTCATAAGAAGATATACATTTCAAAACTCAACTAGAAAGGCATAAAATATTACCCAAACAAGAGGTCACCAATATTTTTTTAGTGTGTTTACTCCCCCCCTCTCTCTCTGGTCCTATTTCTCTTTTTTATCATATTTTATCTCTTTTTGTGTTTTCTAATATTGGGGATCCCATCGTTTCTCATATATCATAGTATTCCTTCCATTTTATTTTATTTTTTGCCTAGAAATAATGTAAAAGTTTTTAAAATTTGCATAATACAAATTTGATGAACCATCAAATCCATCCATATTACTTTTTTGGGACCTTTCCCCCTTTCCTTTTATTTTTAATCTTCTTTTTATTACCTTGTGTTAGATTACATGCTTGAAAATTATAATTAAAATTTGATAAGGTTATTTATACAATACCTCCTATAAGTAGTTCAATAAAAAGTATCAATAGAATTAATAAAGCATCTTAATTTTAATTACACTCTACAAATACCTATTATTAATCTTAAGCACTTGTATTAATGCTTAGCTACCTCTTATTCCAAAATAAGTATAAGTTAAATGAAATGTATTTGCATTAAACTAAGGGAAATAAATTGGAGATGCCATAATCCCATTCAAACTTCATGAGAAATACATTGTATTTGATTTCAAAAATTACAATGTATAGATACAAATTCATATTTTTTTCCAAACCAGCTAACCCTTTTCTTGATCTCCATTTTATATTACAATTATTTGTGTAAATTTAGGTCAAGAAGATAAAATATTAAATTTGACCAACAAATCCTAGAAAGTGATTGACATTATTGTATGAAATCAATATGTAACACTATCTATAGAGTTATAAATTCTTAAACTGAGTGAAATAAATATTTAGTGATAATAAAAAAAAATCTAAAATTGTAGAGATAAGTATTTGACATGCCATATAATATGTGTTGGGAATATTTAACATTATCTTTTGAAGCATTGAATCTATCCTTGTGGTAGGTGATATTTAGATTCATAGGAAAGGAAGACAACCACTTATAATGTCTATAAGCTAGGTATGTTAGATTTTTAGTCTTTTAGCTCTCATTTAATTTTTTTAATCTACTTGTTCATTTGTTTTGAACTTATTGTTAATGATATGAGGTATATATTAGTGTTGTATTGGGATTTATATTTAGTGTTCTCCCTTATGAATCCTGTTTAGGTTATTTTATATAGTTAGTTTCTCACTGTTCTCAAAATAGTTAATTTTTTTGGTGACTATGGTACTTCTTCATCAAAGATAGGGTTTATTATCCTTGTACCCATTATGTTTTGTTATTTTTAATTCATTTTTAGTTATGATTTTAGGGTTTCATTCCATCATTATATCCTAAGTTTTTTGTTCACTTTTTTCTCAATTTATTTGCCATTTATTATTTAGCATCATGGTTTATATTAGATAAATGGATCTAAGTGTTATGAATTTGTTGAGGGAAATTATGTTAAATATAAATGATAAAAATTATAATTCTAGTGATATATAAAAGGTTAATCAATTTATTTAAAAAAAAATTAAATCACATATTATGGAAAACTGCTAAACCATTATTAAAATTTTGAATACTTTTAATGAATTAGATAATGATCATGCTTCCCATATAGATCCCCTTATGTATTTTTATTTTTTTCATTAAAATTGTAGGTTGTGTTATAGTTTTATGTCTTCCTAAATAATTTCCAATAATGTACCCATGTTTTTTATCAATGAAAAGATTCAACTCTTGAATGAACATCTTAAGAGTCTTAGTTTGATTTTCATATAAATGTTTTTCATGATGCATGATGTATGATTTTAAACTTTTAGATATGGATTAAATATAATATAGATAGTAAATTAACAAAAAATATACAAAAAAATCAAAGGGATAGAATGTAGAAGCAATCTGAACTTAGTTAAGGATTTTTACCATCATCTTACTTCTCTTAGCTTCCCTCCAAGAACTTCAAATGGATTCTTCAAGGATTTTGGATTAAAATTTGATTTTATTTATAATAGTGGCTTAAAGATGAAAGGATCAATGGATTATTAGATGTTATGATGGATTTAAGAAAGTATGAAGACTATGGAGGAACTTGTGTGTATTCCAATAATTAGTCTAAGCAAGCTCCATGCTTTGATATTTATAGGGTGATGGAGAATGATTAAAATGAATTTTAAATTCATTATAACTCTCTAGTTTAGATAATTATAGAAATTTAGGGAAAGATCTAGGTTTTGGAGGCTTCTAAAATTGATTATGAAGTTAATAGGGATTCATTAGGGGTTTAGGGAGGTTTATGGTTATAAGTGTGTAGAGAAGCTAAGGATAGGTTGGCTAAGGGGATTGAAAATTTAAATTCTAATATAATGGAAAAGTGGGGTTAGTTGAAAAATAAGACATGATTATAATAATTAATAGATTTGTAGGATAATATAAGGTTAGTGGATGAAGAATGAAGAAGAGAGATAATAGAAAAATGACTATAAGGGGTGATATTAGGGTGGAATTAGAAGAGATAAATGAGATTAGATGGGGTAGGTGAAATTAGTGTCAACTAATAGTAATTTTAGTGATGATAAATGAAGGGATAAAATTTAGATGCATACATTTTCCCCCTATTTGAAAGTACATTATGAGTGGATGAAGTGGAAGGATTAATGGTATTTCAAATAATAAAGACACTCATGGATGAAGGTTAGTAAATGAAGTTAGTGGGCATGATTCCCCTCAAGGGGACATGTAGAGAATAATGAGATGGATGGAAACTCAAAATAAGAAATAAAGGGTTGTATGTGATGAATAAACATGGGGATAGGATACAATATGTGAGATAGACAATGAAGAAAATGAACTTAACCTGAGTAATGAGTTATAAAGTGATGATGCCCCTAGCAAAGACATATGTAAGGGAGTGGAAATAACTGTCATAGTTATTGACACATCTTAAGCGGGAATTAACCATAACATGATAATAAAAATGAACATAATATTTCTACATATCCCAATCAATGATGCATGCATGGGAGAGCATCAGGCCAAAATAAGACAATGATTTGATAATATTAATGATGAGTGTATCTAAAAATATAAAGTTGAGTGATATGATAAAGGATATGAGAGATATGATTGAGTGTCAAAAATATTAAGGGTACAATAAAGGAGATTAGTATCAGATCTATCATTAGGCAATAAAAAATTAACCAAATATTGCCTACATAGTCTAAAAAGACCTTAGGTTGATGTAGTTATAACTCAGTGATAAGATAAAATAGAGGATGATGATGATGTTAGGTTTTAGATAGATGATGTGACTTAAATGTTTGAAATGAAGATGGAAGACTAAGAGAGATGATTGGATATGATATGTTATATGACATGTAATACAATTGGGTTAGATGATTTAATATGGATGATCAAATTGATGATGGGATGAAGATGATTAGATAATTAGGTAGGTGATAGAGGATAAGAGAAATGATGAATGTGTCTATTATCAAGCCATTATTATATTTCAAGAAATATAATAAATATATAACACTAAGAAATATGTCCCATCATATAAGTATGACCAAGGGGACATTATGCCAAAGTGCATAATTATGAAAATAGAAAATAGTGAACTCTACATCATTGAGGGAACCTAAAAGCTTCATTGTAAATTTTAGTGTCATCATAGAATCCTCATTCATTTCCTAATAGAAAAAAAGAGGCATAATACAAGACTAATTAGAATATAAATAGAGAAAGATAAACATATGAAAATATATACATGATAAAAGACATGCAACCAAGTCAAATGAGAGTAGACAAGTAACACACACAAGTATCTATATGTGGATGCATTGTGAGTAGTGTTTTGTCTATAAGTGTCAATGGGATGAGTGATTAGGTGATGAGTTGAACTAAATTGGTCACTATGATAATGATGCAATTTTTATATTAAGGATAGGAATTTGGACAAGGTATGGACTTGGAGTAGACTACTAGCATGAAGGATTTGTAAGGAATGGTGATTATGAATATGGTATTCTTTATAAAATTTCAACTTGGACACAAAGGCTATTCAACTTATGTATTGACCATGTTTTGAAATTAGATGAGATATTTAAGACTTATCAATCTAAAGTGAGACTACATCAGTGCTAACATAATACAGACTATATTTTCCCTAATTCATAATAGGTGTTGAAATATAGTAGTATAATGGATGGATATGAGAGATGAATGACATAGAGATGGATGTGGATGGGGAAATAGACATAATACATGACATCTTAAAATATTTTTGGTTTTTATATATTTTATGATTTTTAGGTTTTTTGACATATTTCAATTTTTAGGTCTTTTTTCTAGGATATGTATGTACATTATACAAAATGGGTTACTAGATAAGGAAATACCATTCCTATAAACCAAGATAAGGATGGATTTAATGATGGATGGGATGATAAAAGGATGAGGGTGATGCTGAAAGGGGGATGATGACCAAGGAAGAATGGACTAGGGATCACCCATAACCATGTCATAATATCTAATTTCTTGAGTGTCCACTTGGAGGATATGCCAAGATGATTCCAAAATTATGTCAAGACATATTCCACATCCTTACAAAGGTCAAAACTATAGGAAAGGATGGATGTAATAGGATGCATGATATGATGGCATATGATAGGTATAAATAATGGATAGAGGGATATGATAGATAAGGATGGTGTGGAGGGGATTGATAAGGGATATGAAATGGATTTGTCCCCAAGTGTTAAGGTACAATATAGATAATATACTATTTTACCATGATGCTAGAAACTAGTTTTCATCATGGTACTTGACTAAGGTGCCAAAAGATTAGTTTTCACCAATGGATAAATGATATTTTTTACTCTTTAGCATATTCATTTATTAGATACAAACATAATAGGTAAGAATGTTGACACTTTATTAAGCTTCAACACACACCTATTATAGAGATATGTGATATTAGTATCATGTTATCACTATTGGATTCCATGATATCCTTGCAATCTTTATTGATTCTTGATTTAACATCCTCTAGACATCTCAACCACATGTTTTTGTAACCCCTACGAGAGATGATTCTATCCAAGGATGTGAGGTATGGTATGGATGGGATTATGTCTTGATTTTGATGGTGGGGTATATGATGTGAATTAGTGATATGGTTATGATGGACAATGTGACTAGAAGGGGAGTAAAAATGGGGTTCAATAGTTGCATACATCATTGGATATGGTGGAGGGGACATTTTTATTTTGTGTCATATGTAAATAAAGGTTAAGTAATCCAATATTATTTTACTTCTTTACTTTTTAATACAAATATTATAATGATGATCAACCACATTACTTTTAACTTGTGTGGTAATTTGTGCATAATAATTTTTATTTTATTGACTTGATTAGATTGTTATTGACCCTAGTGCTTATAGCTAGGTTTCACCAGAGGAATTTAATCTTAGACTTGATATATGATGATTAATTTGAATTTAATACTTCCCTAACACCTCAAGGATATTTATACTAGGGGATGACACTTTTTGACTTGGTTGATTATGAAGCTCTTCTTGACTTTGATTGATTATTTTTGGATTATAACTGACTTGATGATTTGGATTGATCAATTGATCATTGAATTAGATCCTTGTATATTCGACACAAGATATTTCATGTTGAATGGAATATAATGATGTGTGTTACTTTTTTTCCCATTCAGGGAGTGGGATGGAGATATTGTTAACATGAGGTGGATGTGGTGAAAGGGTGAGATTAATGGGGTGATGGGTAGCATAGTATTCAAAAAATTTACTAGGAGACCTAGCCTCAGTATCAAAGAAAGTGTTCTTGAGAATCTCAAAAGGATCACTTAGAATCTTTATAGAAATAGAATCTAAATCTGAGTCATATCTAGTTTGATGACCTTTAACTAATAAAGCACCCAAGAATTGTGTGACAACTTCATCATCCTAAGACAAATTAAAAGTCATGCCTTTTGACTATTCAACATTTGAATTTGATACATCTTCAAAGAGATAGGTGTTGACATGGCTCTCATTATCTATAAAGGATGATGATTTTGACATGGACTATGATTCATATATTGATGTTGAATATGATCCTAACCATTCAAATAGGGATGTTGATGAGATGATGTCACGAATAGATGATTTTTTGATAGTAGCTATAAATAAGTCCTTTTGGATAACATCATTATTTTTAAGTACCTCTTTTGCCTTAGGTTTATGGATGGATGATTTAAGCTTAATGGATTTGTGAAAATGGGGGATTTTATGGGAATAGGATGTGGGGATGGTTCGATTAGGTATGGTTGTCTATGGCAAGGATTGTGGTCATGACCTTAGTTGAGGAGGGAATAAACATGATCATACTTAGGAGGTTCTCTTAACATACCCATTTTTTAAATAATCTTAGGTGTGGACACATTAGATTCTCCATCAATTTCAATGTCACTATTATTAATTAAGTTTTGGACATAATCTTTAAATGGGCAACATCTATTAATAAAATTACTAGGGACTTTATGGTATAAAAACAAATATTTTGCTCAATACGATGAGGGCATATGATGGGGAAAATATAGAGGGTTTTAGGTATATAATCATTCTTATGGCCTCTAGTTTCCAAAATAGGGCTTCCATGGATATTGGTAGAGGGGTATATTGCTTGTCTATGATGTCGGATGTGGAAGTTTTGGATTTAGGAGTAGGATAATCTGATAGTGATGTCACGATGTTGGGAGATGGTGGTATGTGATATTTTTTAGGATATAAACTAGAATTAGATGAGATTAACAAGTTAAACTTCCATTTTCTAGTAGGATGGGGTATTTATGATTGACTATGACCTATAAATGGAGGGTTTAACTATGGACATGGGTAAATTAAAGGTAAGGTTAGTTGAATGGGGTTAAATCCTTTGGGAAGTTTGGAAACCATATCAAGGATCTAAAGTAGGACTACATCCTTATTGGAAACAATATATTTATTAAATAAGGTAATTTTTGGATGAGGAAGGTTATGACTAAGACTAGTGAATGGGGAATTGGAATGGGATTAGTATTCAAAAGAATTAGATGTGGATAAGGGTTCATGAGGAATTTTTTTGGTAGGTGACCTTAAGCCTAGGGATTCAAAATCATTGGGGAGGTATGCACCCATCTCCAATAGCCATAAAAGACACTCATCCCTATTGGAAAAGATATACATATGAAATAGGGTGACCTCATCACTTGTATATTGAGGGGTTTTAAGACTATGGTTATGATGAATGAAAAATGAGGTTGAGAGTGGTGGAATGACATGTGGGTTAGGTGTCTATGTATATTAATAAAGAATAATGGACATTATTTTGGGCTTGATAAGATTAAGGTCTGAAAGTAGGTGGGCACCCATTTTTAGGGTTCACAAAAAGATATTGTATTTATTGGAAAGTAGGTATTATTCTATAAGAATTGGGTCCTAACACATATGGGTAGAATATCAATGGGTGATGGATGGAAGGAAGCTAAATGACAAAAGGGGGTAGATTAGGGCTTTGAGAAAAATGTGGTCCTTAGACAAAGTTAGTCTAAATGATTAAGCTAATATGACATGTGATGGGTGATTATGAGATAGACTAAATGGATTGTGATATCATTATAATAGGTGCTAATAATATATCAATAATACCTATTTTTCAATCTAGAAAAAGGATGGGGATTTGACTAGTGCTTGGATTTAAACTAGTAAAATGATGATTAGATGGGTGTTAGTTATAAATAGGTAAGATGAATAGATTAGAAACAAATTAAGTGAGGATGATTGGATGCTAGACTGAAACTAACAAAGCAATAGGTTGTTAACAAGGTATTGAATAATTATGAAACATGATAAAGTGATAGGATGATATTGGTGGACAACAAAAGGACTAGCTCAATCCTTAGACTGATTTGGTCAAGGTTAAATGGACATAATATTATGTGATGAGGGATAAAGGAAAGGATCAAAGATGATGGGTTTTGAGATCAAGACAAGTATATAAGGATGGTGATGTAATGATGAATAGGGGTATAATGAATATGGTTTAGAAAAGTGTATGATCTAAAAAGCCAACTAGATGTGTTGTAGGATAAAAGGCATGACCAAATAAGATGGGATTTTTCTAGATGGGTAAGAATAGATGAGATGAAGGATAACGATTATCTATATAGGTTGATGTTTAAGATATAAAAGATTAAATATGTACCATATATGATTAAGGATATACAATATATGATGATGGGTAAAGCAGATAAAGATGTACAAGATTTTTAAGAATGTACAATATGGGGGTCATGATATAAGATACCTAGATAGTTGTGTATAGGTTTAGGTGAAAGGATGCTTGGCTCACAAATAACATTGTTCTACCACAAAACACACCAAATCAATCAAATCACAACCCTAAGATTAGTAAAATAATGTAGGGGTGTAACTCGATAAACACACTATCTAATAGTTTTGTGGGTGAGATTATAATCTAGTGACCAATTAGGGAATCCCATGAACCATCTCAACCCATTCTATACTTGACAGTCACTTGGGAATTGATACCAAATCTAGAAATAAGTCACCTATTATGGTTGATAGATCTTAATCTAGGCTAAATAGGCTCTCTAGGAACATCCCCAATATATACTAGGTACATGGGCCCCAACTCTATGTAGGGTGATATCTAATTCTTGGGTTAGAGAGTTAACTCTTTCCATTCATAGAAGACCTATATGGGTTCAACCACTTTGCCTAGCCATATCTATCCTTGATTTTTATAATTCTCTAAAACATAGTGTGTATTTATGCATGGTGGTGAAATCCATCATCATAATCCCCTTATGGATATGGCAAGTGCATGGGAATCACTTCCATGTCATGTTTCCACTAAAAAATAAAAATGGGAGGTTTTTTTTTTAAAAAATATCACAATGACTAAGAATTGGGGTGAATTAGTCTTCAAAAACTTTTAATAAATTACCCTTAAACATTCATGAATCATTCCAAGTAAATTAGTGATCTAACAATGCATTAAGAACCAATCACATGAGTATGAAACAAGATAACACATCACATATGTGAGAAACCCTCATGTGTAAAAAACCTATTGAAACAAATCTTGGATAAACTATTATATAACAAAATGTATCAATTTTTTTTTTCCACCAACCCAAAATAGAGCACCAACACCAAATTTATTAAGCACCCACTTGTTAGGAGGCTACAAACCCTATAACTAAGAACCAATCCCATAAAATGACACTTATGCAAGAGCCAACATATTTAGTATCTATAAATCCATCTTAACCAAGAACAAACTCATATAGGACCAATTATTCAATCACTAACCTATAAGGAAGATTCAGTTCCCTCTTTGACCAAGCACTACGTTAGCCAATCATACTTCTTTCTTCTAATCTTCCACTCGACTCTTTATCTTCTCTATCTAAATTATATCCACTATCATACATCAGGAAAACATATCTTATTCAACTCTAATATCTTATAAATAGACAATCAACATATGATTATCACTCCTTTAGCTCTACTCCACTTGATCTCTCTTAAAATGCCTCTAGGCTTATTCCCTCAACTAGCTCTCTTCAAGACTAAATAAGTCATATGACCTTAATATTCAACTTTTGAACACCTATATGATTTTAATTAAATTATTATATTATATCTCCTAAGGGTTTAAAATATGTTACCCAAACTCCTTAGGATCATTTATTTATCAATCCATTTGTTTTCTCTTCACTTCTCCAAATAGGCCTAAAATGCCTTACTTATATACAAGACTCTTACTTCCACACCTGTTGGTTAGCCACACACACGCAACATATTTTGTTTATTACAAAATAATTTTTAACACATGTTATAAACATGAATAAATCATAATTATCTATACACAACACCTTATAAACCTTATTCCTCTTTTAGGTCTCAGAGAGACCTAATTGTATTAGGCCTTCTTATCAACGCATTACCATTTGATCCCTTGGAAAACATTACATTTGAATACACAAAGAAAAGCTTTCAAACAACATCCACATATACCTTATCCAACATCATATGATATCCATAACACTTTTTAGGTCCAACCTATTCATGAAACCCCTCAATAGTACTCAATCATATTAAGCTTATGTACATCAAAAAGTCTACCTTTCAATATTGAAGCTCAAACACACTTAAGCCACTCAAACATGATAAAAAAATACATAGATATAATATACATGACCTTATAGTCATTACCAAATTCATCATACACTTTCACTTAGAGATTAAGGCTTCAATATCAACTCATCAAAATACTCACTTATAACTGCTAGAATACTCAAGACACAGTCATGAAATAGTTGACCTCCAATACCTATATGAACACTTTCAAAGAATCCTAATTCATTCAAAATATTATTTTACATATTTATAACAAAATAAAATAAAAAGCTCATATGGTATAATATCAAAATATTGGTCTTTTAGACCAATCTCATGACCTTATATCTCATAGACTAAATTGAACCAAATAAACCATTTTGGCTTCAACATTTTCATATCTTTCCCTAAAAATGACATAAAATTCATAAAAAAAAATACATGCACTTAGTTTCATCATTCTACCATGAAAACACACTCAAATTCATCTTCTCATCTCTACCTGGGTTTTGCACTATTTACTTCATTTGGTGTGTCAGTGACTAGCCTACTTGGATCACCAAATTTGAACACCTAAATCCTATAACCTATCCAAAAACCATCATAGACATGAAATATTAGTCTCAATCTTCCTCCTCCATCAATTTAATTATTTTTATGAATTCAACTTTTTACTACTACAATAAATTCTTCACAAATAAGCCCTTTCAGGTAGGGTCTTCTCACTCACCTGATAACTCAATACCAATTGGAAGTGCCTAAGAGAGTCCACTATAAGATCTGATAGGTTTCTTGAGTATTTTATTCCATTTTGAGCTGATTTAAACAATATCTTTTGATAAAATCCATGTAGATAATAGTAAAGTACATATAAAATCTAGGATGAATAATAACTAATAAAGTATACACAAACCAATTTAACACAACACTAGAATAACTATGGGAAAACCTCAAAGAGGTAAAAAAACCCACCAATAATGATATTAAATTATTGATAAACTTTGTATTCCAATATAAATCCTTCCCTTCTTACTTCTTCACATAAGCCTTCATAGAGCCTTTTTAAATATTTTCCATACACAACTATCAAAAATCATTGAGTGTGTTTGGAGTGAATAATATAATAGGGGTAAAACCCTATTATAGTAAATGTGAGGGAAGGTGATCATTGTAACAAATGGGTCCATCCTTCTTGAGAATCATTTAATTTAATTGGTAAATAATAAACCACAATGTTTTATTATTTATTTACACAAGATTTTCACCTCATATTAATAAATAATAAATCATTGTTATTTAATGATACACTAAAGTATGCTAAGGGTCTAAACTATCCCACTTAGACATTAAATGTTCTAACACTCCCTGTTCATACTAAGTGGAAATAAATATCACAATCACCTTAATAAAATAATTATACTATGTACACAATTTAAATATTTAAAAACCTTCATCATGCCAAACATCACCTTTTGAAACAAAAGGAATTATAATCCATGAGCTTCAATATGTTTAGTTCTTTGGTGTTGCACTAGATTTTTCACAAGAGCTATACAAATTTGGTTATCACAATGAAAAATGGTACTTTGAGAAACATCCAAATGAAGTTCTTCCAATAAAATTCATAGCCACATGGCTTGTTTGTAATCTTCCATAGTGCTTGTGTACTGATATTTTGTAGAAGAGAGAGAGATAGTAGGTTGCTTCTTGATGCTTCAATTGATAGCACCTGTGCCAAACTTAAACATATATTCATAAGTAAATTTACAATTTAAAGTATCACCAACATAGTCAACATCACAATAACCATACAATTTATATTAGCAATGGAAGAATAAATGAACTATAATTAACATTTTTTTGATATAATGAAGAATACATTTAACTAATTTCTAAATATCCAAATAAGGATCTTGCATAAATCTAAAAGCAACACTAACAGCATATGAAATATATAACCTAGTAATTTTTAGATAAATCATACTTCTAATAATTTATCTATACAAAATAGGGTTAACTTCTTCACATGCAGGTTTAGGATCAAGTTTAAGACCAACTTCAATAAGAGTAGTGGTGGATTTACAATCAAGCATGTTAAAATTAACAAGAAGATTATGTGCATATTGAGATTGTGATACAACAATTGAATTTTTATTCTAAAATACAGTCATTCCTAAAAAATGATGTAAAATACCTAAAATAGTCATTTCAAACATTTGACTTATTTTATCCTTATATTTATGAATTAAAATAGATAGATTCCCAGTAATCAACATATAGTATAATTACAATCAAATGACCATTTTCAACTTTAACAAAGAGATAATTATCTAAATATCAATTATAAAAACCTAATTCTTTAAAAAAATATGTAATCTTATAATACCTAGTTCAAGTAGCTTATTTTAAACCATATAAATATTTTGTTAACTTGCATACATAATGTTCTTTGTTAGGATCAATGAAACCTTTAGACTTAGTCATATAGATTTCTTCTTCTAAATTGAAATTTAGAAATGTTTGGTAGATAACCCAACAATTTTGGGTTGTAAGATCAATAAAAAGTCTAATATTACTCATTTTTGCTATAAAAACAAAGTTTCAACATAGTCAATCTTAGTTTTTTGAGTAAACCCGTGAGAAACTAATCTAAATTTAAACTTGTCAATTTTATCAATTGAATTATATTTGATCTTATAAATCCACACACAACTAACAACATGCCTTTTATGTGGAGGAAGGATAAGATCCTAATTTTTATTTTTAATTAAGACATTATATTCAACTTTCATAGCAACATTCCATCTATCATCTTGAGTGGCTTCTTCAAATGATTGAGGTTCACATTCATACATAGTCATTAATTCATGATAAGAATGTTGAGTTCTATTTAATTTATTAATATTATCAACATTAGAAGATTAAATTATGTATTCTGACCATTTAGGTCTTTTAGATTGAACAAAAAACTTAGGGGGTTTGTCAGACTCTAAGTTATCCATAATTAGATCAACTTCCTTAAGGGCATCCATTTCATCACAAGGAGAAACATGAAAGTTGGATTCATCAATAGAAGAACACTGATGAGGATCGACAAAGGGATCACAAAATTATTTTTTAATAATAATATTCATATTCTCAATAATCTAATGGTTAGATGGATTATACACTTTTAAACATTTTGTTTTACCTCTATATCCTACAAAAATGCAAGAATAGGAAGTGGGGTCAAGCTTATTTATTTCAACTTTAGGAATAAATATAGAAGTAGGGCTACCAAAGATCATGAGATGAGCCACGCTAAGTTTATTTTTTGTCTACTTTTCTAAAGGGGTAGAAAGATGCAAGGTTTTGGAAGGGACTATATTCATAATATATACAATAGTGTTCATGGTTTTGGCCCATAAGAACTTATGAATATTTGTAGATGGTAACATTGTTCTAGTCATTTCTATGATGGTTCAATTTTTCCTTTTAATAATATTTTATTGAGGGGAGTAGAGAGTTAGTTTTATTTGAATACCGTAACTAATGCAAAAAAAATCAAACTCTTTACTAACGTATTCACCACCATTATCAAATTTTAATCTCGTAATAGAAAAATCAGATACATTTTTAACATAAACTTTAAATTCTTTAAACTTAAAAAAAATATAAGATTTATTTTTTATGAAATAAGATGAGATCATTCTAGTATAATCATCAATAAAAGTAACATTATACAAAGAACCATTAAGAGATACAATTTTAAGAGGTTCTATAACATCACTATGATCCCATTGTAAATGATGTGAGGAATTCACATCATGATTATTGTGAAAGGGGTTAGTATGTTGCTTACCATGTAAGCAACCCTCAAATGTTTCATGATGAGAAGAGATAAAAGGAAGTCCAACAATAAGATTATTTATAGATATATCATATAAACTTCTAAAATTAATATGTCTTAATCTTTGATGCCATAACTAAGATTCATTTTTATTATGTGATGAAAGTAAACATGCAGAAGAAGGAGAAACGATATATAAACCATTATTTTGAACACCTTCAATAATCAAGGAACCAGATTGATTTTTAATAGACCAACTATCTTTAAGGAATGTTACATGAAATTATCATTTATAATTTGAGAACAAGACAGTAATTTATTTTAAAGCTTAGGTACATAACAACATCTTTAATAACAACATTTAAATATTTTTCTTTTCTTTGTTTAGTTGCTTCTAAAAAATAATTATCTCCTAAGTAAATTATTTCAAAGATATCTCTAGAATCACATAAAATATCAAATAAGTATGTCATATGGTGTGATGCATCACTATAAAAAATTCATTCATTTTCATATAAAGCACATAAATCAGCATATAAATCAATAACATTTGAATCCTGATTGTTATTCTAATTAGGGTTTTGATTCTTCTACTTGTTTTGATTCAATCTATTTCTTTTGTTATTTTTAAAAGTTTGATTGTTATTTTTATCCTTGTTTTTATAATAGATTTCCATTTTATGACCAAATTTACCACATAATTTGTAATTTTCATTAAACTTAGGTGTATGATTCTTATTACATGATTTCTTATTCTTGTATTTACCTTTAACAAAATTAGGAGTAGATTTCTAGTTTTTAGTGTTATCCAAAACATTATTAAGAGTGAGAAGTTACTGAGTAGCATTCTCCTTAGAATCAATATTGGTCATCACTTATTCTTATTAAATCAAGAGATCAAATAAGGTGGTAAGGTTAGGGATATCTTGTTCAATTTGATACTCAAAATTCAAAATTGAAATGAAATTAATAAAATTTTCATGAATATTTAATTAAATGATAAAATAAAATAATTGATCCTGAATCAAATTATAATTACATCCATCTAAGTGATCTTTAATGTTATTAATTTTAGAAAATAAATTCACAACTTTACTGTTACCTTTCATAAGTGTTGTCAGTAATTCAAGGATTAACTTAATGATCATTGAAAGGAGAGTGCCCTCATGCATGGACTCAAGGAGTTTCCAACTGTCACTAGGAGAGTCTTTATTACCAATGTGGAGAAGGAATTCATCCTTAACACTCCATAAAATAATAGACCTAGCTTTCTGTGATTTATATTGAAATGCATTAGAAATTTTAGGGATCACGTGTCATCCAAAAGGGGCTTTCTCAGTTCCAATGATAATATTCCATAACTTTAAGGCCATAAATTTAGCTTTAACATGAATTTTTCATATATCATAGTTATTTCCATTAAGCATTTGAGATTTATCTAAGGGAAAATGAGGTGAAGTCATAGCTTCCCTTTAAATAGGACAGTAAACAAATACTTAAAATGAAACCTTTTTAATGTGAATTTAACTTAAGTTTGTAAAATAAGGTAAACCACAAGTAAAAATATACTTATTACATAATATAGATGCCAAATAATGTAAAAATTGAATTAAAAGTGCACAAATATAAGTGTCAAAAGAGTCAAACTCAAAATGACCACCTAGACACTATTATTTAAAAAGGTGTAAAAACAATAATAAGAAGCTTCAAAATCAAAAATGGAACACTCCAATGTGTCTAGGATATGCTAAAACCTATAGATTGACTGGTCATATGACCATGCCCACAAGGTTTTGATTAGGCCAAATTTCATGAAAAGGCCAATATATTAACTAGGTTTTATATGCGTAAAACATTGGCACACAAACAAAAAAAATGAAATTAAAATTAAATTAAATTAAAAAAAAATAACCAAGTAAAAAAAAATTGATTTTAGGGGGTTTTGACCTTTAGACCTCCTTAGTTCTAAGTTCTAGTAAGAAAAGCTTACCAACTCATTTAGGAAGATAAAAAAGAATTTACATACACTACTTTATATTTGAACATTATTTGAACTTTTTTTCTTAAAATAAAAATATATAATGTGCATGTAAATTCAAAAGTAAAAAATCTATTAATTTTTTTTTATTTTTTGGTGAAATCCTAAATAAATGAGGTAGGGGCCACCTCTTATTTGAAGGAAATTTATTGATTTAATTAAAAATTTATTTAATAAATAAACTTCAACAAACTATACACATACCTCTAGCTACTCATGGTGCTCATGGGAGAGCTTGAATCAACATAGAATCTTGTATAAGGCACCAAATCCCATGAAACTTTGCCAAACTTATTTAATATATTTGTAGATGTCAATAAAACCTTCAAAATCAAATTTTGATGACAATAGATTGTTATATGATTTTCCAAGAATATAGGGGTGCCATAGGTTGAGAGAAAAAAATTTCTTGAGCTTGAAATGGACTTCTCAGGATCTGAAACTTTGTAGAATACCTTGAAACTTCATTGTGATGCAACTAGAGCCTTAATAAACATTTTTGAAGCTAAACAAAGGATTTTTGAAATTTTACAGCTCCTCAAGGCCGTATAACCATGCCCAAGTAGCAAAAGAATTAAAAAAAATTGAATACTAATAGGTTAAGACGATTATGTAATTCTTGAATGGAGGTTCAGGTGATCAAACAAGTATATAGGCCTCCATAGAGATCAAGAGAAAATTTCCTCCTATATCGTACCAAGCCAAACCAGGCTTGTAAAATAATTGAAATATTCTTTGAATTTGAATATATATATATATATATATATATATATATATATATATATATATATATATATGGCAATTGACAATATACTTGCCAATCAAAAACATCCCACAAGCTTTGCTACCGTGATATAATCTATGTAGATAATAGTAATGCACATATAGAATCTAAGATGAATAATAACCAGTAAAGTATACAAAAAATAATTTAGCATAACACATTAATTACCATGGGAAAACCTTAAAGAGGTAAAAAAACCCACCAAAAGATGATATTCAATTATTGAGAAACTCTGCACCCCAATACAAAGCCTTCCCTTCTCACTTATTCACATAAGCCTTCACAAAACATTTTTTAAATATTTACCACAATGCAAATATCAAAAATCACTGAGTGTGTTTAGAGTGAATAAAATAATAGGGTTAAAACCCTATTTATAATAAATGTGAGAGGAGGTGACCATTGTAACCAATGGGTCCATGCTTCTCGAGAATCATTTAATTTAATCAGTGAATAATAAACCACAATGTTTTATTATTTATTTACATGAGGTTTTCACCTTGTGTTAATAAATAATAAATCATTATTATTTAATTATACACCAAAGTATACTAAGGGTATAAACTAGCCCACTTAGACATCAAATGTTCTAACATATTTCACATCAGGTCCTTATTAGGGTTTTAGAGATGTTTAACACAAGTTTTGGTGTTAATGACTATTCATAAAGGAATACTCCATAAATTTAAAACCAATGCCTATAGATATTATCTAGGACCCTTCCACATCCCTCCTTAATATATTAGATTACCATATAGAGGTTACACATGCCAATGAACACCTAAAAGTCCTTTTCAGATTTGCACACCTTCATTATATGCACTCGAAAGACCTCAAAACCACTTTATATGCCTTTTATTGAAAACCATAACCTCATACTTCATGATTAATCCTAAAAAAATTTCAATTACCTCTATCCATGCTCTTATTCACACATTCACCTTGAAATTTGATCCTCATGCCTCATTAGGATAGGCAGGGCTAAAGAATGGTGTAGGTGTAAACCAAGACTGAAGAACCTACCTTTAAAGACTCATTTTGAAATACTTTTGAGTTCATCCACACCTTATTTTCATTCTCACACAACCTTCACAACCTTTTACATGTCTCAATACTCTCACCTCATCATGCCACCAGCTCATACCTTCACCTGCCATGGCTAGGCTCACGCTTCTAATGTACTTGACACCTTGACCTATTCCTTCCATGGTATGACCTCAATGACTCATCAAATAAGTAGACATAAGACATAAAAACATACTCATATCACTACAACATTATATTTATAATGATACTAATATTTTTTAGCCTCATACAAACCTATAACCACATGACCAAGCTTCATATGACTTGACATCTCTCTTTCATGCACCTAAACACTTTTGACACTAAACATCACAATATGAAACATTAATGATAACATAAACCTTGATCACTAATTACCTTTGACAACATCATGATTCCAACTAAGAACACTCTTTGAATAGGCTACTCATATCCACAATAATCACTCACTGATCAACACTCTCTTTATGCCACTACCATGCTCAAGCACTTGAACAAACATACCTTTGACATCAATGACCATTATACCTTTGCATGATGCACCCTTTTTCAATAAATGAAAAAAATAGGCCAAAAAACTCCCCTTTTATCATTGATGATAAACACATTGATGGAAAACACATTATAATCTTAAATCACTTCAAAATGGTACTTTTCCCATCTACTCATTCTCCTTTTTTTGAGATTAATGACAAAGGGTTTTCCAAAAACTACCATCTAATCCTTGGAACTGAACTTAAATAAAAAACATAATGAAATAATGATAAAAACTCACCTTAGGATCATACCAAGGTTTGTAGACAACTTCTATAACACTTGAACTATAACTCAATAAACCATGCTTCTTATAAATTCTACATCACTATCTTGACACTTCACAACACAGAGCTATAAATCTCCCCTAACTTCATGCATACCTTCTCAACACTACTCACCTAATTTTAGATCTAATAAAACACTTGATTAGATTCCCCTAATCACTTGGATTCCTTAATGACTATTAAGGGTAGGAATTACATCCAATTCCTATTTTAGATGTTCAAAAGTTGCCTTTGGAAATGGATTGGTCAAAATATCCATAATTTGATCCTTTATAGAAACATATTCAAGTCTAAAACTTTGTTCACTTATTTTTTGTCTCAAAAAATGATACCTGATGAGAATGTGCTTAGTCCTTGAGTGAATTATAGGATTCTTTGAGATGCTTATAACATTTATATTGTCATAATAGATAGGGCTAAGACCATCATATTCCAACTTGTAGTCTTTTAAGGCCTACCTCATCCATAAGACCTGAGTGAAATAGAAGATATTGTAATGTGTTAAACCTAATAAGTATATAATTCGATAAATGGTTTCTTCTTTTTTATCCATGAAACTAGGGACTCACCTAAAATGAAAGATCTTCTACTAGTACTCTTCCTACCATTTAGGGTTGTTACCCAGTCTGTATTTATATAAGTTATCAAGTTAAAATCTTTGTTCCTTAGGTACCACAACCCAAAATCCATAGTCCCCTTAATATTCTTAAGTATCCTTTTGACTTCTATTAGATTATTTTCTTTTAGATCGGGTTGAAATCTTTCCCTTAAGACCTAGTGCTTGTATGATGGTAGGTCTAGAGGTAGTGGTTTATAACATGCTTCCAATCATTGACCTATATGAGGTCTGATTGACCTTTGGAGACTCATATTCCTTACTTAACTTACACCCTATGATCATAGGTGTGCTAAAAACCTTGTAATATTCCATTTCAAACTTTTTCAATGTCTCTTTTATGTACTTATCTTGTGAGATAAATATACCTCTTCTTGATTTATTGATTTGTAGCCCAAGAAAGAATGATAGTTCTCCCAACATGGACATCTCAAACTCCTTCATCACATCTGAAAAAGATTTAGTCATACTCTCACTATTTTCACCAAAGATGATGTCATCCACATAGAAAACTAATGTCAATTAATGGTCATCTTTTGTGTTTATGTAAAAATTACCATTTACAACTCCTCTTTTGAATACTTGTTGTAATAAATACCTATCCCATCTAGCATACCATGCTCTAGGAGCTTGATTTAGACCATAAAGAGCCTTTTTCAATCTACAAACATAGTCCTTGTTACCTAATAGTGAGAACCCCTCAGGTTGCTCTATGTACACTTCCTCTTCCAAGTTCTCATTCAAAAAAGATAGATTTGACATCCCTCTAATACACCTTAAACCCTTTAAATCTTGCATATGATAGAAACAATATAATGACCTCTAATATTGATACTAGAGCAAATATCTCCTCAAATTTTACCCCTTCAACTTGTGCATACCCCTTGCATACTAATCTATAATTATTACTAGTAACTTCTCCATCTTCATTCAACTTGTTTATAAACATCCATTTTGTGTCAATGACATTCTTGTCTTTAGGACTAGGAACTAGTTCCCAATTTTGATTCTTCTCAATTTGATCTAACTCCTAATTCATATTACCTATATAAAAATTATCTTTTCTTGATTCTAAAAGGTTATTTTGTTTAATTTTAGACAATGGAAAAACATTATCTTAGTTTAGGTTACTTAGCATTTTTTTTCTTATTTTCATGCCTACATCCTTGTTTCCAATGATTTGTGATTTAGTATTATCTCTTTGAATCTATCTTGAGTGGGATTTTGAATCATGTCTATCCTAAAATTCTTCTTCCTCCTCATCAATATCTATTGTTTCTTCTTCATTCTTAAAGTCTAGATTCTCTGATGTATCCATTGAATAGGAGTGTGATTTATTTATCTCATCAATATTCATATTGGTTCTTTCCACTATCTTATACAACCTCTTGTTGTAACATTTTTATGTTTTACTCACATATGAGTATCCCAAGAATATACCTTCTGATTAGACCTAGAATAAAACTTACCTAAGTCTTTCTCATCTATTTTGATGAAGCATTTGCTCCCAAACACTCTAAAGTATTTCAAATTAGTAGGATAACTTTATAAATATCATAATGGGTCTTTTTTCCATTACTCCTTAACTATCCTCTATTTATAATGTAGATTGTAATGCTCACTACCTCTCTATAATATCCATCTGATAACCTTGAATCATTTAGCATGGTTATTTTCATCTCTTAAACAGTACTATTCTTTATTTGCAATATCCCATTTTATTGAAGTGTTTAAGATGATAAGAAATATCTCATTATCTCATGGACCTCATAGAAGTCATTAAAATCATTAGACCAAAACTCTCCTCCTCTATCAGATCCTAGTCACTTGATCTTCCCATTCCTCTCATTCTCAACAAGAACCTTGAATGCCTTAAACTTATTAAGAGCTTCTGACTTTACTTTCAATGTATCTACCCAAGTCATTATTGTCTAATCATCTATAAGTAACATGAAGTAATTATCTCCTTGAATGCTTTGGATTGTTGTAGGCCCTGCAATCTCTACATTTGTCTAGTGTTCTTATTTGGTTTACTATATATATGAATTATCATATCCTTCCTTAGAAATTTGAACTCACTATTCAAAATATAGTTTTAATCTATAGGGTGTGTGTGTGTGTGTGTGTGTGTGTGTGTGTGTGTGTGTGTGTGTGTGTGTGTGTGTGTGTGTAGTTTGGTTTATATGTTTATGTTGAACTAGGATATATATATATATATATATATATATATATATGTATGTATATGTATATATATGTATGTATATATGTGTGTGTGTGTGTGTGTGTAAAACATAAGAAATAGTATTTAAAACATATATAGGTGTATTAACTCCAAAGGTCTTGTAGTAGAGTTTTCATTGGATTTGAACCTTATTCTAGTCTACTTACCATGTTGACATGCCTTACAAATTATGTTTGCTAGTTTGGTGATCTTAGGCATGTTCTTCAGAAACTTATTAGTGCTTATCTTGACCAAATTGTCAAAGTTTAGGTGACCCAATCTTATGTGCCATAGCCAGCATTCATCCATCTTACTTATAAGGCATCTTTCAATATTTATCTCATTCAATAGATATACATTGATCTTAGTTATCTTAGCATTATAAATCAGCCTTCTTGATTTGTCTCTCTTTATATCACACCTTCTGTCATGAAAGGTTAGTGTGCATCCTTGGTTACACATTTAACTTACACTAAGTAGGTTATTTTTAAAGCTTCCACATACAACAAATTATATGTCTTGGTCTTATCATTTTCCAAAATTAAGATACCTTTTACAACTATATTGGTGGTTGTGTTATCTCCAAATCTCACTATTCCTAAAACATTCTTCTTCAAAGAGATGAACTTACTTTGTCTCTTATCATGTGGCCTGAGCAACCACTATTTATATACCATTTCATGCGTTCACCTTGAATGTGAAAGGTAGTATGAGATAACATAGATTATTATCCTTTAGTATTATACTCTTCCTTATCAAATATTCCATTTTGACTCTTGGGCTCAATATGATCAGTCCTAAGTTTTTTGGGTTTCATACCAATGTTTGACTCTTCTCATTCACTCTAGGAGCTCCGTATACCTCGTTGATTTTTGATGGCCTTCTAACTCTATTGGGACATAATCTTGCGATGTGTCCCATACTATGACAACTATAGAAAACAACATTATTATTCTTACATCTTGACTAATCACTCCTCCCATGGTCCCATGATAACTCATCCCTTGGGACCATTCTAAAATTAATTTATCTTTGACCAAAGTTATGACAAGCAAAAAAATAAACATTGAAATAATTGGAATACCTCTTTGCATTGGGATGCTTGATTGGTCCCTTCATGTTGACTTTAATGTTTTTTACTCTTGACTTGTTATGACTTCTCATGATCTTTCACAAACTTTCTCATCCTGTCTATGAGTTAATCATGCTCAACCTTCATGGAATCTATCTCTATATTCAACTGATCATACTCAATTTTTTAATCTAATATTGGTATTGACACCTTCTAACTAATTCCTAAGAACCTTGATGGTCTTCTCATCCTTTATGGTTTCTTTTACCATTTTACTCTTCAAAGTACATATATGTTCCTTAAGATCCTTGATCATAGATCTCAACTCATACTTCCTCTTCTTTTGATGCTTAAAATCATGTAGGGCACTTATGAGATCAAATTAAAAGTCTACTTTAGGTTCTCCTTCTTCACTATAATATTATACTTATTCATCATACATGTTATCTTCTTCCTCTTGATCTCTATACATCTTGTGATTCTTAGGATCAAGTTCAAGTTATTAGTCCTTCCTTAAAGGACTAGGATCTAATACCAATTGTTGGAATCGTAATGATTGAGATGGGGGTGAATCAATATTCAAAAAATTTCAATTAATTACCCTAAAAAAATCATGAATCATTCAAAGTAATTACATGAGCATGAAATAAGATAACATATCACATATGTGGAAAACCCTCATGGGGAATTAAAAAAACTAAAATAAATCTTAGAAAACTATATTATAAGATAATATATAAAATTTAACTGATCACCAACCCAACATAGAGCACCAACCCCAAATTTATCAAGCACCCACTTGAATTTAGCAAGCACACACTTTTTAGGAGGCTACAACCCCTTATGACTAAGAACCAACTCAATCAAAGGAAACTTATAAAAGAAATAACCTACAAAGAAGATCCAAATCCATCTTAACCAATCACATAATTATATAGGACCAATTTTGGAATCACCAAACTACAAGGAAGTTTCAACTCCCTATTTGACCAAACACCAACTTAGCCAATCATACTTCTTTCTTCTACTTAGCTTTTTATCTACTCTATCTAAATTATATCCCTTTATAGACATTAGTAACACATATATAATGAAATTTTTATGGCCTATAAATATATAATAAACATATTATGATCACTCTTCTAGTTATAGTCTACTTGATCTCTCTCAAAATGCCTTTAGGCTTCTTCCCTCAACAAGCCCTCTTCAAGACTAAATAGGTCATATAACATTGATCTTAAACCCTATAAAACCTATATTATTTTCATGAAATTATTCTCTAATATTTATTAAGGGCTTATAACATGTTACCCAACCTCCTTAGGAATATTTATTTATCAATCCATTCGCTTGCTCTCCACTTCTCCAAATAAGCCTAAAATGCCTTACTTATATGGAAGACTCTTACTCACACACATATTGGTTAGCCATACACACTAACCACATTTTTTTTATTACCTAATAGGTATTAACACATGTTAAAAACATTAGTAAATCATAATTATTCAGCCACAACACCTCATAAGCCTTATTCCTCCTTTGGGTCTCATGGAGACCTAATTGCATTAGACCTTCTTATCAACATGTTACCATTTGGTCCCTTGAAAAACATAAAATATCCATACATGGAAAAAAATTAAAATAAAAATAAAAATATACCTTATATAACATAATATAATCTCCATAACACTTTTTAGGTCCAACCCCTTCATGAAACCCCTCAATAGTACTCAGTCTTATTAGGCCTGTGTACATCAAAAAGTCTGCCTTTCAATAATAAATCTCAAACACACTTAAGCCCCTCAAACAAGCCCTAAAAAATTATATATAATTTATATACAAACACATATATATAATGTATAAATATATACATACACATATATATATATGTATATATATATACATTATATATATGTGTGTGTGTATACATATATATGTATATGTATGTGTGTGTGTATATATATATGTATGTATATGTATATATATATATATATATATATTTATATATATATATATATATGTATATACATATATATATATATTTATATATGTGTATATATATATGTGTATATATATGTGTGTGTGTATATATGTATATATATAAATATATATGTATATATATATATATGCATATATATATATATATGCATATATATATATATATGCATATATATATATATATATGATCTCATATTAATTTAAAAATTCATTAGACACTTTCACTCAGAGCTTAAGGCTTCAATATCAACTCATCAAAACACTCACTCAGAACTGCCAAAATACTCAAAACATGATCATGAAACATTTGAACTCCAATACATATATGAACACTTTCAAAGGATTTTGATGCATTAAAAATATTTAATGACATGTTCATAACATAATTAAACTCAAAATGCATATAGTCTAATACAAAAATATTGGTCTTTCATACAAATCTCATGACCTTATATATCAAAACCAAACTGAATCAAACAAGCCATTTTGGCTTCAAAATTTTCATCTCTTTTACTAACCTCTAAAGATTATTAAAAGAATTAACATGACATAAAATTACTTAAAAACATCTCCATGCACTTGGTTTCATCATTATACCATGAAAACATACTCAAATTCATCTACTCGTCTCTACCTAGGTTTTGCATATTTGCATCATTAGGCCTGTCAGTAACTAGCCTACTTGGATTACCAAATTTAAATAATTAAGGACTATAAACTATATATAAAACATCATGTACATGAAATATGAATATCTAACTTCTTCTTCCATCAATTTATCTACTGTGACCAATTCAACTTTTGACAACTACAACAAATTTTTCATAAATAAGCCCTTTCTTGTAGGGTCTTCTCACTGACCTGAAAAATTTGTCACAAATAATGGTCTAGGTATAGACCAAGACTAAATAAACTACCTTTAAATACTCACTTTGAAACACTTCTGAGTGCATTCACACATTATTTTCATGCTCACACAACCTTTTAAACCTATCACATTCCTATGTTCACTCACTTCATCATGCCACTAACTCATACCTTCACCATTCTATGACTAGACTCAAGCTTCCAATGCACGTGACACCTTGACTTGTTTCTTCCATGTCATGACCTCAATGAAACATCAAAAAATTAGACACAAGACATCACAACATAATCATACCACTTCACCATTCTCTTTCTTATGATAATAATCTTCCACAACGTCATATAGACCTAAAACCACATGACCAAGCTTCATATGACTTGACATCTCTCTTCCATGCACTTGAACACTGTTGACACCAAATCTCACAATATGTAACATTAATGATAAGATCAAACATGATCACTAATTACATTTGAAAACATCATGTTTCCAACCAAGAACCCACTCTTAACATGCTACTCATATCCGTAATACCAACTCACTGATCAACACTCTCTTTATGCCACTACCATGCTTAATCACTTAACCAAATAGACATTTGACATCAATGGCCATTATGCCTCTACATGATGCACCATTTTGACATCGATGACAATAAAATGCCAACATTATTAGTGGTTTTTGATCCTCCAAGACTAAACATTAGGACATAGGGAGGAAAACATACACCATTGTATCCCTCAAGTAACACTCAAGCAAGTAAAATTATTTATTAACCAATTAATATGTGTGATATCTACATGATATTTTTAAAATTCCAAAATATTTAATTGGTATCTTGTAAAGTAAGTTATTAGTAGTTTCAATTGATAATCTTGATGGGAAACATGTAAGAAAGATATTAGACAAAAATATGACCTACATGATAATATGTTAGAAAGCCAAAATTGCCACTAGATTCACCCCTATAAGAAATATAAAGTTAGTCCAATAAGTCTTACTAAAAACACAAAAAAATTACAATTTTAAACTATAAAATTTTTAGATGAGGGGTCATGATGTGGGGGTATAGGAGTGAAAGCATCCATCTAGGTCAAGGTGCAACACCCCTTGCAAGGTTAATGGATATATCTCCTTACAAGGTCAAGGGGCATCACCCCTTATGAGATCCATGGTAGCACCCTAGGTGTGCTCTTTATCATAGTATAGGCTAGGGTTTAGGGGTATTACCCTTGACATAAAACATAATTTGACTTGTAGAACCCTTAGAATCAATCAAAATTTACTTAAAATGATCTCAAAAAATGCACTCACTAATGACAACTTGATGGCATAAATGAATGCAAAATCATTAATACAAAAGGCAAAAACACTTATACACAGTCAATGTTATGCAAAACCACTTATAAGAAGTCAAAACTATGTCTAATAGGTTGAAATCATGACTAAAATATCTATAATTCTAAAAAACATTAGATAACATTAACCATATGGTTAGTCAAAATTTCTTGTGGTTAGTCTTAACTGCCTCTGGGAATCAAAACTATGGACGTCTAAAGGTGATTTTGTGATTGATGGGAAAATGCTAAACTTTAAAATAGACTATAAAATAAAGATTTTAGAATACCCAAAAATGATTTTGTTTTATTTAAAGTATGATTATATTATATATTTATTGTAAAAATTTGGCCCACATACAAAGCTTTTGCCTAGATATATCAGCTAAGTAGAGTTCCTAATTGACCACATGATCAAATGACTTGAACAAGTGAAGAATATGGACTAGATCATGATTAAAAATCATGAATAAATGTATAGGTTTTACACACTTCATAAGTTCACTTAAGAGGCCTTTGAGATCCAAAGTATTTCATAGACATGAGGTTCTTCATGCCCTAAATTTTTTCTATAAATTTTGTGTCTTGATGAGTTATCTATCTCAAGTTATAAGCATTTAAAGTTAAAAAAGCAAAATGAGACATGAATAGGGGTGTCAAATAAAATTCATGGAAAATATTAATTTTAATTCAAAAAAACCCAAAGGATCCTAAGGTTTAATGTGAAATTGATAGATGTCAAGATCATGGAAGCTAAGATAGGATCTAATGGTGCACAACAATCTAATGAGTCAATGGGTCCCAAAGATCTAACATCACATGTTCGATCATGCATTCATAGATTAGTAGTGAGCTTAAATTTAAAAAATTAGGGATATTGAGATTAAGTGAGGGGATGATAAGTGTCATGATCATGATGAATTAAAGGATCAATGGTACACATTTGATCAAATAAAAGTAAGATCAATGACATGTGTTCAATTAGACTAAGGATCCAATAGTGCATGATAAAGTAGATATAATGATATGAAAGCAAGGTGATCGATGGTGAGTAAGGGGTCATTGAGTTAGCATATCCTAAGGATGAATTTGAGGCTACCATGTGGTGCAAGTGTAGAAGTAGATGAAACCAACAACAAGATCTTGAGGATAAACATGAAATTACCAAGTGTCACATTCTTAAAGGCTAAAATCAAAATGAATGAGGATCTTACATTTGGCAAAATATGAGAAGCTTAGATCAAGATCAATGGTTGATATCAAAATTTCAAGCTAAGATAATTCAAGTAGGGGTTGAATATGGTTTAGGTCAAACCAAGAGAAAATATTTCAAAGGGTTCTATTAAATATTAGTTAGGACCTTTGTTCAAAGATCCAAAGCATGTAGACTCAATTTTCTTATAGTTTTAATGTCATTTCATTATTTTGTTCCTCATGTGTAGTGGCTTCTCAATTCCCAAAATGTTTAGAGGTAGAATAGGTTTGTTTAGACCTAATATAGTTCAATGCCCAAGTAATGTAGTCTATAACCCCTTCATGGATGATAACTATAGGAAAAACAATAAATGGATTGGTTTTTAATCTAAAATAGACCTATACTTATATATTGAAATAGGGGTAGGTTTATGATTAATAAAGGAGTGTCTTTTCTATTGACATGGTTATATATTCAATAAATAGGTACCTATAGCCACTCAAAGTAGACATGGCATTGCTCTATCCAAATTTAAGGTATGTGGACTTTGTCCTTATAATGAAAGCAAGTGGAAGGTGGTGTAGAAGATCAAATTAAAGAGATTTGGTGGTTAGACAAGTAGTTTTTGCATTTAATGATGTTTATATCTTAAGGATATTTCTTCCTTGAAAGGATCATGACTCATCATATACAAAATATAATTTTATCTTCTAGTGTATTGATCATCCAATGAGAAGGACTTGAAGACTAATTGGAGCAAATATATGTTAACTTGTTGATAAAGGGCTCATATGGATTGCATTAAGTGTGGTGGAGAATTCATTTAAATGTGGAATCTCATTGATTGTTTTTGGTTAAAGTTTTATCTCTTCTCTCTTCTCCCTTTCTCTATATCACCCATTCTTCCCATTTGTAAACTCACTCTAATTTTAGACTCTCACAAGGACTCTTTGATCTTGAAGAGTAGGGGACTTTGAGATATCTTAAAAATATATTCTCATCTTGATAAGGCTAAACCCTATCAATAATTTGTAATAACTACCTATTTATGTAATAAAAGACTTTCTTTACCTATCTCTTGCCTTAAATCAGTGTCTAGTGAGTTGTGCATGATGGCCTATGAAGGAGATTCTTCCATATTTATTGTCCTCCTTACTTAAATATTATAAAGTGTTTTAAAGATATTTATAGGTTTGGATTCATCTTCTTTCTATAATTAATGTAGGCTTAGTGTGGGTCTTATAATCCCTCCTTTTATTCATTACTTCCTAAACCTAGTCTATGAAATACTTATGCAATTAATTGGTCTGTGAGGTTATATGAGATAACATTGCCTTGTGATGATCTAGTGTGGTTAAATCTTATGGGAGTCTTCCATTTTTATTTGGTGCATCACCTAAATAACTTTTTTAGGAACCATTCCCCCTTTCTAACCCTTTCCTTAGTAATAGCATTAGTTTAGGTGATCCATCAAGAGGAAGCCAACCTTCTCCAAAGGTTCAACCTTGTTATAGGATACCCACAACCTGGTGTTGTTCCTATATTGTGAATGGGAGTTTAGGATCCTAAATAAATCTTCCACAAGAGTGTAATATCACATCACAATGGTTTCTAGCACACATCATGGGACTTACTATCTTAGTCACTGGTGAAGAGTTTTGGTGTTCTCTTCATCCAATCAGGATTTGGAGGCATGTGTACAAACATAAATGGTGAATATAAGTATTCATTAGATGGTTTAAGCAAACTAAGTGCCTAATAATTATAATCTGGTATGCACAATCAAACATCTTTTAATCAATCTACTTATTCTCTACCTCAGCATCACACTTATTAGGAAAATAATGTTTATGTGTTCCCCAAAGTGGCCTTCAAATATCCTATCAACCCTATCATGGAATTTTACATCCTCCCACCCCTACATATGAACAAGGTCATCCTCCTTTGCATTCAAATTAGTCTTCTAATTCCCCTTATCAAGACCGGGCTTATCCTATTACATCCTTGTCATGAGTCAAGCAAGCATTATCATTTTATATTGAGTTAATAAGGGAGATTGGTAGGGGTTTGGATTTTTATCCAATCATCCCTATCCATGTTATATAATAGGAAAAGAGTGCTCTTTAGTTGGTCAAGAATAGATTGTCAATTTGTGATGGTAAACAATGGTCATCTTGTAAGAATGAAGACATAGTAATGATGAGAATAAAGATCCAAAATGAAGATAGTGTGTTGATATCTTATGAATATAAATAGGCTCATTTATATTAGTCTTATGTTTCCTTTCCCCTCTAAAAGCCTCAAGCTCAGCCTTCAAGAGTTCCTAATCATCCCCTAGTCAACTTTGTCAAATTCTATCCCTATCAAAAGTCAAAGAGGCAATGTTAGACCAAAAGAGAAAAATCATGAAATTAAATAAGGGGGTTAAACTTGGAAAATAATTCCCCATTCATGACATGGAGGGGATAGTAATCTTATTTCAAGGGTTTCGTAACATGTGGTCACTAATTAAGGAAACTAACTATTCATAGGTTGAGAAGCAATAATTGAAAGGATGTGTATTATCCATTAAAAAAGTGTTTGAGTAGTAAGAGAAAGAGTATGTCAAACATGAGCCAATCAGTTTTCCCTCTCCTACTCCTATTCCCATTCCCACTCAAGAGCATGAAGCCATTCCATCATGGATCTTCTCCAAAACATTCAACCCTGGCTATGTCATGCCCTCAGTTGTGAGGATCTTATAACCATTAAAAATGAAGAAAAAGTGTTTGTTCAATACTCATTTCCATCATGGAAATTAGTTCAAAAGGGAATAAAGAAGGAGGAGGAGATGTTGGTTGTGCAGGTCTAAGCACTAGTTTAAGAGCCACCAAAGAATCGATTCAAAGTCCCTAGTTGGAAGGACACTCTGCTAAGTTGAAAGTAAGGTGAACTTATTCACCCTCCCACCATCTCCCTCTTGGATAAAGAACCTATTTTACAAAGGATGGAGGAAGAGATTGTATTCGTATGTGAGCCTAAAGATGGAAACTCAAGTGTCTATTATGAGGAGATCATAATAGGCAACCCACTTCATTTAGAAGGGGAAGAATTAGGTTTGAACCAACTTTCTTGGTATGGCTTTGACACTAATGAACTGGATCTTGATGAAGACAACCCTTGAGTTGAAAATAGAGTAAACTTTTAATGAAATACTAAAGTTCTATTCTACATAAATCAAGAAGAGGATTAGAACTTGATGCCTAAGATTGGTCTAGTTCAAGATAAGGTGTTAGCTAAGGATAACCCTAATATGTTGGAGAAAGAGGAAAGTAGATTAGAGATTGAGCAAGATAGGTGTGATATTTAAAACCTTGGATGGTTAAGTCAACCCTCATTTGTAGTTGAAGTTCAAGATGAAATATTGAGTGAGTTTGATGAAAAAAACATCTCAAATTTTCAAGAGATGTAGTTTGATGAACATACTAGTGAAAAATTTGAAGGGTTGTGGTTGTGGTTCAATACCATAACCAAAAATTTAGAAGAGATTAAGGGGCATGTCCTTATTTTAGGAACCTATGAGCATGATACTTTAAGCATGATCATTCCTAATTTGCAAAAGGATAAGGGGGAAGGATATGGTAATTTTTAACCACCAAGTGAACCAAGTGCAGTTTCTCCTAAGAGCCTAAATGAAGTCTTCATGTAAGGCTTTCTCAAGGGAGATGAGTAACATTAGTTAAGTAATCTTGGATTCCAACATGAACCAAGTTTGGAAGACTTGTACTAGTATGTATATGTTAGAGGAATGTTTGTTCCTTTTCATCCATTAGAAAGTACATCAAATAGATTGGCCATCAAACTACTTAGTTCACCAATTTTGATACCTCTAAAGTAGGGTATTTTTCATCTTGGTTAATTACAAGTGAATGATACTCAAAGATTTAAATTTGACCTAGGAGAGAGGTGATTGTAAATTATAGTATAATATTTTATATATTAGATTAGATTTCATGCTTTTCTCTAAGTTCCTATTTCCAGATTTATTTAGTAGGTTAGTTGCCCTTGCTTTGTTTAGGTTAGTTTCCTTTCCTGTTGTGTGTTTCCTTTTCCAAATTACCTTGGGAACTTTGTTTTTTTGGTCCTTATTTCTTCAAGAGAGGGTTTTCAAGAAAAGGACAACCTTACTTAATTCAGATCAACTTATGACTCCATGCCTAATAGATTAGACAAGGCAACTAGTTTGGGTTCTCAAGCATAGCATGCATGCTTCCTTATGATTTTCTAAAGATGTTGGCCAATTTTGGTCCATATACAAAGCTTCTACCTAGATAGATTAGCTGAGTAGAGTTCCTGATTGACCAAATGATCAAATGACTTGAGCAAGTGAAGAATATGGATTAGACCATCATCAAACATCATGCATAAATAGACAGTCAGTCTAGTTAAATACGTAATAAGTTCACTTAGGGGGCCTCTCAGAGCCAAAAGATTAAATGAACATGAGTTTATTCGTGCCTTGAAAATTATTCACAAATTTCATGTCTTGGTAAGTTGTCTATCTTAATTTACAAGCATTTAAAGTTAAACAATTAGAATAAAACATACATGGTGGCATCAAATGAAAGTCATGATGAGTAGCCATTTTAATTAAAAAAACCCAAAAGGATCTTAAGGTTTAATATGAAGCTGACAGATATCAAGATCATAGAATTTAAGATAGGATCTAATGGCAAGTGATGATCTAATGAGTTAGTTGGTCCTGAAGATCTAATGGCACATGTTTGATTGTGCATTGATAGATCAATGATGGTCTTAAAGCTAAAAAGTTAGAGGATCTTGAGATTAAGTGAGGTGATTATAAGTGGAATGATCATGATGAATTAAAGGATCAATGGTGCACATTAGATCAAATATAAGGAAGATCGATGACACACGTTCAATTAAACCAATAATGTGCAAGCAAGATGATCAGTGGAAAGTGAGTTGTCAATGAGTTAGCATATCCTAAGGATGAATGTGAGGTTACCATGTGACATAAGAGTGGAAGTAGTTGAAACTAACAATAAGATATTGAGGATAAACACATAATTTCCAAGTGTCATATTCTCAAAGGCTATAATCAAAATGAATGGGGGGTTGACAATTGGTACAATATGAGAATCCTAGATCAAGATTTATGGTTGATATCAAAATTCATAGCTAAGAGACGTCAATTAAATGTTGAATATGGTTTAGGTCAAACCAAGATAAAATATTTCAAAACTTCCATTAAATCTCAGTCATGACCTCTATTTAAAGATCTAAAACATATAGACTCAATTTTATTATAGTTTCAACATCATTTCTTGATTTTGTTCTTTATGTATAGTGGCTTCTTGGTTCCAAAAATTTTTAGAGCTATAATAGGTTTGTTTATACCTAATATAGTTTAGTGCACAAGTGATGCAGTCTCTAAGCTCTTCATGGATGATAACTATAAGAAAACCAATAAATGGATTGGTTTTTAATCTAAAATAGACCTATTCTCAAATATTGGAATAGGAGTACCTTTGTGATTAATAAAAGAGTGTATTGTTTGTTGACATGGTCATATATTCAATAAATAGGTAGCTATATCCATTCAAAGCAAACATAGCATGGCTATGTTCAGATTCAAGGTATGAGGACTTTGTCCTTACAGTGAAAGCAAGTGGAAGGTGGTGTAGAATATAAAAGCAAAGAGATATGATGGTTAGATAAGTCATTAGATGATTTAATGCCATTCATATCTTAAGGATATTTTTTCCTTGAAAGGATCATGACTCATCATCTACAAAAGAGACTCTTGTTCTCTAGTGTCTTGTTCAACCAATGAGAAGGACTTGAAGACTAATTAGAGTGAATTTAGGTTAACTTGTTGATGAAGGGCTAGTATATATTATATTAAATGTGGTTGATAATTCATTGAAAGGTGGAATCTCATTTATTTTCTTTTGTTAATGTGTTCCCTCTTCTCTCTTCTCACTTTCTTGATATCACCCATTATTTCCATTTATAATCTCTCTCTCTAATTTTAGACTCTCATAAGGATTATTTAATCTTGAAGAGCGGGGGAATCTCTAAGATATCTTGGAAATATATGCTCATCTTGATAAGGCTAAACCCTATCAATAATTTTTAAAAGCTACCCTTGATGTAATAAAAGACTTTCTTTACATATCTCTTTCCTTGAATCAATGTTTAGTGAGTTATGCATGATGGCATTGTGAAGGAGATTCTTTCATATCCATTATCCTCCTTCCTTTCCTCTTCTAAGGTTTTTATAGTTATTTATAGTTTTGGATTCATTTTATTTCTATCATTAATTTAATATCGATGTAGGTCTTAAAATCCCTCCTTGTTTCCATTTATTGCTTCATGAACCTAGTTTATGAAATACTTATGCAATCAACTAGTCTTTGAGGTTGTGTGAGCTAACATTGTCTTATGTTGATCTAGTGTGGGTTAAATCTTATGGGAGTCTTCCATTTTTATTTGGCGTATCACATAGTTAAATTTTTTGTGATCCCTTTCCCCCTTTATAATCCTTTTATCAACAATAACATTAGTTTAGGTGATCCATCAAGAGAAAACTAGCCTTCTCCAGAGGTTCAACCCTATTATAGAATACCCACAACTTGGGGTTGTTCCCATATTATGAATGAGAGTGGATGGGCCTAAATATTTCTTCCACAAGGGTGAAATATAAAATCACAAAAATACCATCAAATATATGTATTATGAAAACTATCTAAGTTAAAACCATATATAGATCTTTAAAATTGCCTTTAAGAATCAATATCACTTATATCGAGAGATGATTTTGGTGTTAGGTATTCTAAAAGATAAATGTTATAATTTACTAAATGTGAATGATGTTTATAAATTTAAAACTATTTACAAAACCTTATTCTAGACTAAAGTTTTGAGAAAACATGAATAACAACACCTACTTTTTAACTAGATTCAAAATCGCTTATGCAATCTCAAAATTGCCTATGGGAATCTAGGTCAATTCTAATGAGATGTAATTTTGACCATATTAAAATTTATAGTATATAAAAAATATGTAGAGATATATTTGAGATTGATTATGGTATTAGATAATTTTTTTTGAATATTTACAAAATTATGAATATCTATGATTAAAGATGAGAAACCATAATGAAAACAATTATTATGTAATATACTATCAAAACTACCTTTACAATTTTCAAAATAACATCTAGGATTCAAAACTATGACTATGGATAGGTGATATTGTAGAGTATAGTCAAGAGGATATCTTTGGGGGTAATAATCTTATCTGAGTAGAATATTTCTTCCCCTAAAATCAGATTACAAGTAAATAGAAGAAATAAGATTGTAAAACATAAAAAAACATAGGCTTTAGTTAGTAACCTTATGCTTAAATCAAAACTACTTCTGATAAAAGAAAAATTGCATATCTTTCAAAATCACCTCTGTCGATAAGAGATTTTGCAGGAGGCTAGAAAAATACGAAAAATAGTTAATGTCTAGTATTTAGGTTCATGTGGTTATTTAAAATCACATTTGAGATCTATGAAATTATCTCTACAAAATCATAATTTATAGTGTGATAGCACAATCTACCTGGAATGTAAAAATTTCAAGATTTTGGATCCTAATCATTCTCTAACCTATCCTAAAAGCTATTTTAACACATCTTAAACATACAAGGGTTAGTTTAAAGGAGGGATCCCACTGTGGTCACCAAAATATGCTTGTAAATATTAAGCTATGGATTCAATATACTATAAATCATAATTTAACCCAAACTCTACAAAAACATCGAAGGGAGACAATGTGGAAGAAATTAAACTTAGTTAAGGATTATTACATTCATCTTGATTCTCTTGGATTCCCTCCAAAATCTTCAAATAGATTTAAATATTTTGGATTGCTTGTTTATTTGGTTGATAATGGTGGCTTAAAGATGAAAGGATGAATGAATTTTTAGATTCTAGGATGGATGCAAGAAAGTATGAAGATTATGAAAGATCTTGTATGGATTCCAAAAATTAGTCTAACCAAGATACATGCTTGGTTATTTATAGGGTAATAGAGGAGGATTACAATTAATTAAAATTCATTATAAATCTCTAGTTTAGATAATTCTATAAAGTTAGGGAAGGCTCTATATTTTAGAGGATTCTAGATTTGATTAAGAACTTAATAGGGATTAGTTAGGGGTATAGGGAGGTTTAAGGATAAAGGTGTAGGATAAGCTAGGGATAGGTTGGGTAGGGAGATTGGAATTTTAAATTCTAATATAATTTACAAGTGGGGTTAGTTGACAAATAAGACATGAATATAAGAATTAATAGATTTATGGGATAATGTACGGTTAGTGGATGAATAATGGAGAAGCGAGATAATATAAAAATGACTAGAATGGGTGATATTAGGACATAATTAGAAGACATAAATGGGGATAGAAAAGGTAGGTGAAATTAGTGTTTGACTAGTAATAATATTAGTGATGATAAATGAAGAGAGAAAATTTAGATGTATACACATGAAATATGTGAATTACAAATTAAAGTACAAGTTTTAATCTAGAATCTATTTCATCTCTTTATTGGGCTAAATCTAATTTAGTACATGAAAAACCCATAGTGTGTAAGATTCATGACTCACCTTTTCCCCATGATTTAAAAATGCATACATTTTGATTATTTGATGGGTGTGGTGATCCATAATTTCATCTCAATTACCTAAAATTTAATATCAATAGTATAATTTACCTAAAACATTCCCTATAATATTGGATGTTCATGCCTTGAGTTAGTTCCATATAATTCCTAGTGGCTATCTACACAAATACCTTGAGTTGGAAGAGTTATTTTTACCATGATACATCAATAGTAAGGGACCATGTGTTGTATTTTAATATATCCCATTTTTTCACTAAGGAAAATATGAAATTGTTGAAGATTATATTTTTTAATTTAAATCTAATATGTATCATTTGATATGTCAACTAGCATAATTAGATAAATAATACACTTTTATTAAAGGCCTTATCTATTCCATCAAAGAGAAATTTATTTATAAAACTTGTGAATATTTAAAATATCTTTGCTATAAGGCCATGACAAAAGAAATGGAGCTTGTATAATCTCAAAATCTTAATCATAACAATCATACATTATGTCTAAAACTATACTTAAAATCCAAGAGTCTAAGAAGAACACATGTTCACTGTTAACTAAAAAAATTCTAACACTACCATAATTTTACACCTTCCCTTAGTGGATCAAGACAAATCCCTAAGAGAAAAAATAATCCAAGTGCAATATTGAGAGTGATTATTTATTCTAAATTGATTATTTTTCATCTTATTATATACCATGACATATCTCATGTGCCACACACATACAAACCTAGACATTATTATTCCTATGATATAACAAATGAACATTAAACTAATATATATAATCCCTTGAAATAAAAATCATGTCCTTATTTATAAGGTGACATTAAGTTTCATTAATATCCTATTAGAATAAATTCATCTCCTAAATTTTAGCAACCTACTCCACATGAAGTGCCATCTATTAAGAAAGAGGTTACTATGAAAGAATTACCTAACAAGAAGGTACTTAAGAAATACAATCATAAGAAAACCATTCATATGAATATCAATGATCCAATCATGGTTCCCAATGATATTATAAAAGTTTATATTTCAATTGTGAAAACATTGTTCATTAGTGTTTTTTATGGAGGGAAAAAATGAAAATGAGTTATAGTTGATAATTCTCAGTTTAACATGTTTAGTATTACCTTCCTTAATACATTGGATATTGTAAATGTTATTTTGTGTTTATGTAGCACATATTTCCTATACATTTGGAAAACTTAGACCTTGGATATTATTCTTAGTTCTACATACACCTTACTTCTTCAATCCTTGTATTTATTGTATCTTATGCCCCTTGGCCTATTTGTTAGTCTAACCAGTATTATATTGATAACACAAAAATTATATCTTACCCATAATTCTTAAAATGTACTTGTATTACACCTATACAAGTTTTAAACTTATAACTATTGTCATACTCATTGGACACTAACATTTGGGTCAGATAATAGTTTTGAGATTATTTTCCTACCTCGATGTAAGTGTCTAGTGCACTAAAGTCATTTGATTTACAAATAGAACATATTTTAATGGTCAAACAAAACACTTTAATGTGAGTTATTAATCAAAATGGATTGATGTAAATATAATATCAACCCTCATTCATTTCTCACCTAGAAATCAAACCAAAAAGACCAAGGCACTTATCAAAAGATATATATATATATATATATATATATATATATATATATATATATATATATCTTTTGATAAGTACAACATATTTATAAGTTTGAAGTATTACAAGAGTAGTCATAAGGTCTTATTTTCCAAGTTACAAGCTAGGTCACTATTGTACTTGTTTTACACACATTGTATGATTCACACAAGCTAACATGTAGGAGAGAACTACATGAGTCTGAATCACTCTTATAGAGTATTGGATATGTAGGTAACACCCTTTGATAGTGGCATCATTGGGATTAACTCAACACCATGTGAACACTAACCCATTTTTCCCCAAGGTCACATTGAATATGGAAAGTTAGGGTTTTATCATTTCATAAGGAGTGACAATCCATGACCCATATCTGAATACACTAGAGTGAAGGTAAAGCAAAACTTATAAGCATCTAGGTGGTTGAATCCTATTTTGTCAGATATTCCATACAAGAGACTGGTGTCAAACCTAGACAATAGTGTTCATGCAACTATCCTAGGTTGTCATTACTGTCCAAAGAGCTAGAGGCACCTTATCCATAATATTACAACTATTCTATAATTATCTTCCCACTTAATTTCAATTTGTTCTAAATCCATAATTATTTTAGCATTAAAACAAGCTAATTAAATCACTTCTTTGTTATTTCTATATATATATATATGTAATAGGTTGAATTTCCATTAATAACTTATCTTCATTTAATAAATTGAGTATATGGTATATCTAAGTTTAACATTTAACTGGCATGTTTTAGATCTGATATTCACCCTTGTGTCATATCATTTCTATTTTCTTATCCCTATAGGGTTAAACATTTTTGTACCCAATATTTAAAAATAAATCCCTAAGATAAATCAGGGTTTTATAATTATTGTACTTTGTTGAAAATTTTAAAATTTTCATTTGTGAAGCAATGGAAAATGTTAGTGCAAAAACACATTTCCAAATGGAAGACCAAGAAGCATTGATTACTCATCTCAATAATAACAAGGGCTTAATATATGAATTTTTATGTTACAAGATATGAAATAAGAAAGATAAAACCAAGGCTACCTCACCTAGTAATGGTGAATTCTTAGAAGGTAATATAACTCATCCCACACATATAAATCCACCTACATCTAATGGGGGAATAGATTATGTTTTAAAACCCTTATTCCCTGAAACTACTATTGCTACATCTACCATGGAATTACCAATGGTTTTAACTCAAATAGTAGTTTTAATGCCGATTCAAACCATGTTTACATCCCCTTTGGTAACTAATCAAATGGATAATCTAAATCCCAATTGGTATATAGTTCAATCTCTTCTCCAAGTTATTCAAAAAACTAGATGATAAGGTTACAAACATTGAACAAAAGGCTTCAAAGTCTTCACATGCCATTGATTTGTAAGATGTGTTGTGCAAAACTATTATACCATAGATATCTTTACACCCTTTTCCAAATGGTTTTTTCACCTAAGTTCACATTCTGTGATGGAAAGAGTGATATAAATCAACATATTTGATCCTTCTTTGTGACATACCTTGATAATGCCTCTAATGATAAACTTTTGACTATATTATTTCCAAGGATCCTCAACGACTATGCTTTAATGTGGTTTTATGACTTACCTCTCTAATACATGAAACTATTTAGACCTATTGTAGATAAATTTTTGTCACATTTTTATATTAACATCACTGATAAGGTTTTCTATGCTCAAATTGTAAAGATCAAACAAGGAAATAATGAAGCAATCAATGAATATGTATTTAGGTACAAGACAATGTTGGCTAAAATGACCAATCCTATGGTTGATAAAGAGTTGTAAGACATATTAAGGAAAAGTTTGCTTGATTATTTACATGATTACATTATTTTTAATAATTTTTAATCTTTTTATGACTTATGCCATGTTGTATAAGACCATGAAATGAAGCTTATTTCATTGAATAAGCTCAAATATGTGGCAAACACACTAGCTAAATCTAAATCTAGTACTAAATTTAAGATCCAACTAAGATATAAGGTAAAACCTCTTGAGACTAAAAAGGAAACAATCACCATGGTTAATTTAGTTTCATAGTATCCTAGTTACCTTATTTTATTAGATACACTAAGGAGATAGTTTTCATGTTTACCTGAGCCTCCTTCATTACTCCCATGGTTGATAGAGTGTCATCTTATTTCTCTCCCTCGTCATATATAGGTTGATATAAATAGACCTCTACCCAAAGGATATGATGAAATAATTATTATCATTATCACCAAGGCCCTAGGAATTCTATGAACATATGTTTTACCTTGATGCATAAGATCCAGGACCTCATCGATGACCAACAAATTACATTTGATGATCCTCCAAAGGAATTAGGCTCATAACCTAGTGATCACCAAAGAATAAGATATTTAAAAATAATTTACAATATCATTCTAAGAAGGAAATAAAATTAAAAATGGCATATAATTCACATCCTCTTCCATCATATTAAAGACACCCACTAGATGGGGTTATTGGTACTTATACATGACATATGGTTTAGAAACCTACCATTTCATTTGATGACAATGACATTATGGATGAGGAATTTGATATTAATTATCTATTAATTTGAGCACACCTTGCTAAACACCCATATTAAGTGTTATGATTGATAATGGTATAATTTAAAATGTTTACACCATGACATTACTTACGCATTTAGGTTATACTCATCATGATTTACACTCCTTTACTAGATTAGTCAGAACATTCAATGGGACCTCCTAAAAGGTTATTGGCATGATTGATATACCTTTACAAGTCATTACCACACATGTTGTTATTACTTTCTTAGTTATAACTTCTATGGGTGTCTTTAACATGTTGATGGGATGACCTTGGATACATAATCTTCAAGTAGTACCTTTTATATTGCATGGGTGTGCTAAGTAAATTCATGCCAATTAGGTAATTATAGTTTCTATTATTCCATATTAACATCCTCTTAAATAAGATAAATTCATACCTAGGATGTTAATTATCAATCCTATTAAGGATAATTCAACACCGAAAGGTAAGAAATAAACAATCCTCTTTACTAGGTGGCCCGTACTTGAGAGACCTTTACATCAGAGATAGTGGGTTTCATAGAATCCTCATCATCTATGTACCATATTATTCTATCCAAAACATTTAAATACATTCTTACTATTTTTATTCTAAAAAATCCACTGTAGACACCCCATTCTAGCCACAACTAGCTTACAACTAGACTTCATATTGATTTCTACCAAACAATGCAAATTAAGCCTAGGAATCACTAAATGTCCAGATTTCATATATAGGCTAGACATTAGTGCTTAGAATCATGTTGAGTCATACCTATTAGCAACCCAAGTAGTAACCTATAGAGATTAGATTTGTTCAAGTCTGACTCATATATGGACTAACATTAGAATGATCTAAGGCTGTGGGATACATGTGTTTAGATTAGACCTCTAGTTGTGAGGCTAGATCCTCTGAAATGTGAATTATAGGATCAATTATTAAACCTAATTGATGTTGGGGTTAAAATATTAAGGAATAAACTAAAAATTAAACCTATGTATGATGGTGATACACCTATATTTATGGTTCATCCACTCTACTTGAACTCACAAAGCATTGATAAGATAAAACAATGACTAAATCTATAACTCCAAAGTCTCCTATGCATCAGTATTTCACATATACGTTTCATAAATTGACAAAGTAATAAGGGAAGTGATGGAATAGGAATGATACAAGGAACTAACCAGTCAATTTATATCCACTATTAGCTTCAATAAATCAACATCAAATAATAAATATGACATGCATAATAAGACAAACTAGTAACTAGGTGAGATTACCAAGGGAGAAAAGTATACCACATGTGAAAATAAAATTGATATTAAAAAATATATCATAATATAAGAATATAAAAATAATCATTTTATTTATTTGAAAAGGTTATAAAGCTTAATCTTGGTAGAGTCTAGTCATGCCCAAGAGAGGGATCTAGAAAATCACTTAAAAGCCTACATATATAGAAAAAAGAAGTAGCTCTAGAAAATGTGGCATATAGGTGAGAAGAGGAGGTAAAATTCACTTTAATTTAATTCAAAATTGAGTTCAATGTAATAATAATATCATTTAATCAATCTCTTTTCTTGAAAATCTTGCATGATCTTCATTTTTGGCATTAAAATGAAGATGGTGGATCCATATTTGACTTGTCAATCCCATTTGCATGAAATATACACCAAAAATTGGTGTTTTAAATCCATTTTAACTAATTTTAAAGTGTTTTAATGCCTAATTTACATGAATTCCATGGAAAATGCATTAAGTTAGTCAAATAGTCAACTAAAGTGATTTAGTTGTTAAATACTAGTTAACTCCTCCTTTAGTCCTTCCTTGCATAAAAAGGAACTATAGATTTAAAGTGTATAAAATATAAATTTTAATAGAAGATATAAAAAATTAAAACTCCAAGTTAACTCCTTGATAGGCTTTCAATTCCACTCCTTAGTTGACTTGTCTTACCAAATAGACCACTAAGCCAAATAGGCTTAGTAGCCTAACTTTATGTACTTAAAGACCATATAAACTAAAAAAAACTTTTAAAACCTGAAAATATGATACATGAATCAAATACTTACACCATGAGATATGTGTTCTTGATGAAGAAACTCATGCCACTCAATCACCATGGTTGACTAGGTCAACTTTACCTCATTTTCCTATAGACTAGCTATTTTTATGGATCTGGTAGGGGAACTTACAAAAGATATATAACTAAATGATTATTTTTGGATGAATAAAAAGTCTCAATATTAGACATACATGAATTGGATTTCAATTAAACTACCTTGTACCTCATTTTCATGTTATTTTAATCTAAAAACTTGATTTCTACCCTAATCTGTATAGCTCCATACAAAAAATTATTATTGCTAGGATATCCTATGAGTTTTATTAATTTTTTAATATGATTTAGATTTACACATGAGGTTTTTATGGCAATAAAATCAAATTTTCTAAAAATTGGTCATTATGAGGATTTCAGAGGGTTTTGGAGCTAAACCTTCTTAATGATGGTTCATGAAGCACATAAATAAAAATATAAACTTATTGACATGCATGTGTATTATAAATATCCCTTAAATATCATTCAAAATATTGGGTTCCCATGAAAAATATATGAAAAGATATCTTGTGAAGGAATTTTTCTTTTAGGGTTTACAAGCATTCTAGATATGCTTATGCTCTTAGTGATTGTTCATAAAGGAAATATTATTAAAACATATCAATTTTTCATGAATTATAATTTAATATTGGTATTCAAATAATTAGAATATCATTTTTCCAAACTCTTTATGTGGTGAAAGATACAAGCATCTGATTAGGTGGCTTGAATAGGTGTCCAGAACTGTAGAATTCAAATTTCTCCTCATGGATGAATATGAATCCTAAATTTATTCTCCATAATTAAAAAAATCATCATGGATAATTTACCAGTCATCAAAACATTGTGTAGGTGTCTTCTTTCTTGATAGGTCCAAAATTGCCTTTTGGCGTAAAGGCTTGCTTACTTGATTTAGCCCTCAAGGGCATGGTTTGCATATTAATTAGAGTTTGTAAACTATTAAAATGTCTTATTAGGATTTAGAAACATATATTAATTATTTTTAAACATTATAATGAGATTATAAACCTTTGTATCATGTCAAAACCCACTTGGTCCTCCTCTTGCTCTATTGTGACTATTTTTTGATGAGTGAGGGACTGTCTGAAAATAATGAATACTTAAACTTGTGAAATTTACTTTAAACCAATATTTAATATTAATTAAGTCCTTATTAACATGTGTACAAAATTTCAAGTCTTAATTCCATGTGTAGATTCCAAAAAACTTCAAAATTGTCTGAAATTATCTCTCTTACATTGTCTGAGCATGTGAGTGACTATCTTTTGGTGTTTTAACCTAGTGTTTGGGTCCTAATAAATATTTATAAGATATAATTAGGTCATAAAATCTTCCTTTATTATCATTCTACTATTCATTTTCTATCCCCAATATTTCATGCCAACCTATGTTATTTTGTACTTCCTCAAGCAAGGTCTTTAGGCCTCATATAACTATGTATATACTAATATAGGTGGATAATGACTAGACTTGAACATATTTAGTTACAATTAAATATTAAACTGGTGTTTATATAATATTTATACCAATTTATATATTCAATTCATCTCTTTCTTATCTATTTAACTCTTAAATAAAACATTGTATAACAACTATGTAATATCCTTTAATGATATTGGCAATCATCTTAGTGGTTTGAAAAAATGTTTTAAGAATGTTAATATTCTATTTGAATTGAAAAATTCACTTTAAATTTTATCTCTTTGAATGTAATGGTGCTTCTAGCTCTTCCATCTTAGGGCCTAAAACTATGTCTTCTCACTATGTATGGTTGTATGTATGCATCTTAGGGTTGAAACCTTACTATAGGTTTCTTGGGAAACCATCCATATATCCTTTGATATATCCTTAACATGAAATATTATAGTAAACCATTGTTTCCTCACTTCTCCTTGCCTATAAATTATGCCTTCTTTACTGTTATGATTATCTTGAGACTCCCTATGACTATTTTAAGATATCCTACATAGTCAGCTATAGGTGAAAACTAGGATATTGACTTGTAAAGATCATGGTTATCCTTTCTTTGAAAGGTACTTCAAAATAGTCCATCATCTTATGAATTTTACTTATTTAAAACCATACCTACTACATAACATATCATTATGGCTTCTTCTTAAAGAAAGGCCTCTCTTTAGGTGCTTGATTGTGTTCTAAGCATGTATGTGTTGCTGACTACCATTTATATGACTGTGTCATTACTTAAACCCTATTCTCTTACTTCCTATGTTTATCTTAATAAACATTAAAACTAAAAAAATCTTCATGAAACTTTGAATAAACCTATGACAACTAAGGCCCTATCCACTATAGGTTGTCTTTATTAGGCTTATAGGTAGTACTTGGTTGTAGGTCAAGTTCTTGAGTATCATCTTAATCACATTGATGAGATTAAAACCTCATTATTATTTTAATTGATTCCTTCATATAAAAATATTGATCATGAAACGTACTTCATAGACCAAACCCTTAGGAAACTCCTTCCACACTATCATGATGAATGTAGTTCCTTCTTTAGACTATTATAGTTGAATATGGCTAAAGGTGTGTTTACTCTTATTCATAAGCAATTTAAGGATCCAAATGTATTTTAACCTATCTATTTCTTGGATTATTATCATCTTATAAACCCAAAAACTTCATGAAGTGGTTTTCCTTAGGTCCTTTAAGGGCAAGTCTTGTCAATCTGATTACAATAGTGTTCTGATGGCTATAGGTGCATGATTTTTGATATATGGATATAGATATAGGTGATTGTAAACCCTATTTTGATAATTTGTTGTATCCTCAACACCATGTTTCATGAAACTTCATGTCACCATCATATTCCTTTATCAAAATCAAAAAACTCTTTTAACAACCCTTAATCACTTGGCTATACTTTAGAGTGTAGATGTGTACAGACTATAACCATGCTCAACGATTTAAAGAGCTTGAGAAAGGTAAAAAAAGGTATGAATAGGTACTTATCTTTCCAAAATATTTCTCTAATGATAATAACCTATCTTTGAAATATTTCATCATGAAACTCTCCCTTTTAGCCTTGTTTATCCTCACTTGGCTATCATAATGCTTCTAAGGTGGTTGTAGGTCACTGTTCTTATAGGTGGCTGAGTGTGTAAAAAGGATAAGGTGGAATTGAGTTTTTATCTACCATAATGATCTAAATGGAATACCCTTCTTAAATATATCCATGCCATACAAGTCTCCTTAAGAGAATTCATACTCCTCACCCTTGGTTGTAGCTTGCACTAAGGGTTAGTTATAAGTGTATCATTTTTAGGCACTATAGGTCTCCATGTTAGCCTCTTATCAATTAAATATGGTTGAAAACATGAGTGAAGCTATTACATGAACAAAGACTATACTAGTGTCTGTCAACCTCGTTGATACTTCCATAATATGAGATCAATCTAAAAAAGGGTACATCTTTACTACATTATTGTAGGACACTTTTGTAGAGTCTGAGACTATGTATGACCCTAAAGAAATCTAAAAAATTATTTGATCCTTCTTACAAGTCCCTTATATGCCTAATTATATAATGGTATATACACCATTATTATCATTCTTTGGTTTATGTTATTCATGGACTTTCCACGATTATGTTGGACTATTATAGGTCTTTTTTTATGGCTCTATATGATGTTTGATTGGCTTAAAAAATTTCTCTTTCATGATTTTGATGGAATTGATCACCCTTGGTTATCTCAAGTAATGAAACTATGGAATGGATATGGGTGGAACGGTGATGGGGATGAAAGATGATGAAAATATAAGGGAAACTCTTGAAAGGAGGGTGTTGTTAAGCACAAAACATAGTGAGAATGTAGTGTTAAGACAATGTTAAGGGGTTGAATGATATGGAGGTGGAAATAATCACTTTTGAGCATTAAAAATCCAAGATGAGGAGTTATATTAAAACATGAATACATGATCCTCACACCATATCAATTTGGATGCCAATAGAGGAGGTAAAGGAGGTGAAAATGAAACATAGGTTTCTACAAAAAAGTGTTAAAATATACAAAATTTCCTTAAAGTATGCTAAACTGGCCTTTTGAGACACTTTAAAATCACAAAGATGGGCTAAGACATTAATCATTTGAAAAATTATTGTGTAAACCAATTTGTAAACAAGATAGCATGACTGAAAACCATGCCTTGGAGAAAACCAAAGAATCTTGAAAACCCACTCTCTCTCCAAGACCATACAATCTCTCTTTGAAAGCATGCTCAACTATAGGTTACACTAGATATATTTTTGAGCTTTGTTTAAATTTTATATGTGTGAAAAATGACTAAAGGAGGCCATGGAAGGTTGGGTTAGGTTACCAATAATATCTAAAAACTTGAATTTTATAAAAATGTTACCCTAGTGAGGAGAACTTGAGGAAAACTGAATGCCTTCATAGATGTAGAATTGTTAAAATTAGCCTGACTTCAAATGAATGATTCATGAAGGTGGATAAGACAATTCTAGAAACACTTACTCCATCAGGAATCCCTCTAAGTCTACTTTCTTTTCCCAAAATTTTAGACATGTGCTTGCACCCTCCAATCCATACCATCATCAAAACTATAAGTAGGTTTCTTTGTGTAAACTTGCCAATTACCTAGAGATGATAATTTTTGAGCCTATATGGCCTCCAATTGTCCTAGAATTATTCATGAATCCTGGTCATGTCTTCCTAATACTGCTTCAGATTTTAGGTGTATGAAATTATTTATGGATATGTACTTTTCCTTTAGAAAATGAATGAAATAAGCCTTTTCTTGGCTTTTAAAGAGAACTCAAGTTTTGAAATACCAAAGTAAAGTTAATGAAAGGAATCCATAGGTATTTTATCATGTTAAAACAAATATTAAGCATTTTTCATGCTTTAGAAGGCCAAAATTGGCATGTGAGAGGTGGAAAATGGCTTTTTTGGAGTTAAAATGGCATCAAAACACCTTTTTAACTTATGAAACCTTGGAATTAGGTTAATTTCATGTAATGTAATGGATTTAAATGTATTATGAATGGTTTTTTTGACTTTTTACATCCATATTAGTCATTAAATGACCAAAATTTTGACCTTTTAAACTAAAAATCACATATTTGACCACCTTAAAGAAGGTTATTGATAGAATTATGGAAAGATTCAAATTATAGGGGTTATAATTTGGCCTTGAAAGGAAAAATTAACATCATTTCTGGTGAATCACATGGGTTGACTAGTTTTTTGTTCAAAATAACTCACTAGATTTAATGTGATAATGGAAAACTAAAGCATAACAACTTTGACTTGATGAATCTTTTGAATGGAAAAAAATATTTTTTGGGCCTTTGTAAAACCTATTATTACTATGACACAACAATACTGAAAGAAAAAAAGCAAAAATAGTAAGGAAAGACATCTAATCTAAGGAAAATAGGAAAACACAATAAAAGGGAAGCATATTGTTGCTTGTGCTATTCACTTATTGAAAGAAGTCAAACCTAGAATATTTACCTTGAACTATCAAGCTTCCATCTAGGGTTAAATATAAAGTTATTTTTTACATAATATAACCTTAAAGCATTATTTATTCCTTTTTATGGCTTCTTATTGTAGATAGGAGCACTTATATGTTGATGTCTTCTAGATGATGCAGTTGGGCTTCCTACTTCCATTATTAGGTATATGGATTGGAGATTTGGATGTAAGACCCAATCATATTCCTCCCATATTATTATTTATTACATCAAGAAATATAATTCTACCTCATTCATAGGCTGATCATGATTTGACAAATTATCATTTAATGATTGTATTGGCAACTCAACTGAAATGATTAGGTTAGTGTCTTCATTATGATCCATTTGAGGTTGTACTTTGTTAAAGTCTTAATATTATTTATAGGTATCCAAACATGGCTATAATGTGCCATTAATTTCTTCTCGATGAAGAGATGCAACTATACTCTTTACAAGCCATTCCTGAATCTCCATAGGGGGTGGAGATTGACTATCGAATTTTGCATAAAAACCCTCCAAGTCATCCCAAAAGTCCATTTCTTCATGATCAAATGAAAATACATGGAGTTAATTATTATTATTATCATTTAAAACATGTTTATCACATATTTATAACCTTTTTGTGGAGTCATATGAAGGTTATTGATCTACTTCACTTGTTTCATCTTCATCTTTAGTAGAGAATGCCATCTCATCTATCCATTCAAGCTCTAGATCATCTTGCTTTGGCATATAAAAAATAACATTGCCTTCTTGAATCTCCAAAAAAATAGTGCAATCATTAGATGAATCACCATCCTAATATCATATCTCATCATTCAAATCTACCATCTTAAGCTCTTGAATATCATTCAAAAAATCATGGTATAGTTTCTGCCAATGATCATATTCTTGAGGAATATTCTACATCTTAGCACTTGATCTATTTGAGTGCTATTTGTGGCTGCCTTATAAGGAAGTATTTGTTTGTACTTCATCCTTATTAACTTCTCCAAGTTATTGAGAAACATTGTGGAACTCATCTTCTTTGGAATCATGAAAGACTAAATCATCCTTACCCTTACCCAGTGGTGTCCCAATAATGGTTTTTTCTTATTGATCACTACATTTATCATCATTTTTTATCTCTTTCACTTAATCTTATTCACTATCCTCACAAAGTAGAGGCTATTTTTCCAAGAGTGGAATCATATACCCATATGAATGCTCAAAAAATGAGATAGATCTAATGGTGTTACTAGCCATGGATATTTGATTTTGCTCTTGAGGCTACTGCACCTAAACAACTATAACCTCCTCTATCTATTACATATTTACCTTCATGTATTTCCATGAAGGGAAGGCTTTGGGATCTTGAGGAGGAAGGAGTGGGGGTTTAATGAGCTCTTACTTTCTTTCTATAATAACATTTGATTGCCAAATTTGATTCCAAGTTGGAAACTTGGATTTATGAACCTCTTATACTAAAGGTATTATGTCTTGAGATATGATTGGGAAGATTTTTTCTTGAGATGGACTTAGAATCCATAGATATTGGTATGGAGAAATAAAGGGTATTAAATTTTGATATTGGAATTAATTTCCTAATTTCTCTTATTTGTAGGCTAATATCTCTTCATCAATCATCTAGTTTACCGTCTTCATCTCCTCCATCTCATCATGGAAATTTAATGATTTTTGGAAGGGTGGTTGATTTTGGAATGGATATGGGCCATTGGGATGAGGATGAGATGTATATGGATCATATTAAAACTATTTATAATTATATGAATGATGGAATCCTATTCTATAGGTTACCATAGCCTAGAAAATCATGAAGATAACTAAAATTATGAACAAAAATATGCCTTTTACCTTGAGATAATGACCATAAGAGTACTTGAAATTGGCTCAAAGATAAATATGCTATAAATATATACTCCAATGGCTCAATTTATGTCCCAAAAATCATGCTATAACTATTATCAACCTAGGTATCACCCTGTAGAGATAAAATTTTCTCAATTCTAACTCATATCTAGACTAACATTGGAATGATCTAAGGCTATAGGATACCTATGTTTAGATTAGATCTCTAGTTGTGAGGCTATCTCCTCTAAAATTTGAATTTTAAGATAAATTACTAAAACTAATTGATGTTGGGGTGAAAAGAGTAAGGAATAAATTGAAAATGAAACTTATCTATGATGGTGATACACCTGTATTGTTGGTTCATCCACTCTACCTGAACTCATAAAACACTGATAAGAAAAAAAATGATTGAATTTACAACTCTAAAGTCTCTTATGCATCAATATTTCACATAGAGGTTTCATAAATTAACCAAGGTATGAGGGAAATGATGAAATAGGGTTTATTCTAGGCACTAACTAGTCAATTTATATCCATTGTTAGCTTCAATCAATCATCATCAAACACTTAATATGACCTACATAATATGACAAACTAGTAACTAGGTGAGATTAGGACCTACCAATTGAAAAATGTCTACCACATGTGCAAATAAAACTAATATTACACATTATATCAACATATAAGAATCTAAAAATAATCATTTTATTAATCTGAAAAACTTACAAAGCTTAATCTTGGTAGAGTCTAGTCATGGCCAAGAGAGAGATATGGAAAATGGCTTAAAAGCCTACATATATAGAAAAAAGAAGAAAATATAGATAATTTCACATATATTTGAGAAGATAAGGCCAAATTCACTTCCATTCAAGTTGAACTTGAGTTCAATTTAATAATAATATCCTTTAAGCAATCTCCTTTCTTGAAAATCTATATTCCTTTTTGGCATTGAAATGAACATGGTGGGCCCATCTTTGACTTGTCAGTCCCATTTGCATGAAATATATGACAAATCTTGGTGTGTTAAATCAATCTTAATTGAGCTAAAAGTGTAAATTTCCTCCTTTGCATGAAGTCCATGGAAGATGCATGAAGTTATCCAAACAATCAACCAAAGTGATTTGGTCCTTAAGGACTAGTTAACTCCTCCTTTAGTCCTTCCTTGGATGAAAAGGAAGATATAGACTTAAAATGTATGAAATATCCATTTTTAGAGAATATATGAAACATGACAACTCCAACTTAACTCCTTGATAGGATTTTAATGTCACTCTTTAGTTGACTTGTCTTGCCAAATAGGCCTAATAGCCTAAATTTCTATACTTGAAGACCATATAACCTAAAAGAACTTTAAAATCATTGAAACATGATTATATTAGACCTAATTCAACTCCTCACACCATGAGATAGGTGTTATTGATGAAGAAACTCATACCACTCAGTCATAATGGTTGACTAGGTCAACTTTATCTCATGTTCTTACAAAATGGCTATTTTGAAGGACCTAGTAGGGGAAATTACAGGCATATATATAACTAAATGATGATATGGGGATGAATAAAAGTCTCAAGATTTGACATACATGAATTATATTTCATGTAAACTACTTTGTACCTCATTTTTCATGATTAAAAACCTAATTTTTACCTTAATCTGTATATCTCCATATAATGAATTAGCATTATTGGGATCCTCTCTAGGTTTAATTGTTATTTTAAGAGGTTTAAAGTTGATCCATGAGGTGTTGATGAAAATAAAATAAAATTTTATCAAAACTAGTCATTATGAGGATTTGGGAGGGTTTTAGAGATGAACCTTCCTAATGATGGTTCATGAAGCATATACCTCCAAATACAAAGTTATGGAGGTTTAAATAATGTTCATATTCTAATTTACTTTAAAATTTCTCTTTACATATTCTCTAATTGAATGGAATGATGTCTCTAACTCTTTCATCTTAGGGCCTAAAACTATGTCTTCTCACTATGTATGGTTGTATGTATGCATCATAAGGTTTGTTTTACCATAGTGTTTGGGTTCTAATGCATTGTGATAATCTCTAATTAGGTCATAAAAACTTCCTTTATTGTCTTTCTACTCTTCATTTGATATCTCCAATCTTCCATACCAGCCTATGTTACTTTGTACTTATTCAAACAAGGTCTTTAAGCCTCATATGACTATGTATACACTACTATAGGTGGATATTTATTATATTTAAACATATTTAGTGTAAATTAAATCTTCAATAGGTGTTTATAGACTATTTATACCAATTGAGATCTTAAATAACTCTCCTTCTTAGTTATTTGACTCTTACACAAGTTTTTAGGCCTCTATATTGTCAAAAATCTGTACAACAACTATGTACTATCCTTTAATTCTCTTGGAAATAATATTTGTGGTTTAAAAAAAGGTTTAAATAATGTTCATATTCTACTTGACTAGACAAAGTCAATTTACATGTTCTCTCTTTGAATGGAATGATGCCTCTAGCTCTTTCATCTTAGGGCCTAAAGCTATGTTTTCTCACTATGTATGGCTATATGTATGCATCCTAGGGTTTTTTTACCATGGTTTTTTTTGTCATAATATAGCTTTATAATCTATAATTGGGTCATACAAGCTTCTTTTATTGTCTTTTTACTCTTCATTTTCTATCCCCAATCTTCCATTCCAACCTATGTTACTTTGTACTTCCTTAAGTGAGGTCTTTATGCCTCATATGACTATGTATACACTAATACATGTTGGTGTTTATTATACTTGAAAATATTTAGAGACCATTCCATCCTTAATTGGTGTTTAAATTTTTGTTAGATAAATTGAGATCTTCAATCCATCTCCTTCTTAGCTATTTGACTCTTAAACAAGATTTTAGTCCTCTATACTATCAAAAATCCATACAATAGCTTTGTATTGTCCTTTAATTATCTTGGAAATCATATTGGTGGTTTGAAACAATGTTTCAATAATGTTCATCTTCTAAATGACGTGAAAAAATCACTTTACATGTTCTCTCTTTGAATGGAATGATGCCTCTAGCTCTTTCATCTTAAGGCCTAAAATTGTGTCTTCTCACTATGTATGGTTGTATGTATGCATCCTAGGGTTAATAATTGATTGTAGGTTACTTTTTAAACCTTTAATTGATCCTTTAATATATCTTGAACATGAAATATTATAGGAAACCACTATGTACTCACTTCTCCTTGCCTAGAAATTATGCCTTCTTGACTATTATGACTATCTTAAGACTCCGTTTGACTGTCTTAAGATATCCTACATAGTCAGTTGTAAGTTAAAACTAGGATGTTTACTTGTAAAGATAATGGTTTTACTTTATTTTAAATTTTATTTATACTATTCCATCATCATATACATTTTCCTTCTTGAAAACCATACCTACTACATAACATATCATTATCACTTCTTCTTGAAGAAAAGCCCCTGTTTAGGTGCTTGACTATGTTTTAGGCTTGTATGTCCTAATAGTTACCATTTATATGATTATGCCATTTCTTAAACCCTCTTCTCTTAATTTTTATGTTTATAAAAATCAACATTGACACTCAAAACATCTTCATGAAACTTTGAACAAACCTATGACAACTAAGGCCTTAACCACTATAGTTTAGGTCTTTATTAGGCCTGTAGGTAGTCCTTAGTTATATATAGGTCAAGTTATTGAGTATCATCTCAATCACATTGATGATATTAAAAAATCATTTTTATTTTAACTCATTCCTTAATGTCAAAATATTAATCATGAAACCTACTTTATAGATGAAACCCTAAGAAAACTCCTTCCATACTGTCATGATGACTATAGTTCATTCTTTAGACTACTATAGGTGTGTTTACTCTTATTATTAATCCATTACCATTTATACATGTCTTTTACTATAGATTTTTCTTGGATTATGATCATCTTCTAAACCCAAAAACTTCATGAAGTAGTTTCCCTTAGGTCCTTTAAGGGTAGGGCTTGTCAATCTGATTACAACAATGCTCCTATGGTTGTAGGTGCATGATTTTTGATATATGGTTATAAGGTTAGGTGATTGGAAACCCTATTTTGATACTTTTTTGTATCCTAAAAACCATGTTTCATTAAACTTCACTTCACCATCATATTCCTTTCTTGAAAGAAAAAACTCTTTTAACAACCCTTAACCACTTGACTATACTTTAGAGTGTAGATGTGTATGGACTACAACCATGATTAAGGATTTAGAGATACTGAGAAAGGTAACACAAGGTGTGAACAGGTCCTTATCTTTCCAAAATATTTATCTAGTGATAATATCCTATCTTTGAAAGCTTGTATCATGAAACTTTCCCTCCTATCCTTGTTTATCCTCACTTGGTTGTAATAATTCTTCTAAGGTGGTTGTAGGTCACTGTACTTATAGGTGGTTGAGTGTGTAAAAAACAAAAGGTGGTCTTGAGTATTTATCTACCATCATGATCTAAACTCAACACCCTTTTTTAATATCTCCATGACATGAAAATATCCTTAAGAGCATTCATACTTCTCACCCTTAGTTGTAGCTTGCACTAATGGTTGGTTGGAGGTGCATCCTTTTTAGGCACTGGAGGTCTCAATGTTATCCTCTTATTACTTAAATATGGTTGAAAACATGAGTGAATTTATTACATGAACAATGACTATATGAATGTTTTTTAACCTCATTTATACTTCCATAACATGATATTAATCTAAAAAGGGGTACATCTTTACTACACTTTTGTAGGGTACTTTTGTATGGTTTGAGACTATGAATGACCCTAAAGAAATCCTAAAAATTATTTTATTCTCTTGTTAAAACTCCCTTATATTCCTAATTATATCATGGTATAGAGACCATTATTATCATCCTTTGGCCTACAAACTCTCTCTTTCATACTTTTGATGGTCTTGATAACCCTCAGCACTCTCAAGAAATGAAACTATGGAATGGAGATGGGTGGAAGGGTGATGGGGATGAAATATGATGGAAATATGAAGGAAACTCATGAATGGAGGGTGTGATCAAGCACAAAACATAGTGATAAGATAGTGGCAAGGGATTGAATGAGATGGAGGTGGAAAGAGGAAATTATGATCATGAAAAAACCAAGATGAGGAGTTATATGCAAACATGAACACATGATCCTCACACCATATTAATTTGGACGTGATTAGATGAGGGAAAAGAGGTGAAAATTAAATATAGGTTTCCACAAAAAATCTTAAAATATACAAACTTTTCTTAAAGTATGCTAAACTGGTCTTTTGAGAAATTTTTTACAGCACAAGTATGTGCTAAAACATGAATCTTTAGAGAAATTATTAAGTAAACGAGATTTAAAACATGATAGAATGATTGAAAACCATGTCATGGATAAAACCAAGGAATCTTGAAAACCCACTTTCTCTCCAAGACTGTACAATCTCTCTTTGAAATCATGCTCAATTGTAAATTAGACTAGTTATATTTGTAAGCTTTAGTTGACCTTGATATGTGTGAATAAGGACTAAAAGAGGATATTAAAGGATGGGAAAGGTTCCCAAGAATCTATGAAAACTTTAATTTTTTGAAAATGTTGCTCTAGTGAGGATAAAGTGAGGAAAATTGATTGCCTTCATAGATGTAAAACTATAGAAATTAGCCTAACTTAAAATGAATTATTCATGAGGGTAGATAAGACAATTACATAACCACTTAATCCATTAGGAATCCATATAAGTCTACTTTCTTTTCCCAAAATTTTAGACCAATACTTGCACTCTATAATCCATACCATCATCAAACATGTAGGTAGGTCTCTTTGTGTAAACATGCCAATTACATGGAGATGATTGGTTTTGAGGTTGTGTGGCCTCCAATTATACTAAAATTATTCATGAATCCTTCTCATGTCTTCATACTATTGCTTTAGACCTTAGGTGTATGGAATTCTTTATGGATATGTACTTCTCCTTTAGAAAATGAATGAAATAAGCCTTTTATTGGATTTTAAAGAGAACTCAAGATTTGAACCACCAAAATAAATTGAATGAAAAGAATACATAGGTATTTTATCATGTTAAAATATATTTTAGTCCTTTTCCATGCTTTGGAAGTCCAAAAATGGCACATGGGAGGTGGAAAATGGCTCTTTTTAAACTTAAAATGGCATTAAAACACCTTTGACCTTATGAAACCTTAGACTTAGGTTAATGTCATGAAATTGAATGATTTAAATGTCCTTAAAATGGTTTAATGACTTTTTACATCCATATTAGTCATTAAATGATCAAAATTTTGATCTTTTAAACAAAAATCACCTATTTGACCACTTTATAGAGGGTTATTAATAAAATTCTAGAAAGTTTTGAATTACATGGGTTGGAATTTAGCCTTGATAGGCCAAATTACTAAAAATGCCTATTTGGGGTACTATCCTATATACAATAGTAACCTCTCATGGATTCATCTCCAATAAATTTATGACCTAACAATATGACAATTTGGCCTTTGAACCCATTACGCAGGTCACTTGAACAATTCTTAAAGTGTTAAAATGCTAAGTTGAATGAATTAACTAATTTAACCAAATTAAATGCTTAAGTGGAATTTCCATGTGCAATTAATGAAATTGAATTTTTTAGAAAGGAAATTTAAATAAAAATGAGGTCATGATGATGTTATCATCCTCAAAGTCAAGGAATTGAAAATATCTCCCTAAATGCCTAAAATTCATAAATGGAGAGCCATGCTTAATAAATGGGATTTCTATCTGAAATATTAATTACATGTCCCCTCTTTAAATCAAATAGGGTTAGTTTGAAATCAATTGTAATTAACTCTAACCTAACTATAGTTGGGTTATATTTAGTCTTAGAGGTTATAAATATAATGCCTCACCCATTGATAAATAAGCTTTGGTAGTTTAATGTTATTATGTTAAAATTTGTTCAAAAAGCTCTCTTTGTGTAAAGTTATCATGCTCATTTTCTAGGCCAAGCCAATCCAAATCCAAACTCAATATTACCAAGGTGAAAAGGAGAGGTCGTGAAAGGATATCCATTACCAAATAATTCTTGATCACATAATTAAGCACATAAATTCATTGTAAATATCCAATACTTGCTCTCAGAGAAGGTAAACTTGCTTTTTTTGATTTCATTTGTTAGTTACTTGTATTTTTTACTGGCTCTTTGAGTGTCTAGGATAGAGATGTAAGATTTTATTAGAATGTTTTTTTTGATTTATTCATACTAACACCATAATAATATCCCCTCTATGTATTTATATTGATCACATAATGGCATGATCAGTGGGACACACACCCCATAAAGATCTTAATATTTCATTTTAGAAGCTTTTTCCAAGATTTCTCATGCTAGATTTTTGATTTCATGGAAAAAAAAGTGAAGAAATGAAGCTCTTAGTCAAAACACAGGAACATTCAATTTTGCATCTATGATATGTGGTATTGTACTATGGAGATACAATATTTAAAGTGTGGTATTGCACGAGAAATGTGATGTTACACTATAGAAATATAGTTTTACATTGCTAGATTTTTTTCAATGTAAAATATGATATTGCATTATTTAAATGTGGTATTCCATTTTCAATAGTTAGTTTTGCATTAGAAAGTGTGGTTTTACATTTTTAAAATCTATTTTGCCTTGTATATTTGGTATTTCATTTACAATAGTTAGTTTTTCATTAGAAAGTGCAGGTTTATGTTGTTAAAATTTGTTTTGCCTTTTAGATATGGTATTGCATTCATAATAGTCAGTATTTCACTAAGAAATGTGGTATTACACCTACTTGTGAAAGTCAATTTTGTGTAGCATAGTAGGTTCTCATTGTAGATGTAGTTTTGCACTAACAAATGTGAATTTGTAGGGTAAATGTGGGTTTACACTTGCAATAGGAGATATTGTAATGGTAAAGTGTAGTTTTGTATTTACGATATGATTTTCTGACTGAAGTGTGGTTTTGAACTGATAAGTGTGTTTTTGAAGATAGGTGGTTTTGAACTATAATCAATGATATTGTATTATGTAAAAAAGAAATAAAACTTGATAGCTTAAAATGCAAGCTTGCTTGATGATTAGTTTTTTGGCCTAGAAACAAAAAAAAACCCTAACAATTTTTTCAAGACCCAAGGCCAAGAAAGGAGGTTTTTAACACTTAAAATTTTCAATTCACACTTATATTTAGTGCTTAAAAATCATCTAATAACTTTGTGTTCTTTTTTCAAATTTTAAAAAAATCAACAACAAATCCAAGGGGATAACTTTCACTTCACATTTCATTTAGTGCTTTAAAATGGACACAAATCCTAAACTAAAGTATCTTAAGGTATTTTTGTTTGTGTTTATTATTTTTTACTTATTTGTTATTAAAAAATATACTTTACATGTATTCTCTCCCCATATCCCCCTTAAAGAACTTAAGTGACCAAAAGTGATTCATTCATTACCTTGTCGCTTAGTCCAAGCCTAGAAGGAAAGTCATGTATGCTCTCCTCAAGTTTGAATAACTTATGTGATTAAAAAAATAAGATTTAAATTCCTTTTAGTTTTATTTGATTTATTTTATGCACTTGTCTTGTGGGAAAGATTTTATCATTTCACTATAAGTTCTTTAGGGAAGCATTGACTTGAGATTTCATCTCCTGACATTGTTTCAACACCACTCTATGGTGGGGTATATAAATTTAGGGTGACTCATTAGGACATTAGTTTGAGAGGTTAAACTAACTCCATTAAATATATATACCTTGGAACAATGGCCTAATCTAAATGTTTCACTACACTGAGCAATCTAACAAATATAATGGTTGTAAAAAGGACAAGACCTTTTTATAACAAGACAATTATCTTGGATACAAATGATGTGATTGCATCCCTAATGTTAAACACACTTGGGACCATATAAAAAATTTAAAACATATAGTTTTCAAATAAACCACACTTATTGTGGAAATATTTTCAATTTAGGGTGAGAAGCTTGAAGTTTCATGTCACTGTACAAATTATTGAGAGAAGAGGGAGCCTAAAAAATCCTAATTTTCATGTGCATCTAAATTTATTAGATTAAAAAATTATTTTCTCTAAAGGATTATATCAATAGAATTTGATAATATGAATTAACCTTGTCAATTTTAGGGATAGGATGATACACTTAGGTGTTGTATATATTTATTTTAATTGAATTATTTTGAGTCTAAAACTATTTTGTTTGTCAAAAACACGTCAAAACAAGTCATGAGTCAATCACATGTTTGTACACCACTTTTATACTAAAGAGGAATTAATCTACCCATTTGAGATCATACTTTACCTTATATATTTTCCAAAACATTTGTGTGGGTGTCACTTGTATGAAAGGGGTATCGTTACACTACCTATTTTAGAGTTTTGAAATAAAAACCATTTATCACACATTTTGAATGAAATAGAGTCGTTATATTGTTTTTATTGTTTCAAAGCCTTTTCCTTATGACAAATAAATTTTGAAACCATGTATGCCTTTTGGATTATAGTTGGTATTGTTATGCCATCCGGTTGGGTCAAGATTGTTATTTATTTGAGAACCCAAGTCTTATAAACCAGCTTCAAAATTGGTCTTGTGAAGTTAAAATTCAAATATTGAGTGGTTTATGCCTATGCCTCACCTAATTTTGACTTGGGTGTTTACCTCTTACTTTTAAATTATGCAACTTGGGTTAAATCTATGTTTGCTTTAACGACTCTTTTGCCTATAGTTTTTAATGTGGTCTATTTTGTATATGCCTCACATCTATTTTGTTGCTTAGAACTAAGGTCAAAAATCTCTTTTTAAGTACAACCTTAAGCATGATTAGCTTACATTTGAGTCTTAATTATCACTTGGGATTGAATGTTTTACTCCCCATGCTTATTATTGCTTACTTGAGATTGATTTTCTAAATTAGTTTTAGGCATGTACTTAAGCTCCAATGTCTTTTACCAATGTTTTAGTTTGTGTTTGAATCCATGTGCCTAGTTTAAGTCTAAGCATTTCAAGTTATTAGATTAAATTGCCTTGAAATTTTTACCCTTTTTTTTCTCGACCAAGTTTGTTTTAAGTCTAGATTTGTGCCTTGTTTCCAAAGACCTAGAATTTGGTTTTTATCTTTTAGACCTAGTGTGTTTTCAAGTCTAGATTTGTGCCTTGTTTTCAAAGACCTAGCATTTTCCTTTTATTTTTTAGACCTAGCATGTTCTCAAGTCTATATTTTTGCCTTATTTATAAAGACCTAGTATATGCCTTTTGTTTTTCAACCTAATGTTTTTTCAAATCTAGCTTTGTGCTTTATTTTCGAAAACCTAGCACCATTTTCTATTTTTAGACCTAGATTAGAGTTATTTGAAATGCTTTACTAAAAATTAGGATTTAACTTACCTTTTATTTGACCATTTATGTATAATACATTAGACCTTGAGGACATTTTAAATTGAGTTTATCCATTCCTAGGTGAAGTTTATACCAAGTTTAGCTTAGACCAAGTTTTTAGACGTACCAAGTTTTGATGATTTGCTATTTAGACCATATTTTAAGAGTTTGTATAACTCTAGACCTTTTATTTGTAATATGTTAGTCATATATTTGGATATACCTCACTACACATGTATTAGAACCATGTAAAATCTATATTACAATAATGTGGTCACAAATAATACATTTTTTCAAGACCCATATGGTGGTGATGTAGTTTATGAGATGGATCCCTATCTTCCTTACACTACTCAATATATAGAACAAAGCTAAGATATTTTAGAACATTATCTAGTTAATACACCTCCATATCTAGGCCAAGAGCAAGAAAAAACAACTTAATACCTTTATAATGTGCCATGTGTTGTTCCACAAGTTCAACAACAACCATACTATGTTACCATGATGTCAACCTATGACCCATACTAATTTGATCGTCACTTTATTAAAAAAAAGGACAAGGTTTTAGTCAAAACCATAGAGTTAGGGGCCATGTTTTTATAAGACTTACCCCATGAAAACCTACCTAGTCTAGTCAGAGTGCCAAAAAATGTACCTTATACCCAAACTATTGAATAATCCTCTACTAGTTACCTAAATCACTCATGCCAATTTCATACCAAGATTTAAGTATGATTGCAAAAGGAAAGGGCCCCATAGAGGACCGATTCACACAAATTAAATAAGCATATTTTGGAGAATTATAAATGATGTCATGGAGGTGTCCAGGTGAGTGGATGAACTACATTTATAGTCTGAGTGATAATGACAAAGTGTATAATGTGCTTGTCCTAGATTGCTTAAAGAAGGCTTGGCTGATCTTTAGATTTTGTATAGTTTGAGATGTTCAAAGATGAGTATGGTGATTTGAGGATTTTAAATATGTCCCTAAGGTGTTTTCTAATATTTGATTACTTATATGCATAAGTGTAATTTATTTGATAGTCCTTTGTTCTCATCTAGACATTGTGGGTCCAATAGTAGAAAATTTTAGTAGGCATTTTGATGACATCGCCAATGCCAAATTTGGATGACTTAGGGGGAGTTGGTCATATCATTGTGATAATATTAGTCCCAATTTGTTATGTGATAAATATAAATCTAGGAACCCAAATGTAGTCAAAGATGTGTGGGTACAAATTTAGGCTCCCAAGTATTTTTATAGTGTTTTCTATGTTCAAATAGAGTTGAATAAGCATGTTGATGATGTCAGCATTCACACATATGGAGGTTTTAGGAGGAAATGGTCACATGGGTTTATTAAATATTTTTCCTAGTTATTATGTGATAAATATCAAGTCATGTGCCTAAGTGTAACAAAATATATACAAGTGCAAAGTTGGGTTCCCAGGCAGTTTGACATTGTTTTCCCATACTTAGCCAAATTTGCATGAGGTAAGAAAGATCCAAGTAAATAGTTTGGTGATTTAATATCTCACACATGTGGATGTTTTAGAATAAGATGATCACATGGGTTTTTTTCATTTTGAGCCCAGTTGATTTGCGCTAAATTTTAGATCATGCACTAAGTCAAGTCAAAAGTTATACATGTGCAAAGTTGGTATTTTTAGAAAATTCTTGACATAGTTGGCTATGTGATAGATGAATTTGAGGAGGCATTTTAATGGAGTTATATATTGTAAATATGAGGTTTTTAGGATTATTTTGACACATTTTTTGGATTCTCTTATGTGAGGAGATCATATGGTCCAAATTTGAAAACATGCGAGTGAATGAGGTAAAATATATGACTGTGTAAATTTAGCCTTCTATGTAGAGAAGCAAGGTTCTCATAGTCATTTTTGAAAAATTTAAAGTTTTAGAAACATTGATAGAACATTATACTCTAAGAATTTAGGAAGTAATGAGATGGTGCTAAGTGTTCAATGTTTAACATTAAGTAAAGATAAAGATAAATATTCTTCCAAATATCAATAATGAGTGGGTGATAGTAAAGATAGAGATAAATGGTTCATATTGAAGTTAAGAGGTTAAAAATAGATATTTTTAGCATTGATAAAGTTTAAACTACATACAGGAGATTGATGGAGTGAATGAGGTCAAAGTTGCAAGAGTGCATGAGATGAGGTCAACATGTTTAAGGTTTAACGTTTGGCATTGGAAAACTATGTGTTAAAGATCAAGCTTCATAAAATAAGATTGATAGTGTGTATTTAATTTGAGTAGTGAGGACTTGAGAGATGATAGCATGGTTTTCAAGGTTTAACTGTGACTGTTTGTATTTAAATATTTGATTTTTACATAGGAAAAAACTAGTCTACGGTATTTTATCCATATCTTTTGATAAAGGATGAATTTTCCCATGATGTAAAAATAAAATATGAAGAGAACTCCATGGTACATATAATGAATCTGATTTGAAGATATATAAATGTTTAAAATCAGAGATATTAAGGTTAAAATTTGACTATATGTTCATGCATGGACTGTACGTAACCTGAAAAGATTACTCGAGCTTGTTTTGGTATTGTTTTGATATATCTTGATGAATTGGATTTTAAGGAGTGTTTTGGAGTCTATGAGGATGATAGTTGTGTATTATGAATGTTTGAACAATCATATATAGTATGAAAAAAGGTTTAAAAGTTGACTATGTATTTTTTAATGATGACTATGTGCACAAAATGTTGTTTGAGCTAATTGTGTTGAGGCAGAAGGGTACTTTGTTGGTTGTTGGCAGTTAAGAGGGACATATAAATCATATTTAATACATATATGATTTTTTTAGTGATTATGTTTTTTTTTTGTTTGATGAAGTGATAAAAGAGTGAATGGCTTCACATGAGACCTATAAGGGCTACAAAGGACTAATTAGAAGGTGTAGTTCCTTAAGGGTGACCCGTAGATGCTATGGATGACCTATGAATATTATTTTTTGAGCCATGTATTTTTTTGGGAGATTAATTAATAATTAAGGCATGCCTAATGGCTAACCAAGGTAGTGATTATCATGTTTTCTCTATAAATAGTGAAACTAAATGTGTTGGTTTCTAAAATTAAGTGAGACTTGGGAGAGATTTGAGAGAGACTTGTGTGTGTGAATTGTGGACCAAAGGAGGGGTAGAGTTACCTATGGATGATGTTAGGTTTTGGAGCTAAAAGATTCACTATATGCAGACATGGAGGAGTTGCTGAGTGTCACAATCACCAATGTCGGTTAGGCTAACCAACGTCAATCAGGGGTGGACAGGAAGGCAACTGACATCAGCAGGAGTCAGCCAATGTCAGTCATCTCTAGGAAGATAGGGACCGACGTTGGTCTCTTGTGCGGTTCCAAAACTACTCGTTGCATGAACAGTTAGTTTGTTGAACTGATTGTTTGCATGTAAAGGCTATTTTGAGTCTTGAGCTGTGTGTCTAATTATTGTAAATTAGAAGTCTAAGTTATTGTTGAGTATGGGATATATTTATAGACTCATTGGCATGTATTGTAATTAAGGATTAAGGCAAGGAAGAGATCCTTCCAATCGTAAGAACAGGTTGATCTGCAGGTGGCAGCAAGATCAAGGAAGAAGTTCTACATGGTAAGTAATATCATTTGAGTTGCAGGTTGTTGCAAGTTCATGGGAGATCTACTTGAAGTACTTTGAGTACTTGTGTACTGGCAGGGTTATTACTGATTGGTTAGAGGTGAATACCAACTCTGTGTTTGAGTTGTGTGTTGGGACCATTTTTGGTAGGAGAGTGAACTCTTGAGGGAAAGAGATCTGTACATCTGAGAGGTATGGAAGATTGTGGCATCTTCATTGTATTTCTTTTTGGCATGAGTATTAATACAAGATTGTGTATTGTCTCTCATATTCTATGTCATTTGTGAATTCTAGTTACTTGTTAATTTTGGTATAATTCCATGTTTAGTTGCTTATACAAGGTAATCATATTGTGCTCTTATTGAGGAGCAAGATCCTGACAAGTGATATCAGAGCATGTTTGTTGTTCTTGGTGCCTTACAAGTGGTATCAGAGCTTTTGGTTGGGTTATTAACAGGTTGTATCAAATCTGGTTAATGTTTGTTGATTACAGGTCACTCATAGGGGTTTTTGTTTGAGTGGGAGTATAGCAATGTCAGAATAAAGTAAGCTATGAATGGAGAAGTTTAATGGTAAGAACTATCAATTATGGAGGATGCAGATAGAAGATTATATTTGTCAAAAAGATTTGTACTTACCATTGGGTGGGGTTGCATGCAAGCCCATGGATATGAAGGATGAAGAATGGAAGATTCTTGATTGGAAGGCTCTGGGATCTATAAGGTTGAGTCTTGCATCATCTGTGATTTCCAACTTATCACAGGCTAAGACAATGATAGAGTTGATAGAATCTTTGACAAATTTATATGAAAAACCCTTAGCTTCGAATAAGGTATTTCTTATGAAGCAATTATTTAATTTGCAAATGTTGGAAGGTGGATGTTTACATAGTCATCTTAGTGATTTCCATGGTTTGGTAAACTAGTTAAATTCATTCAATATTGTTTTTGATGATGAAATTAAGGCTCTCTTAATCTTATGCTCATTACTTGAAAGTTGGGAGAGTTTTGTAATGGTAGTTAGTAATACTGCATCTGCTTCAAAAATCTTAAAAGTGGATGATGTTGTGAGTGTAATCTTGAATGAAGAAATTCGCAGGAAAAGCATAGATGAATCATCAGGGAATGCTTTGAGTGTTGAAAGTAGGGAAAGGCAAAGAGAGAAGATCAAGCATGGGAGATCAAGGTCAAAGATAGGTAGGAGATCCAAGTCTAGGTATGGCAGAATAACCTGCTGGAAATGTGGAAAGAAAGGGCATGTAAAGAGAGATTGTTGGTTGGTTGAAGATCAGCAAGAAGGAACTGAAGAAGTAGATGTTGCAAATGTTGTAGGTATTGTTGCACAAGATGCTCTAGTATGTTCTTTGGATAAAGTAGAATCTTGGGTTTTAGATTCTGGTGCCTCTTTCCATGCATCCCCAAATAGGGAATTTTTTCATGAATATGTCCAAGGAGACTTTAGAGAAATTTATTTAAGGGATGGTAAGCCTTGTCAAATGGTTGGCAAAGGGAAAGTGAAGCTAAAATTACAGATGGGCAACACATGGGTGTTGAAGGAGGTCATGCATATCCCAGTCCTAAATCAAAATTTGATTTCTATTGGAAAGTTGGGTGATGAGGGTTGCATAGTAACTCTCACAGCGGACTCTTGGAAAGTTTCCAAGGGTGCACTTGTTGTAGCAAGAGGTAAGAAAGTAGGTATGCTTTATCTATCTACTTGTATTACTAATTCTCCTTCTGGTTTATCTACTTCAGCTGTAGATTCAAAGATGTGGCTTAATAGGCTTGGTCACATGAATATGAAGGGGATGCATGTTCTTGAGTCAAAGGGTGTGCTTTCGGATTTGAAAAGCATAGATTGATATTTCTGTAAGCAAAGGAAGAAAGTGACGTTTCTTGAGAAATCTGATGTTTGTGACAAGAACAAGAAAGTCTTGGTTTTCAAGGAGAAGATGATGGACAGAGATCAGTGTAAGGGGCTGAAGAATTTTGAGTAGAGCAAGGTTGAGATGGACAAGGGTTTGATCCAAAAGGAGCTCGTGGGTAGAATTCATCACTCATAAGTAAAACACACAGACCGATGTTGGTTAGAAAACTGGCATCAACATCCAAACAGGGACTGATGTCAGCTATGTGTAGCCTAACATCGGTGACTCTGGAAAAATAAACACTAGCATCAGTCAGGGGGAACTGACGTTGGTCAGGTGCAGACTGAGATGTGACTGGCATCGGTCACTGAGATGGATTTTAGGTGGACAACAAGCTGTCAAGGAGTCTTAAGCACCCATATGGAGGACTTAAAGGGTAATTAAGCCTCAAATTCATCATTTCCTTTCTTTACACTACTTGTTGCTCACTGATGGTCAAGAACTAGGAAGTTATTAAAGAAGCAGAGCAGGGAGATCTAAGAAACAGTGGGATCTTGGCATGGATGAAGGATGTGATTCCTTGGAGAAGAACCAAACATGAGTTTTTTGGTGGAGTTGCCAGCTGGAAGGAAGCACTGAGAGATGAATGGATTTTCAGGATAAAGAAGAGTGGAAATTGACACGTGAGATGGAAGGCCAGGGTATATGGTCTTGTGTAAGCTGCAGGACAATGGAGGTTTGACCATTGTGTTTCTCTTTACCAGGTTGGATAATATTAGCTACAGTATCCTATTACTGTATTATCTGCTTGTTACAGGGTTACACATATAGGGAGTTGTTGAACTAAAGGTAAAGTTAGTTCAGAGGTGTGTCATGAGGAATCTGGGAGTAGGAAGATTCTTTGGCATGAGTGTGATTATCATGTTTTCTCTATAAATAGTGAAACTAAATGTGTTGGTTTCTAGAATTGAGTGAGACTTGGCAGAGATTTGAGAGAGGCTTGTGTGTGTGAATTGTGGACCAAAGGAGGGGTAGAATTACCTATGGATGATTTGAAGATTAGAACAAATTGAGGACTATTTTTATGACTTGTAGGTCATAATTCTATTTGTAGAATAGTGTTCTTGCAAATTGAGTGTGACCAAAGGTGATATATATATAATTAGAGGTCCATCATTAGATGTTAAAGACATCAATTCAAATGTGGATGTGTTAATAGGTGTTGTTATGGTATCTCAACATCTAGGTGGTGTTAGCCTCCTCGTAAGGTGAAACTTTATAAAATTTTGGTTGTTATTACAACTCAACTAGATAGGTATTATAGTACCTTGTGGGATTATAGTATCACTAAATAGGTATTGTAATTCCTTGATCAATTTCATCTGGTCTAAATTAGTTCTTATTATTATAGGATAGTAGTCCAATTATAGGTCATTATGAGTTTTCTCCCCCAAGAGGGTTTCCTACATATGTCATGTGTAATGTGATTGATCTTGCATTATATCTCTTGCTCTTTGTTATTAATGATGTGTATGCTTCATGAATGCTTATGGTAACTTGTTAATTATTTGTAAATATTAGAATTTAAGTTGGATTATTTGGGCTCATTGGTTCACCCCCTCTTAGTGATTGTACCTCTAATAATTGGTATCAGAGTAGGTCCTTTGGTAAAGGTTTGAATGCTTGAAGGTGATATAAGGTACATTATGAGTAGCCATCAAGGAGGTTTCTCTACTAATCAAGCATTAATGTTCAATAGATCCAATTATGATTTTTAAAGTGAAATAACAATGTCTTACATTATGTACCTTGGGTTTGATGTATGGTAATCTATTGTGGATGTTTATGTTTCTCCTACTACTCCTCCATCTAGTCCTACAAATAGGACTTTATTTGAGAACAATTTGAAGGCAATGAATGTTATCACTTTTGGTCTTTCAGAGATTGAATACACCAATGTAATCCATTGTAAATATCCTAAAGAGATATGGGACAAAATGTAGATCATTTTTGAAGGATATTCAAAGGTTAATATTGGTAAGTTGTAGACTCATAAAAGGTAATTTGAAAGTATCAAAATGAAGGAATAAGATTATGTGGCATCCTTTTTATAGAGAGTTGATGAGAATGTGAACATAATCAAAGGTTTAGAGAGAATCTTGAAGAGACTAATGTAGACCAAAAGTTATTAAGGTCTCTATCTCTAAAGTTTGATCCAAAAGTATCTGCTATAGAAGAAAGTCATGATCGTACTCAATTGAAGATGGATCAATTACATGATACCTTTATTGCCTATGAGATGAGATTAAATGATGATATACCACTAAAGAAGGAAACAAAATTCAAGATAGAGATGAAGCCTAAGAAGAAGTTCGATGGTAATAAATCCAAAGAGGATGACATATTTGATATTGATGAGGATGAACTAATTACTATGATTATTAGGAAATTGAACATAGGATCAAGGAAGTATAAGGGTAAACTACCCTTTGAATGTTTCAACTATGGAGAGATATGACATTTTACTCGTAAGTGTCCTTATAAATATGAAAATATTGATGATGAAGAGTAATGGGAAGGTCAAGATGAAGACAAGAAAACATACATGAAGAAATGATTTATAAAGTCTAATAACAAGAAGAGTCTCTACACCAAAGAAGATTGTAGCTCATTAGATGAGAGTGAAGATAGTGACTCAAAATATGATCATAAAGATGATGGTCTTACTAATGATGAAGCTTTGTTTATGGCTGAGGAAGGAAGTTACTCACATTAGAAGGTGTCTACTTGGAGTGATTTAGATGATGATAAAGATGAAGTAGACTATGAGACTATATTGATGAATGCTCTTGAAAAGCTGAAGATTAAAAATAAGATCAATAAGAAGATGAAATCTAAACTCAAGGACTATTAGGATCAATTTAGTGTGTTTGAGGCAAGATTGTTGAAGACTCTAGGAAACATGAAGGTGTTATCATATTTATTAATTATAAGTTAGAATTTATGTCTAAAAGTCTAAGAGATAAAGAAGAAGAATGTTCAAGGTAAGTTTTTGAGATTGTGTCTTTGAAAGATGAGTTAGAGAAGACATATAGTAAGGTGAAGACATTTTTTATATTTGAAAAGAGCTCATGTGAATTTGATAATATTTTGAGTGTTCAAAAGCATGTTAGTGATAGAACTGGTCTTGGTTATGAAGAAGAACAAAATAATGTAACTCAAGACAAAATGAAGACTAATGTGAACTAAGAAAATCATATTTTGAATAAAAATCATCAGAGAAGGAATGAATGTACTGGAAAAGTAAAGAAAAATAAATTTAGATAGCCAAATTCCATGAGGTATGCAAGATTTAATGGTTATTATTACACATATAATCAATTTGTTCATAGGGCTAGAGAATGTAAGAGACTTGTTAGTAATGAGTTTGCATGTGACTATGATAGAAGTCATAGGTCAAAAGGTATGAAAAAAGTCAAGTAATTTAATTTTCATGAGATAGGAAATATTGCAAATTTATATCCAAATAAGGTAAGGCAAGTAAATTTCTTACAAAAGGTATGGTGTGATACAATTGTGAATAGAGAGGTCACACTGCTTGATTTTTTAATCAAAGGCCTACAAGATAGAATAGATTTAATTAGGCTCATAGAGTGCAAGGAAGAAGGCATGTTAACACATGGAAACCAAAAGTGACAAGTGCAAGTCATGATGAGATTGTAGGTCCAAGAGATTTTTTTCTATGGTAAAAAATGCTTCAAAAGTTGAAGAGTGCCAAGAGGTCTCATTATCTGCTCATGTTGAGATTGGAGAAACCAAGCTCAAAGAGAAGACCAAGGTGCTAGTTGAAACTAGTCTTGAGGTATGTATGGATCCAAGTGAACATCATATTATTTTTGAGCATGAATCATTCAAAGAACATCAATTGTTTGTGCATAATAATGAGGTTTCAAGCTACAAAAAAGATTCTACATATGAAAAGGTATGCCATGAATCTTTGTTGTTTGCATGTATTATCGATTCAAGCTTCGAAGAGAAGGATAATGTTGTGGTGGTTGAGCATGTTGCTTTTCTTAAGCCTAAGCCTAAGAATAAGAACTAAAAGTATTAGATGACTAGGCAAGAGAAGGAATATGAGGAGTTATGGGCAATCCCTGATTTTACATTGTTCTAGGACATTGTGAAGTAGGGTGTCTCTACCTATGCATCTTAGGAGACATATTTTATTGTGGAGAATCAATTTTTTGTGCTCAAGATGAAAATGCCAATTAGAGATGGTCTTTGGTTAAAGGGGAGCAATAAGATCATGATCTTGTTCCATAGATTTATGAAGGAGCTATTATGCAAGGTTAGAATGGGTATATCTAGATGGAATAATGAGATTGATGACATGTCAAAAAAGAGTTTTATCTTTAAAAAGGTCTATAAACTTCTTTGTGATGTTCTCTAGGTGCCTTTATGGTTTGAACGTATGTTTGTTCTATTTGAAGATATTTTCTGTATGCTCTAGGTTTTCTTAGTTTTTGGCTTAAAGATAACCATGCCTAAAAATGGGTTATGGGAAGTCAATGTTACCAAAGGTGTGAAGGCTCAAATATTGGTCCAAAAGTATGTAATGGCTATCTCTAGGTGTGAAATAAGTTTTAGAGGTGTGCATTGACTAAAAAGTAGGTTGTTGACTTTGTTTTAAAATTATAGGTTTTTGGGTTATGCTATAATATTAGTTTGCCTTATGAGTTGAGGTTTGAGGCTTCTTAATAGTTTTAATGGGCCAAATGGGTTGTAAAATCATGCTTCATAAATATTATAAGGTTTATGGTTCTCAAGTTATTGAAGTTTTTGTCATTATGGAGGGCTAATTAGCTAGTAGGTTTGTGAAGGAATTATGTTGCAGAAGATGAGCTTGGTGATGAAAATTAGTTTGATTTAGGTGGGAATATGAGAATGATTCATATATAAATTTATAGGTCCTATATTTGTGTCTATTGAAAATTATGGGCTTTGCAAGTTCTAGGTATGGTTAGAAAGAGGCTAGATAGGCCTAGTTTGAAGAAGAGTGATTTTTGCTCAGTTTTTCCAAAAGAGAAAAGTATGTTTATTTCAAGGAGATTTCTCAAGCTTTTTTATATCATGCTTCCTTTTTGGTGAGTGGCGTGAAGTCTTTTTGGTGGTCCTTGAGGCGGTTTGATAGAGAAGACTAGTAAGCCTGTATATTGACTCGTCATTTTGTGTGGAGATATGAATATGATCATATGATGAAATGGATCAGATATATTAGGGGGAGTCCATCACAGATGTTTCTTGGTGAGTTACATCAAATTTTAGTGTTTTTTGTGTGTTCTTTTTTCATTGGATGTAGTGCTTGGCTGAAGAGAGTGTTGGCATGGAAAAAGAGGAAGTTGTTAAGGTAAGAAGAGGTAAGCTCAAGATAAGGGGAATTTTTTATCATATTTTGTAATAATTTTATCTCATATTGGTGGTATTTTTAGGTCCTCAAGATCACATTGTTACAACTTTGTCATTGTGTCAAAGGGGGAAAAAGTTCTTGTTGTGAGAGTGTTTGAAAAGAGAGAAGGAAGGTGAGCTGCATATTATTATATGATGTTTGTTGAAATTAATGAAAAATGGGGATATTTTTAGAGAATTATAAATTATTTCATGATGATGTTATAGATGTGTCTAGGTGAGTGGATGAATTACCTTGATAGTCTGAGTGACAATGACACAGTGTGCAATGTGCTTGTCTTAGTTTGCTTAAAGAAGACTTGGTTGATATTTAGAGTTTGCATGGTTTGAGATGTTTAGAGATGAATATGGTGATTTTAGGATGTGAAATAGGTACCTAAGATGTTTTATAAGCTTTTAGTTCTTGTGTGCATACTTATAATTCATCTGATAATCCATTGTTCTCATCTAGACATTTTGGGTCCAATAGTAAAAAATTAAGTAGGTAGTTTGTTGACATCACCATTTCCATGTGTGGATGAGTTAGGAGGAGTTAGTCATATGGTTGTGATAAAATTAGTCCCTAATTTATATGTACTAAATCTTAGGTCATGCACCTAAATTCAATCAAAGATATGTGGGTTCAAAGTTAGGCTCTTAGGCATTTTGACAGTGTTTTCTGTGTTTAAATAGAGCTGAGTAAGCATGTTGATGATGTCATAATTTTCACATATGGAATTTTTAGGATAAAATGGTCTCAAAATTTGTTTATTATTATTCCTAGTTCTTATGTAATAAATCTTAGGTCATGCACCTGAGTGAGATAAAATATATGCAAGTGCAAAGTTGGGTTCCCACATTGTTTGACATTATTTTTCCATACATAGCCAAATTTGCATAAGGCAAGAAAGATATGGGTAAGAAATTTGGTGATGGTATATGTCACACATGTGGTCATTTTATATTAATATGATAATATGGGTTGTTTTGTTTTGATCCTTGTTGATTTGAGCTAAATTTTAGATCATGCATTGAAGCATGCCAAAAGATATACATGTGCAAAGTTGGTCTTTTCAGACAATTATTGACATAGTTGGCTCTATGATAGATAAATATAAGGAGGAATTTTAATGGAATTATATATAAAATATATGAATGTTTCAAGATTAGTTTGACATGTTATTGGATTCTTCTATGTGAGGAGATCATATGTTCCAAATTTGAGAACATGCGAGTGAGTGAGGTAAAAGATATGACTGTGAAAAGTTGTTCTTCTAGGAAGATAATTAGGTTCCCAAAATAATGAGTTCACAAGTTAAATTTTGAGAAACATCAGTAGATCATGTTACTCCAATAAGTTAGGAATAAATGGGATGGTGTCAAGTGCTCAATGTTTAACATTGAACATAGATAAAGATCAAACTTCTTCCAAGGAGCAATACTAAGGAGGTGATCAGAAAAATAGATATCAATGGTGTGTATTAAATTAAATAGGTTAAAGTTATAGCTATTTCACATTGTTAAAGTTTTAGATATGTACAAGAGATCGACAAAGTGAATAAGGTCAAAGTTGTAAGAGCGAATGAGCTGAGGTCAACATGTTAAAGGTTTAACATTTGGCATTAGTAGACTATGTTAAAGATAAAGATTCATGTAATATGATCAATGGTGTATATTTAATTTGAGTATTGAGGACTCGAGATGATAGCAAGGTGTTCAAGGTTTAACTATTACTATTTGCATTTAAATATTTCATTTTTATAAAGGGAAAAACTAGTTTATGATATTTTGTCCATATCTTTTGATCAAGGATGAATTTGCCCATAATGTAAAAATAAAAGATGAAGTGAACTCCATGGTGAACATAATAAATCTAATTTTAATATCTATAAGTGTGTAAAATAAAATATATTAAGGTTTAAATCTATCTATGTGTCTGTGCATTTACTCTAAATGACCTGAGAAGATTGTTTGAGCTTGTTATGGTATTATTTTGATAGATATTAATGAATTAGATTTTGGGAAGTGTTTTAGACTCCATGAGGATGATTTTTTTACATTATGAATTCTTTAACAATCATATACATTATGAAAAAAAAATTAGAAGTCAACTGTGTATTCATTCATGATGGCTATGTGCATAGAATGTTTTTGAGCAAATTTATCTTAAGGAGAAGGGTAATCTATTGGTTTTTGGAACTTAAGAGGGACCTATAGATCATATGAAATAGGTCCATGAATTTGGTAATGGTTATGTGATTCTATTTTTTTGATTAAGTTCAAAAGAGTGAATGGGTTCACATGAGACCTATAAGGCCTACATGGGCCTAATTGAATGGTATAGTTCCTTAAGGGTGAGCTATAGATGTTATGGCTGACCTATAAAGATTATTTTCTAATATATGTCTTATTTTGAGAGATTCATTAAGGATTAAGGCATGCCTAATGGATGACCAAGGTAGTGATTATATTGTTTGCTCTATAAATAGTGAAACTAAATATGTTGGTTTCTAGACTTGAGTGAGACTTGGAAGAGATTTGAGAGAGGCTTGTGTGTGTGAATTATGAAGAGGAGGGGTAGAGTGACCTATGGATGAGTTGAGGAGCAAAATATATTGAGGAATAGTTATATCACCTTGTGAGATTGTAGTCTCATTCAATAGGAATTGTAGTTCCTTGATCAGTTACAACTATTCTAAATTGGTTCTTGTTATTATAAGATAGTAGTCCAATTGAAAATTCTAGTGGGTTTTATCCCTCAAGAGGGTTTCCAAATATGTCATGTGTTGTGTGATTGATCTTACATTATCTCTCTTGCTATTTTTTATGAATGATATGTATGCTTCATGAATGGTTGTGGTAACTGGTTAAGTGTTTATAAAGATTAGAATTGAAGTTGGATTATTTGGGATCATTGATTCACCCCATCCCTCTCAGTGATTATACCTCTAAAACATATCAGGCCTATCTAAATCTAGCACAAAATTTCAATGCCATGGCCATATCAAATGCTTCACTTATAAAATTAAATCCTTTAACCAGATTTCTAATTAGTTCGATAAGTCAATCTAATCCATATGTAGAACTATTTTCCCCAAGTAATTTCATAGGTAACATGTTCCATGTTCCTTTTATTGAATAAGTGATAGTGGCTTCCACTCAAGATAATATTACAAATATAGTGCATAGCACACAAGTGTATTCAAATATAGGCCAAGGTGAGTTAAATGCACTAGCAAGTAATCTGCAACAAGTGCCTCTAGTCAATACCATGACTAGTTTGCAATAGTTGGGGGAAATAATGCCTACTTCCCAACCATATCAGATGACTCCTAATCCTCAATCAACTACTTCAAGCACATAATAATAGGCGACAAGTAATTAGGTGCCCACTAATATTTTTCCATAATAAGTGATGAATATTATCCCACCTCGATAGGTGATGATTAACATTACAAGATAATAGGTATAGTCTGATTTACCATTGTAATAGAGGAAGAACACTATGCCACCTCAATTGGTAGTAAAAAATGATCCACCTCAATAGGTTGTGACAAATGTACTTTAATAGTCACAAACCAATATACCTTAATTATCATACATGTTGTCTAATCAAATATATATTTCTTTTGGTCAAAGATAAATTCCAAAAAACTAATAAGCATCTATTTCATAGTAGGTGTTTGTGAAATAAAGAGGTTTCAATGTCCAACAAGTACCTATTAAGTAATCATTGCCTTTTACTCAACAAGTTCCATAGATCCAAAGATAGGGCCTTAGTCAACAATAAGTTCCCTTTTTTCATCCAGGTTTGACTAGTTAGAAACAAGTCCCTACTCAACCTCAATAGGCATAGTATATTCGACAAAGCCATATCCTTCCATCACATCCACATTTCCCTCAAACCCAAGGCTATATTCTAAATCCAAACTAGAATATATACCAACAATATATGAAATATCAATATCCACATGTCAATCTATGGATGCATATTCCTAATAAATTCATCTATCAAACCAACATTCCACAACACTTCATACCTCCATTGTACCCCTGTTAAGGTAATTTACCTTTCACCACCTACTCACAACCACAATAAAATATACCATCAAGTTTCTTGGCCCAAGAACTACAAAAAATTAAGAATGAAATTAAATACATTCAAATAGGGAAGTTGACCATGAAATTAAATTTGGATGATGTGTGTTCATACCCATTTAACATTGAGTATCTTCAAATACAATTTCCTCTAGGTTACGAACCACCAAAATTTGAAATTACAATAGTAAATGAGACCCTAAGGTGCATATAAAAGAATTATTTATCACTTGATAAATAGTGGCCTATAGTGACATAGACCTACTCCTTTTGTTTTCTCAAAGTCTAGCTACATAGGCTTTGGAATGGTTTCTCAAGTTGATAAAAAATTAAGTGTCTAACTTTCATGATCTCTCAGATACATTTGTGAAACATTCCTCCTACAATCTTGAACATGATATTTCAATAGTATATTTGAGTTGGGATAAGTAAAAAATTTGTGAAGGCTTTGCAAGATACTTATAGAGGTGGATATTTCTTTTTAGTTACTTCACCCAAAACTTACTAGATAAATAATTGGTTGTTGTCTTTACCAAAAATTTGTATAGTGAAATATCTTATCACTTGGAGCTTCAGTGTGTGCACACATTCAAGGAGATTATTGATAAAGGATTATAGATTGAAAAGACCCTTATCAACAAATTAATTATCAAGTTGATCTCCTCAAACCAAAACCCAAGACAAAACCAAAATTCAAGACTAAGTCATAACCATAGTCTAGTCTAAGCACAAGCATCTACACCAGCTCAATCTATCAACCATAAAAATACAAACCATAAAACCATAACAATAAATATTTTGGTAATGGAGTAAACTAGTCATGCCATGTCCATATGATGTAAACATCATCTTCTCAACCTATATCATAAATGCAACTTGTTCTACATCATTATACTATCTAGCGAATGTAGCCTATACTTCAACCTAGATTAGCTCCTCAAATGATACAAACACTACCCATGAAAAACCCTCTTCCAAGAAGAAGATCCACTCCTATATTTTATAGTGATCTTGGTGAACACATTGAAAAACTATTTTACAAACTATCCATAGCCAATATGATTAGTTATTCAATTCTAAAACACAATACTAAGGGTATACCATATCTAGAATAGTACAAAGAGCATGAGTTCTATGAATACCATCATGTTCATGGGCATTTTATATGCCATTTTGTGAAACTTAAAAACCTTATTGAAAATATGATGGAAAATGGGGAAATCCAATTGGATAATAGAGAATCTAGTTCCAATCAAAATTTGGGTATCTACCAAAACCCTTTTTCACAATATAACAATACTAATCAACAATAGTATTAATAAAAACCACAATAAAAGTAATAGAAATAACTTTATCAGTAATAACCAAAATAATAACAATATCAATGGAAAAAAGAATAATGTAAACCACCAAATGAAAGGAACCAAATCCAAAATAACACCAAAAACCAACAAAATTACCACATAATTGTACACGAGTAAAAAAAATCATAGTTCATATTGTGGGTGGGCATGTTTCTACCATTACCATCGATCATAGACCAAATGCCAATAGACTAGGACCATTGCCTAACAATACCAATCAACCTACCTATGCAGTAATCCTTCCTTGACCTATGATCATAACTAAATATAACAATAATCAAGGATTACCATTTAAGGACCTTATGCCGATAACTCTTCATTTCCCCATGTGATTGATAGTTATCCTCTTTGGCTCATCTCTATCATCTTCTAGTTACAATGGTCCTATTTCTAATCTAGATTGTGAAATTGAAACATAGTGGTAAAATATTACCATACCATGCCTACAACATCCTACCAATGAGTTGATCCAACCTACTATGTTGGCTAGGAATAAGCCAATCATCATTATTAAGGAAATGACATTATATTATGGAACAACTCCAAAATACACCTGCATAACTCTCCACTTTATATTTTTTGTGTACATCTACCATCCACAACATCTATATAAAACTCGTAGGTGAATCCCAAGTTATAAATGACATAACCCTAGACAAATTCCAAGCTTTGTTTGGACACCTAGCCCCAAGCTAATAGTTAACCTTCGACCAAAGTGATATGTCATACTTTAGCCCTTTCCATAATAACCCATTATTTATTGAACTTATCATCACATAGCAAATATTCAAACATGTCCTCATAGATAATGGATTGGGACTAAATATTATGTCTCTAATATAATAAAGCATCTAAGATATACAATAACTAACATTCATTTGGATACTATTAGTATCAAGGCCTATGATAATGAAGAATGAGAATCATAAGGAACCATAAGCTAGCCAGTGATTCTTGGGCCTTTTAACCATGATAGACTATGCCATGTGCTATACCTAGACCTATCATATAATTTATTTTTGTGTAGAGCATGGATAACTAAAACCCATGAAATTACTTCAACATTTCATTAGTGTATCAAGTTTCCTCACTTAGGGATGGAGGCCAATATCCATGGAGATTTATAGCCATATGAACACTACAAACATTTGGAGGCCAAATATGAAAGCTACAATTACCATTTTACCCTAGATTCAGTACCTAGGAAAGATAAAGATAAAGACATTATTGTTGCACTACCAGAGGCCAATTGTATAGACCCTAATAACATTGCTTCATCTTCACATATGCCTCTTATTGAATAGTTTAATCATTTTATCATTTTATTTAATGTTCTAGTGGAGTATTTTACCCATGATGCATTCCATATTTCCAAGCTTCCATAGAAACCTAAGCCATATGGAAGGACTAAAGCTAATCCAACTTCCATGAAATGGTGACTAAAAGGGAAAAGGAAAGGTTCATATCCCATCACTTATTATTTTCACACTAGTTACTATCCAAGAAGATGACTCATTTGCCAATGATGATTCTTGGTTGTATAATGACAAATCAGTTGATTTCTACTATAGTGACAAGTATCTCATTCCCAACAAGATAATGTATAACTGAGCATATAAAGGTGGAGTCCTAGGCAAAATTTAATAGGGTATTATTGAGCCTATTTCTATGACCAAATATAAAGGAACTTATGGTTTCATATTTAAACCATTTGGGGGTGACCCCACATATCTTATTTGTGTTCCAATGCTAAAAAATAGTGAGGATAATGCTAAAAATGAAGTAGAGTCTAATAATAACATATACAAAGACCTTGAAAAAAATAACCTATTTAACCCATATACCATTTGTACCATTAAGCCAAAAATATGACATTCCAAGCTTCCCCTTTATCATCCTCAACTCTTAAATTAGGACCAAAATGAATCTATAGTAACATTAGATGATTTTTAGAATGATGAGGCCTCTTTCAATTTTTGGGCCTAACAGGTAATGTTATATTGAGAGAACACAAACAAGGGTTTTATATCAAACTAGATTTGAAACCTATTTTGAAGAATGGGTGAACACCCATAGCCAAAAACAAAATAATAAAACATTGAGTTCCAAAAGTGAAAACCTATTTGAGGTGATTTTGGACCAGGGTAAAAGTAAATACAAAGGCTAGTCTTTTGGTGAAAAAAGTGTTTCAAGTGACGCTAGATGGGGGTGTTCACATTTATTTGAATGAAGCTGAGGAGACTACCAATGATGAACTTGCTTATGGGTCTGAGTTCAGTATAGATGAACAACATTCCTTTGAACAAATTATCTAATAATTTCCTAAAACATTTATTGCATGGCCATTAATACCATTAGGAGATTTGGATTGATCTTATTTAGGAAATCTTAAAGAACCAGTCCAACTAGAGGACTTTACCATTCCTAGCCAATTCACATCCTTGCCAACTATTCTAGATGATGGATTTACTCTCGTAGTATAAGATAATATAGAATTCAACATTAGGACTCTGTATGACTTGAGGTGGATCAAATTAGGTGCATCCCTCATTGAGGAAGAACATGAAGTTTTTACTACCCTTTTGAGGGAATATGTTGACATATTTACATGGACCTATTTAGACGTGATAGGTTTGGACCCCACCTTGGTTTTACATCATCTTTTTGTGTATATTGATGCAAAACCCATGAAACATAAATTACATAAGATGCATCCTCATATTATTGTGTTAGTTAAGACAGAGTTGGAATAACTCTTAGAAGTGAGATGTATTAGATTGATCGACTATTCAAAGTGGATCTCAAACATTATGCCTATCTGGAAAAAGCCAAAAGGGATTAGAATCTTCACTTATTTTAGAGACATAAACAAGGCCTACCCCAAGGATGACTTTCTTATGAAAAATATTGACATGATAGTTAAATCCTTAACTTTGTATTAAATTCTTTCCCTTATGGATGACTTTGTAGTATATAACCATATTAGGATCATGCTAGAAGACTAATACAAAATAGTGTTCACCACTCCTTAGGGAACATTTTGTTATTAGGCTATATTATTCAACCTCAAGAAAGTAGGGGCCACGTACTAGAGAGTTATGACAATTATATTTAATGATATGATGCATGATATTATAAATATTATGTCAATGACATATTGGGTAAATCAAATACCCATGTAGATAATCTAGCCATAATATGAAGGATATTTGAAAGGCTTCATGAGTACCAATTTCAACTCAATCCTAAGAAGTGCATCTTTAATATCACTTCAGGTTTTTTTTAGTATTTATTGTCTCTATCTGAGGCATTGAAGTTTATCCTACCGAGGTACAAACCATTACCAAAATTATGCCACCACCTATTTCAGAGAAGATCTATAGTTTAAAGGGCAAAATCTAGTCTATCATATGGTTCATTTTGTAATTAGCTGATAAATTCCATCCTCTCACTCACTTATTAAATAAAGGTGTTATAATTATTTAGGTCAAATAATGTTAGAAATAATTTTATCACCTAAACAAATATCTTAACAATCCACTCATTTTATTACCACCAATTTTAGGGAGCCCATTTTTACTATACTTATTTGCCACTAACAAATCCCTAGAAGCACTTTTAGCTTAGCATGATGAAAATGGCAAATAACATGTTGTGTATTATCTAAGTTATACACTAGTCACATATGAACATAACTATATTCAAATAGAAAAAAATATTTAAATATGGTCTTTATAGCCCAAAAGCTACATCATTACATGTTTAATAACAAGACCATAGTCATTACCAAAGTAGATCTGCTCATGTATCTAATATAAAAGACAACTTTACAGGTCTACATGGCTAAGTGGATAATGCTATTGAGTGAGTTTGATATTGAGTATATTAATTAAAATGCCATAAAGGGATAGGTACTTGTATATCAACTTATTTAAGCTCATCTTTCCAACACTGAACCACTCATTTTTGTAATCATAGATGAGCCCATCATGACCACCATAGAAACACACCCTAAGAAGTTGTACTAAAATCTATATTTTGATGGGTCATTCACATCTCATGGATCAAGGACATGATTTTTATTTATTACACCACAAGGGGATATCATTCACAAATCATTTTGTATCAACTTTCCTTGTATTAATAATATGGCTAAATATGAAACACTTATTATAGGGCTTCATCAAGTATTACAATGGAACGTTCATCATATTATGGTTCATGATGATTCTCAATTAATCATCAATTTAGGTTAAAACCAATTTTAGACCAAAGATGATAATTTGTTACCATACTATGCCATGATGGACATTCTCAAATAGCAAATTACCCATATATAGTTTAAACACATACCTTGAGCTAGTAATAAGACAAAAAATGCCATGAACACCATTGGTTTTTTTATTCATAGTAGAGACAAGGTAAAAGACTATTAGTTCCTTTCTAAACATCTTATAGAACTTGCTCATGAACCTTTGACCCTTACCGTGATCTATGATATTATTGCTTCAAATTATATTTGTTACTTAGACCTATATAACTACCTTCATAACCATGTCCTTCCACTTGACCTTTCATGTAAATAATAAAAATAATTTACACATCAAGACTCTCGATATACCCTACTTAGCCACACCCTTTAGTATAGAATCTATGATGTAAATTTGATTCATTAATTGAATTTAGAAGAATCTACATTAAAATTTTAGGAAATTTAGAATGGAGTATGTGGAGGCCACACTAGTTGGGCCATCCTTTCCAAAAATCTCCTATGTACTGGTTACTATTGGCCAACTATGGAATTAGATGTAGCCATTTATGTCAAAAGGTGTGACAAATGTCAAAAGCATGGTAATTTGATTCATGCTCTAGCCAAGTCACTCAAAATTATACTCACACCATGACTATTTTCAATGTGAGGACTCAATCTTGTTGGGAATATTAACCCCACCTCATTTGATGGCCATAAATAGATCCTCACTACCACCGATTATTTTACTAAGTGGGTTGAATTTATACCCCTCACTCACATGACTTGAGAATATATTTCCAAATTCATCTTCAACCATCTCATATGCCTCTATGGTATCCCATCTAAAATTATATCTAATAATGGTAGATCATTTAAGACCAAGGATGTTAAAGTACTCTATGATGAGTACAACATCATCCAACATTTTTCCACCACACATTACCTAAAAATTAATGGTCAAGAAAAGGAATATAATAAAAGCATTATCAATATTCTTAATAAATTTGTCAATGATGTTGGTTGTACTTGGCACTTGTAGATCATTTTTACCCTTTAGGCATATCATACTAATTATAGTACTCCATCTAGAAGCCATATCATATTTTATAGTATTGAATCCATTCTTCTCATTAAGGTTGAGTCACATTATTTGTGTGTCACATTTAAATACATCTTAGATGATGAAGATTAAAAACTTAATCTCTTACAAGTTCTATATTTACTAGATGAAAAGTGCATGGCCACTATAAATAACTTTCAAGCATATGAAAACTGGTTATGTAGTTAATATAATCGGTGGTTCAAGCACAAAGAATTCAATCTTGGTGATCTTATCCTAAAATAAAACCATTAGAACTCCATGGCCATGAAAAATAAGAAAGGCAAATTCAAGACTAATTGAATATGCCCTTATATCATTGTTTCTAATTATAGATATGGATCATACAAGCTCACTACACTAGACCATAATAAATTGGATGAGCCCATGAACATAATGCACTTTAAGTGTTATTTCTCTTGAGAAACCCAATGCATTATCTATATGGATTGTTTACATTGTGACATCATGTCACCTTCTTTGTATCATATCGTATATCATTCCTTCCATACCTTCCCTATTATCTAAAGTTGTTTTACCCACCCTCGCAACCCCTTTTTACCTTAGTTTTAATCCAATGGTTCTTTGAGCACATTTAATGAGGATATTCAAACAAAGTTTCAATAGTTGATTCAATATTCTACAAAGAGATAGTATCTTGCATTAGTATGATAGTGGTTTGGCAATTTCATTCTTCATTTTTGTCACATTCTAATTCATCTATAGTGTTACTAATTATAAATACCTTTGGCAAAATCAGTATCATTAACCCATGCCATTCTTTCCTAATTATAACTACCTATGGAAAAATTATGGGAAACACCTTTACCATACATTACCACATCACCTTGACATTCCTATGTTATTTTGTGCCATTTTCTTAATTCATAAATTTATCGCTAGCTATTCAGATTTCTTTACTATATGGCAAAATTATGGTGACTTGAGATCCCATTCGAGACTATGTAGGCAACACTTAATTCATGTTGAGGTTAGCTTAGTCACCCCTTTGCCACACTCCTTCCATTTTTCAAAAAACCTAAGCTATTCTCTCATTGTCTTGCAATTTGTACCATTTAGTATCTCATAATTCTTATTTGAGTTAAAATCCTAGAAAACCCCTATACATTTGTAAAATATCTAAAAAAACCTAAAAAACAAAAAAATCATGAAAAATAGCTTAGAATTTATATGCAAGATATAAATTCATCAAAATTTTCTAGGATGGGCCATTTTTTTTTTTCAATTTATTTCTAGACCACCTTGGTTTTTTTCCTCCCATTTTTGGGAGAGCTACATTGACCTGAGGTCTACACAGACTATGTAGGAAACACTTGGATACATAAGGTATCTCAGGTTAGTTCAAGCAAACCTTCCTTTTTTTTTGACCACTTCTTTTCCTTAAGGATTTTGGGACACCTAACTATTTCATAAGTAACCACTTGTCATTTAGTTTCCCAATGCTTATTAGAATTAAGACATATTCTTTTATTGTTTTATTAGTTCACATTGTGAGCATTATGTATTTGAATTTGATACACTAATGGCCACTTGGATACGTCTTACACTCTCACCATTTGATTTATTTATTCTCTTTCCATTGTAAGAGATTATTATGTTTCTCAGCCTTAGACATAGTAAGAATCATGAACTTAGTTCATTTGTTTATGCTTTTCTATTACCTTTTAGTGTGGTTTTAGCCTGAACCATACTCTTGTACTTGTGAAATTTGTTTGTGTTGATTGTTTAATTATTTTGAACATCATCCATATCTTTTTCTCATGTACTTTCCATTTTGTAAGACCCCATCTAATTTCCTCTACACATCAATCATGTTTCCTTGTCATCAATTTTCTTCTATCTCATATCCTAGGAAAACTACATTTGGCCTAAATTTCATATTGGATTTTGTGTCCATGGGAATATGTAGGCAACATTAAATTTCCTATAGCATCTTGAGTCCTCTCAACTACCTCTTATTTTCCCTCTATTTCCCCCCACTTCATTTGTTTTGTTTCATTGTCTCTTATAGCGCAAGGGTCATATAGTTAGTCTTTTTGTTCTTGTGTTGTTATACATGAATAATTTATATCTATCTTAAGGATCACCCTATCACTAAGAGTAACACCTATATTACACATGCATGAATAATTTTTTTTTAATTACATTAAAATTGTGATTAACCAATAGTTGTGTTTGTTTGATTTTGTTTTGATTGTTTGTTCACTTTTTATTTATTGGTGTTTTTTTGTGCATTTGTTTATGTTTAATGGTGTTTTTTATGTTTATTTTATATTTATTGGTGTTTTATCCTATTTTTTATTTGTTTATCTATTTATTTTGCTTTTCTTGTTGTGCCTTGACTTGGTATGTATGCATTAATTGGGTGATTCCTTGTACATAGTAATTAAGTATATCCATATTCATATGCTAACATTATCATCATGGTTTTTATCATAGGTGCATTATTTTAAATTTTTTTATTAGATATGGTGTCATTTGTATTCATATTATAGTTATGTTATCATGGTGTTTTATATCATGATGCATACTGGCACATGTTACAAAAAAAATTAGTTCGATGGATGTAACAAGAAATGGTGTCACAGTCTTTCTCATTATTCCTACTTGATAACTTCCCAAACTATCCAAATATTACCAAAATATAGATTAATTAAATCATAAATGAATTTTAAACCTTGCTAGTTAGGATGTGCATCTCCATCCTAGTAGGTATCCCAAATTCATCCCTATCCTCTGTACTAGGTTACTTTTACTCTGTGACTACAAATTTAGTATGTAACCCCCCCTTTTCTTGACTTTACCTACTAGGGAAAATATGACTTGTATCATGCTTCCACCCACCCTATTGGGTTCAAAACATAGTGTCAATGATTATAACTACCTTTGGGAAAATCATTATGTTTTTATCTATCTAGATGTTAATGATTATAACAAATCATTTTCATTTTATTTCTCTACTTGGGCTTGTTTTCATTGCTTTAATGATTATAACTACCTTTGGGAAAATTATTATCTTTAATTATATCTACTAGGGAATTTTTCATTATGGTAATGATTATAAATGCCCATGGTAAAACCATTATCTTTCCATTACTATGTTGATGATTATAACTACCTTTGTGAAAATCATCCCCTTTTTATCTACCCTTCGAGGGCATCTCACTATGCCATTGATTATAACCACATTTTATCAAATAAGTCTTTTCCACCACATATTAATTAAGGTCTCATCATTTCCTTCCTTTTGAGGAAGATTCATCAACCTTATTTACCACCCACTTCCTAGGGCATCCAGGGCTCATCCATCACCTTATGAGGCATTAGGTATTAGCAAATTTTTAATTATCTGAGAATAGATTATTATTATTGTATCTTACAATTCTTTCCCAAATAGGGAAAAACTATAGACACCCCATTTTGGCCACAACTAGCTTCTAACTAGACTTCAGATTGATTTCTACCAAATAATGCAAATGAAGCCTAGGAATCACTAAATGTCCCATTTCATTTACACATCAAACATAAGTTCCCATAATCATGTTGAGTCATCCTTATTTTGGGTATTATCTAGTATGCAATAGTAAACTCACACAAATTCATCTTTAGTTAACTTGTGACCTAGTAATATGACAAATTGGCCTTTGGATCCATTAAGTGGGGCATTTGAACAATTCTTAAAGTGTTAAAATGCTAAGTAGAATGAATTTACTAATCAAATAAAATTAAATGATTAAGTTTAATTTCCATGTACAATTAGTGTAATTTAATTTTGAAAAAAGGAAATTTAAATAAAAATGAGGTCATGATGATGTCATCACACTTAAAATCAAGGAATTGAAAATATCTCCCTAAATTCCTTAAATTTAGAATGGAGATCTTTGCTTAATAAATGAGATCTCTATCCCAAATATTAATTATATGTTCACTCCTTAAATAAATTAGTGTTAATTTAAAATTAGTTATAGTTAACTCTAACATAACTACACTTCTATTAGAGTTAGTTTTGAAGGCTATAAATATAAGGCCTCATCTATTTATAAATAAGCTTTCATAGTGTAATGTTATTATGTCAAAATATGTTTAAAAAGATCTCTTAGTGTAAATTTATCATGCCCATTTTATAAGCCAAGCCAATCCAAAGCCAAACTCAAAATTACCAAGGTGACAAGGAGAGATGGTTCAAGGATCTCCATTTCCAAATAATTATTGATCATACAACTAAGGACATAAATTCATTTCTAACATACAACACTTGCTCTCATGGAAGGTAAACTTTCTTGTTTTACTTTCATTTGTTAGTCACTTATATTGTTCACTAGCTCTTTGAGTGTTTAGGATATAAGTGTAAGATTGTATTAGTGTTATTTATTTATTTATTTGTAATAAAACCATATCAATCTTCCCTCTATGTATTCATATTGATCATAATCATAGAGTATATAGAGATGGGTTTCATGATCCCTTATTCCTTTCATTGGTACTTCATGACCTTAGAGTCTTATTATACATATGTCTATTAGATAAATTTAAATTATATCATGGTGATGTCATGGATGTGTCAAAGTGATTGGATGAAGTGTCTTTATGGTCTAAGTGACAGTGACAAAGTGTGGAGTATGCTTGAAGTTGGCTTGGTTGATCTTCTATTTTAGCATGGTTAGGAATGCTTAGGGATGAGTATGGTGATTTTATATTATAAAATGGGTCCTATAATAATTAAATAATGACTATAGATCTTGTGTGAATAATTGTAATTCATTTGGTAGTCGATAGCTTTCATCTAGACATTTTGGGTCTAGTGGTAGAAAATATGAGTAGATAGTTTGATGACATCATAATTATCATGTGTGGATGAGGCAGGGGGATTTGGTCATATTTTTGTGGTCAAATTTATTCCTAGTTAATATGCACTAAATTTTATTCCATGAAATTAATCACAACATAATATATTCATGTGAAAATCTGGGTTCTCAGGTAGTTTGACAATGTTTTCCCATAGCCAAATTTGCAATGTGGCAAGAAAAGTTGAGTAGGCATTTTGATGGTGTTATATTTTTCACATGTGAAGGAATAAGAATAAAATTATCATATTTATTTTTTAAATTTTATTCCTATTTGATATTCACTAAATTTTAGGTCATGAAATGAAGTGCGTCAAAATACATGCATGTTCAAAGTTGGCCTTCTAGGTAGTTCTAGGCATAATTAGCTCTATGCTAGAAAAATATGAGTGAGAAAATTAGTGGAATTATATCTCACATGAACGAAGGTTTTAAGAGATTAAAAATACATTTTTAATTTTTATATTATATTCCAACATATGGTCCAAATTTTAGAACACGTGTTTTATCAAAGCAAAAGATATGAAGGTGTAAAGTTGACCTTACAGACATATTACAAAGGTTCCCATAGTCAAATTTACATAAGGTAAGGTTCAAGAAACTCTCAAAGAGATAGATGGAGTGAACTTTTTCAAATATTTTAGGAATAAGTGAGATGAGGACATGTGTTTCAAGTTTAACATTGAGCTGAGGTAAAGATCAAGCTTCTTAAAAAATCTAATGGTGAGTAGATGTTCATACATATATATCAATGGTTCGTATTGAGCGAGATGATTTTTGGGTATCCAATTTTTAAAATAGATAAATATTGAGATATCTATAGGAAATATATGGATTTAATTAATTAAAATATTAAATATGAATATCAAATGATGAGTGATGAAAGGTAAAGGATAAGGATCTAATGCTTTGTATTTAATTGTGCAATTGAGATCGACGACATGAGTAGAGTCAAAATGGTCAACCTATTCAAAATTTAAAATAATTAAAGAAAAATATCCTTAAAATAATATTAATTATGTGTGATTAATATAAACAGTGAGGAAATGAGATGATATCATAGTGTCCACGGTTTAACTATGCCTGTTGGTTTTTGAATATTTGAATTTTGTAAAGGGAAAAACTAGTGCTCTATATTTTGTCCATAACTTTTGATTCAGGATGAATTAAAAGGTGATATAAAAATAAAAGTTGAAGAGGAATCCATGGTTAATATATTTAACCTAGTTATAAGGTATTAATATATGTAAATTAAAATATATTAAGATCCAAATTTGACTATGTGTTTGACTATGTTCTGCAAGTAACCCATGAAGGATATTTATGCTTTCTTTAATGATATTCAAATGTTTTATGATGTCATAGCTATTGTAAAGTATTTTTTACTCATTTTTAATTATTTATATTGTATTTAAATGTTTTAACAATCAATATTATATATGAAAAAAGTCTTAAAATTTGATTGTGTGTTTGTTCATGATGTTCTTATGCACTAGGTTAGTGTTTGAGTAGATTGATCATACGTAGGGGTGAGAAAAGTTGATTGTGATAATTTGAGGAATTAAAAGGGTCATGTGGAGTATAAATATTCATTTTAAAGTCATCTTATGTTTTTTTTCTCGATTAAGTGCTAAATGGGTGAATAGGTCTCCATGAGACCTATAAGAGATACAAGGGCCTAATTGAAAGGTGTAGCTACTTAAGGGTGACCCATAGATGCTATGACCAACCTATGATGATTTTATTGAGCCATTTATTGATGTGATTTCAGGGTTAATGCTTAAGGCAAGTATAATGGCTAACTAAGAAACTATTTATCATGAAGACTCTATATATAGTGAAACCAAAGGAAATGGTTTCTATGCTTGTTGGTGTAGAGTGAGTGTTGAAGCAAAGAAGACAAGATAGATAGTGTGCCTATTGGATGATTTTATGATAAAAATAGTTTTTTAATTGTGTTTATGACTTTTAGGTCATATTCCTAATTTTATAATAGTGCTCTTATAGTTTGAGGATATGTAAAGAGGTCTGAGTGTGCATCTGAGGAGAGTTTGAGTGAAGAAGGAGAGAGATTGTGGCATGCCTATGTGAGAGACCTATATGAGTTAGAGAGGGAGATTATGTAGGATTTATTAAATTAGAGACCCATCATTATGTTTTGAATACATTAGTTTAAAGGTGGATGTGTTTATTTCATAAGAGGTTAGAAGGACTTGATCCTCCTTAAGGGTATGTGCTCCTTATGAAATAGGTGTTTCACTAAAGTCCTTAGGTCAAAAGGACTTGACCAAGGTTGTTGGTCTGAATGATTTGACAAAAGGGTGTTCAAAATGACTTGATCATCTTAGGGGTGGGTTTTCTTTATGATATTTGTATTTCATTAAATTCTAGTTAGAAGGACTTGACCAATCTCTTGTTTGTAATCTCTCTAGAAAACATAGTCCATTTATTGTAGGCTTGATAGTGGTTTTTATTCCCCATGAGGTTTTCCCATAATAACTATGTGTTGTGTGTTTTATCTTATGTATGCATTGAATTAATGAGCTCTCTTGATAATGTTTCTTGATCAATTTGATATATGTTGATTGTTTAATAGTTTGAAAGGATTGGAATTAAAATTTAAATATGTATGCTCACTGATTCACCCCTAGTGATTGTACCTCTAATAATTGGTATCAGAGAAGGTCTTTTGATAAATACGTGACATCTTGAAGGTGATCCATGGTATATTATCTAGTTAGAATATACAAGGTGGTTTCTCTACTAAGCAAGCACTAATGTTTAATAGATCCAATTATGTATTTTGAAGTGATAGGATAAGGACATACATTATGCTCTAGGGTTTGATGTATGGTAATATATTTTGGATGATTATTTTTCTCCTATTATTCTTACATCTAGTGTTGCAAACAAGAATTTTTTTGAGAACAATTCTAAGGAAATGAATTTCATTGCTTGTGGCCTTACAAAGATTGAGTTTAATAAGGTTATCTATCTTAAATAAGCTAAAGAGATATATGAAAAATTACAGATCATTTATTAAGTAGATTCAAAGGTTAAGTTGGAAAAGTTACAGACTCACTAAATATAATTTGAGAGTCTTAAGATGAAGGAAGAAGATTCTATGCCATCCTTTTTACAAAGAGTTGATGAGATTATGAAAATCATGAGAGGTCTTAGAGAGAACCTTAAAGAGGATACTATAGTTCAAAAGTTATTAATGTCCCTATCCCTCAATTTTGATCCAAAATTATATACTATAGAATAAATTCATGATCTTACTTAGTTGAAAATGGACCAATTACGTGGCTCTTTTACTACCTATGAGATGAGAGTAAATGATGATATACAACCAAAGAAGGAAGAAACATTCAAGATACAAATGAAACCAAAAGAATTCCCAAGGTAAGAAAATATATACACCCTAAATTGGTCAAGAAAACACACATATGATGTCTTTTCACATTCCTTTCATAGGAGACTCCAACTAGAGAATATGAGTTTTTATTCACATTTAGCCATATCCTTTTATCTAACTTGTTTTGGTCTTACTACATTAAATAGACATCATTTTACTTATTCCCAAATGTCTATAGCATTCTAGACTTAACCATTTTAGGCCTAGGAACATCTTTTATGTCGAGACCCATCCCCTAAGACCCACACCCCCTAGATAATAACACCCAAATAGAACTACAATGTTGAAAACCCATGGTGTCTAATATATATGCTATATTTTAAGTCCAATTTTTGCCCCAATGGTCATTTTCTTCTATAGGATGAGTCTTACCCCTTTTATTTGCTTCATTCCTAATTTTTCCCATGTTGACCTAATGAAAATAAAGATCTCAAATTATAAATAATGAGTCTCTTATATAAAGGACTGCACAAAGAATTTTATATATATCACGTAATATTTTGGCACATTAGACATAATAAAATAAATCAATAATATAGCTTAGCTTCTTTGAATCACACATAGATTTGCATGTTTGATCAAGGGAATAGGCAAAATTCATTCTTGCATCAATCATGCATGTTGATTTTGCATATTCCCTAAGGGAGACCTACATTAGATCTAAGACCTTAGCTTGAGGGTTAACGTAGGTAGCAATTATAATAAAAAGGGTTCTTGATGTGTGATCATTCTTCCCACAACCCAATTTTCCCCCCTTTTTCTTTGATTTCCTTTGTTGTTTCTATGTATATAGGTTATTATAGGCAATCAAGATATAAGATGACACACAATGAGTTCTGCACAATCTCTAGATTCAATATTTCATTGATAGAGTGTCATAGGCTGGCCAAGTAGAACCCATAAAAGTCAAACCTATAGGATAACAATGCTAGAAGTGGATAACATCTCTGAAAGTGGATAATAGTGCTGAAAAGTGGGCTACAGTGCCAAGTAGAAATGTGTCCTTAATTTTTCACTCCTATCCAATCCAAAAATAGAGTTTTAGGTCTTATTCATGATAGTTTTCCATCTCTGCATAGTAATTTCTAGACTCTGCATCATCTATTTTAGCCTAGAATAAACTAAGTTAATATTTCTTTGTCTTCCCTTTCCTATGTAGATTAAGTTTATCAAATTGGAAAAAGCCTATATTGCACTACATAAAACCAAAATTCTCTCCATTTTTAAGATCTTTATTTTCTTAGGAATTAAACCCCTAATTTCCAAAAAGAATAAATCATTTGGTGAACCTAACTTACATCGAACAAAACCTAAAACCCTAGCTACACTTAGGGTTTTTCCTTCTTATCTTGTGCAAAAATTTAATTTCAAAAATTCTTATTTTTGTATATTTAGCATATTCAATACTATTTTTATAATTTAAAATTATTGCATAATTTCCAAAAATTCTAAAAACTTAGTTCACAACCTTAGATTTCAAAACTAGATCATCAAACAACAAGCCTTACCTCCTTGCCAATTTTAGAAAAATATTTTATAATTTTTTGCAAATCAATTACCTTGTCAAATATCATTTCAAAATTAGTATTTTCTTGTGAAAAAATTTAATTTCCAAAATTCTAAATTTTGTATAAATTTTTATGCATTTATCATATTCAAAACTATTTTTAAAATTTAAAATTATTGAATAATTTTCAAAAATTCTAAAACCCTAGTTCAAAACCCTAGATTTCTAAACTAGGTCCTCAAACATCAAATTTCCCTCAAATTTTTTTAAAAAAATATGTGAAATTATTATAAATTGTTTAGGTTATCAAAAGTGGTTTTCAATATTTAATGTTAGTAGTTCTTTGTGCATTTATTTGCTTTATAGTAATTTTAAAATTTCTCTTTGGTGATAAAATGGCCACAAATGCAATTCCTCCTCATCCCATAGATCAATTTCTCAAAATTTCTTACAATTACGAAAATTATTGGATAAATTTTCAAAATTACAGATTAGCTAAAATTATAGAAAATGATTTCATTTATAGTGAAGATAATGACTATTTTTGTAATGAAGGATATGATGATGTACATAATGATGAGGGTGAATCACAAATAGTTGAATCTTTCACTCTTAAACCCATATCTTTTATTCCTTCTTCTAATGAAAATACTTTTGATGAATGGGATAGATACTTCTCACCTCATTCTCCTAGGCACAATGTACAAAATTCATAAATTAATCATGCACTTCCAAGTGAACCTCTTATTAGTGATGATTTACTTCCATGTTAACCTAATCTCTCACTAATTTTTGCTACTACTATGTTCAAAATACAAAAATATAAATACAATAGAATCAAGGTACCAAAGCATAGTTTTAATGATGTATTATGTGTTCCTAACTCTACTCTCTCAAAATAATGTTCAAAGATAACTCTTCTACTCTTCCTTCTCATGTTGAAACTGAAGAAAATTCATATACTCCATCCATGTATAACACATATACACATGATATTCTAAATGCCAATGATAACTTATTGCATATTATAAATAAATTAACTCTTTCTCTTACACCTTTCCCTTGCATTGATGAAAGTGATAATGAATATGATAGTGAACATGCAAATGAATATGAAAATGATACTTCAAATTCTACCATTTCAAATGAACAACATTTAGATTGTGAAAATGGATGGAATAATGATGACTATTCTACATATAGTGAAGAATAAAATGCATCTCATGCTTCTAACCCTTCTCTCACTCCTCTCAAATCTGATGCATGTAAAATTATTGCTTCTACTTCTAGGAATGATTTTATTTTTTATAATGCACATGCTAATGTTAATAGCACATCTTCTAATAAATTAGAATGGGATTCAATAAAACATAAAGATACCAATGAATTTCCTAAGCCACCCTTCACTATAGTAGAACCCAACTCTCACTCCTCACCTAAAGAGAATTGTATCCCACATCCCTTTAGTAAGGTCCAAGCTACCTTTACTCCTATGGTTCCAATAAGCGCACACCCTCTTTATGATCCACTTTCTAAATGTAGCATTCCCATGGTTAAAATTAACAATCAAATTCAATGATTAAATGGAACCACTTCAAGATACTAATGTACCATCCCAGGAGATCATCTCTTTGATGCATGTAGTTGGTGACTACAAAACCAAGTACATCTCTTTACCTTGGAATACAAGGCTTATAAATCTTGGATGGATTCCAATGATCTACATGGTAACCCTATTCTAAAGACATTTATAAAATTTGCATTGCCTAATCATTTCTAGACACCATCATTACCTCACTTTGATGGAACTAGGGATCCATTTTACATCTTCAGGCCTTTTGGAAGGCTTTGCCACCTCATACAAGTTTTTTCATTTTACTCAAGTTGTTTTAGCAAAAATTAGTGGAAGAAGGACAAAATTGGTTCTTTCATCTACTCATTGTCAATTCATTACACACATATGATGATGTAGAGGAGATATTTCTTAGAAACAACATTGTCAACATGGGTCCTCATGTTACATATGAGAAACTTGCCATAGTACATCAAAATTCTTTAGAGCTAGTTAGTGAGTATATATTAAGATTTAAGGCTCATTTGTTAAGATTGATATACAAACTAGCAGATCTAGAAATTTAGCATATATTCATCAAGGGCTTTCATCAACCTCTTCTCGAGCATCTACTATATCAAATAGAGCCCTATTTTAGACATTTGTGTTACATATTTCTATCTTTGGAAAAGAATTGGGATTAAATGAGGAAAATTCAGTTGACTGAATTAATTTAGACTTCATAAAAGCACCTTTAGATACAATTCTTATCACTTAACATCCACCATATCCTAGATAAGACTAGATACCACAACCAAAAAAGTAACCAATCAAGAACAATGAGCAAGTTTTTAGAACACAACCTAAAGTATGCACTATAAAATACAATAGTAAATCAGCACTATAGTTTGATTTAAAGTGGGATAGCCCATCTATCATATTATTAGCACTAATAGATACAAGGTTAATCACATTACCTTATATTCACTAATGAGATATACATATCTTAAATAGATAGCCACATCAACCCTTTTATAATTATCATCATATTCATGGACATAATGATGATAATTTTTATGGACTCAAAGATTGCATTAATGGATGTGTTGATTAGGGCATTATCACATTCACACAGAGGACACAAAGATCTCCTACATTATGGAACCTTAGAACTCATTCTTCCATGGATGAGTCATCCTAGGGCATTCCTTTATTGGAGTCATCAGTCACTCATCATGAGGACAATGTAGGTTTTAGGATAAAATCTCATAGGAGAGCTCTTATTCTAACTATTCAAGAAGTTTGGAAACTAGTCCAACAAAATCAGCCCATATATAGTAGTGTAATCCATGGTATACATAGTTTAGTTCCATATACATATCCAATAGAGTCACAAAAACCACCAAAAAGTAATATTCCAAAGAGATATTCATTATAGTCAAATTTTTAGGGTCTTATCTCACGTAGCAATCTATTATGATTAAGACTAGTTACACCCACATTATAGAGTAATTATTTAGAGAGATATTCAATACAACCAAGGTTTTAGGGTCATATCTCATGTAACAATCTATTATAATTATGATTAAATGAGACCTCAACACATGTTTTAGATCTATCTCAACATATTGCACATTCATATACATCATAACATAGGCCACAAGATATTCAGTTACAGAAAGATGAGCCTTATTTAGAATAGATAGTATCAACTACAAAGCATATTCTTACATATCTTGATCAAAATGGCACTTATTCACTTGGTTGATAGGGTTTATATATTGATATAACATTGTGTGATACAACATATTCATTTCAACATCAGTTCATAACTTCACTTAGTAGGGTAATGATGGAGCCAAAGGTCTAGCTACCCTTTGTAATCTTGAGCCACTCTCAAGGAGTTAATAAGCACATCATGCTATATTACATCCCAACCTACTAAAAACTAACATTCCTAATTCCAGATAACCATCCCTAACCAAAACTAGACTATCTAATCTAGATAATACTAGCTCAAACTTATCCAAACACTTTCCCACTCAAACCAACTCACAAATTTTTGCCTACATAGGATTACAGTCCAAAATCAATAATCCTCGCATCAAAATTATCAAAACATCACATGTAAACATATCAAAATTTCAAATCCCATATCCCAAGTATAATTTACTAAGCACATGTAAATTTAGAATCAATACTAAATCAACCATTTCTAAAAACAACCACTTACAATCCATATACCAACATATTCTAGAATCCATAGTAGAAATACACATTACTTCAAAAGCAAACCAACATTTATATATATCATGAAGTTTTCAACAAATATATACATCATGTAAAAATATAATAAATCATGGATAGGGGTCATTCCCTCACTCTTGATCTCACTCTCTCCTCTCATGTTTGTCCCATAATCCTATCTAGTACTCAATGAATCTATGCCTCCTGAAGTTCCTAAATGCCTCTTGCACCAATTATCTCACTCCAATAAATAACCATATGCTTGATGCAAGTCTGCATGTCATTAGTAAAGGTCAATATAATGATCCAAAATCTTTGAATTCACCGATCCATAATAAAGATGAGGCATCTTATGCCTATCTCGCTCAACCCTTAACTAATCTCTCTCTCCCATTACCTTAACATATATAACTATAGCTATAACATCTTGGTCAAACAAATGCACATACAAACTAATTGTAATAGTTTCTCTCTCTATCAAATCCTCTTCCACAACATCATTAGGAATATGCCATGTAAGCTTGTGTAGGGTAGACTCAATGATAGTCTTCTAGAACACATCATCCCCACCACTAACTCCAACCAAAGCCTCACCCTGTACACCTTCCATCCTACCTACACATCTAAATAAGGATAACACTACATTAGATAGGTATTTCTAAAATTAAAACTCAAGCATAAACATTAAATCAATCAAATACAATTGTTTTCTACCTCCCATCATTTGGATCGGCTCAAGATCCTCATATGTAGGAACATCCACTCTATTTATGGGGTATAATGGAGCCCACCACTTATGTTCACACCATGCCATATATCCCTTTGCATATACCACATAATACACATCAAGAACATCTATAACACATCCTCAGTAGGTCTCACATGAGCCCCAACTCTCATTAGTGCCTATGCACTCCTCAACCATACCCATGATGTAATAAGAACATCCTATCAAACTCCAAATTGCCTCATCACATGATCATACTAAAAGTGATCATAAAATTGAAGACAATAATCATGTAACCAAAAACTAATCCTAAATTCCATAGCTACTCTCCATCTTTAGGCCATCTAAAGAATCCTCTATATGGCCTCCATATGATATCATGGGACACCAACTTGTCTATCACCCTCCTTAGTGATTTATCCCATAAGATCTAATAACTAACTCATCCATCACTCACTAATTGGCTATGGATAATCATAGATCACCCTCAATAACCTAATAGGTCACATAACTACTATGTGCTCATATGCCCAACAATGTAACAATGTGGATGAAACCATACCATTGCTAAATACATCCTAAGTAAATCTAAACAAATCCCTATACAAGTGGGAAAGCATAGTCCTACCCCATCAGAACACTAAACCATACACCTCAATAATACAAACCACCCTATGGATCTTATAGGCAATAGACACTCCACTGCCATCCACATCAATAAATGAGGGTAACAACACACATAACCATTTTTAAAAGTATAGAACACTTGACTACATAATCACTATCAAAATCACATCATTATCACTACCTCAATGATGTACCCCTATAAGCACCCTAACAAATTATCTAGATGCTCAATCAATGGCATTTGCACCCATATCATCTTGTAATGTCACATGATGCCCACTAATTAGAAAATGCAAAATCTGGTATACATCCTCTAAAGTAATAGTAATCTCCCTATTAGGAAGCCAAACCATATAAGTATCAGCATTCAACCTCTCACATAAGGTAGTAATAAGATACCTATGCCATTATATAGTATCTAGGTCACATACATGACCCAGTCTAGCCCTATTTATCATAGCATGCTCATCAACTAACAATGGCACCATCCTCAGTGTCTCCATAACCTGGCCTCTACATAACTCTCTCATCCAAACCTCACCCTAAAAAACATATTATAAATTAGTAGATACATTAATTAACCATGCCAAGTAAATAGCCAAACTATATAATAGAAAATAGCAAATTTGAAACTCCAAAAGTCAACAATAGCAGACATTAACACTATAAAAGGAAACTAACACTAGAAAACAATGCCAAAACTTGGACAATAGTATTGAACCTTGAATTATAGTTTTTCCTCTAGGATAGGATCACTGAAACTAGTCATGCATTTTTTAAGCTACTCAAAATAGCTCAAAATGACTAAAATAGACTTCTAAATAGCTAAAAATCAAATGACTAGCTTACTCACTAGGCTAATCTCCTTATAGGCCTCAATTTAGGCTGCTAACTACTCAAAATGTGTCATAGAAGGTGCTCATCTCCTCAACATGTCTTCCACTCTAGAGATCTAACTCTCAAACTAGTTAATACACAAATGAATCAAGATTAAATCAAATTTTACTATATCAAACCACTTTCTCATTCAAATCAAAATATTATTTTACCTATAAATTGAGCATCGTAGCTCTATTTTTCAAATTGTTTTGATCATTATAATTATAATGATGACACCTTTAACATCACAGAATCCCTACTCTATAACTAATCCATCCACATAATATGGTATACACACACCTTTCTCATACACATGCATACAAATTGGTCCTCACCAATCAATGCTCATTCAAAAAAATCCAAACAACCTAGCCCATTCAAAAAATCAATCAAAGATGCCTTTCACTCCCATTAATTCAATCCTACTAGTTCAACATTAGACTTTCAATAAATTAAATACATACCAACCTAGATATTATACACTCCACCACTAGTCATCACTTTTGGCTCAACCTCCTCCATCATAGCTCTTTTCCCTCTCCCAAAAAGGGGGGAATCATTCCTACTATTCCTATTTCCTACACTTATCGAACACATCTATCTAATCTTATAGATGGATACACCATGGTTCTCACACATCTAATAGTCAAATTATTAGCATTACTTAGCTCAAATCAATCAAAACATATAGTGATTCAGACTACATGGGTTATTCAACATGGTTTTTACACCTCTAGTATTTAGATTATTAGCATTACTCAGCTTAGATTGGTTGAGATTATACAGTGGTTCATATCACATTAGGTCACTTAGCATTAATAAGCTCAGATTGGTTGAGATTATGTAGTGGTTCATATCACATTAGATCACTCAACATTATTCAAGACATTTAAAGGGATATATTTTGATCCCTAAGGGAAAACTACATTGGATCTAAGACATTAGATTGAGGGTTAGTGTAGGCAACAATCAGAACAACATGGGTTCTTGTTTATGAGATCATTCTTCCCATAACCTAATTTTTCCCCCTTTTGATTTGATATCTTTTATTGTTTCTATGTATACATGTTAATATAGGCACTAAATATAGAAGTTGACACACAATGATATCTACACAGTCTCAATATTCAATATTTCATTAATAGAGTGTCATAGGCCTACCAAGCAGAACCCAAAAAAGTTAGACCTCTAGGACAATAGTGTCGAAAGTGGACTAAATCTTTGAAAATGGATAAAAATGTTAGAAAGTGGACTATAATTCAAAGTAGTAGGGTATCCTTAGTTTGGAATTTTTATCCAATCCATAAATAGAGTTATGGGTCCTATTAATGATAGTTTTCCATCTATGCACAATAATTTCCAAACTCTACATCATCTATTTCAGACCAAAATAAGCTAAGTTAATATTTCTTTGTTTTCTCTTTCCTATGTAAATTAAGTTGATAAAATTGGCAAAAACCTATATCTCACTACATAAAAATATAAATCTCTCCCTATTCTAGATCTTTATTTGCTTAGGAATTAAAACCCCTAATACCCAAAAAGAATAAAATAGAAACCCAAGGAGGATGACATTTTTGATATTGATGAGGATGAACTAATTTCTTTATTTTAAAAAAACTTGAAAATAGGATCAAGCAAGTAAAAGGGTAAACTACCCATCAAATGATTCAATTATGGAGATCTAGGACATTTTGATAGTAAATGCCCTCATAAATATAAGAAGAATGATGATGAAGAGCATGATGAAGAACAACATGAAGACAAGAAGACATACAGGTCTGATAATAGGAAGAAATCTTTTAGAAAGTATGACAACAAGAAGAAGTCCTTCAAGAACAAGAAGAGTCTATAAAATAATAAATATTGTAGCTCATCAAATGAGAGTTAAGACAGTGACTCAGATTTTGATAATGAATATGATGGTCCTATTGAAGATGAATCCCTCTTCAGGGCTAAGGAAGAAATTTATTCACATCAAAAAGAGTCTACTTGGAGTGATTTAGATGATGATGAAGATGGGGTAGAATATGAGACTAAATTTATGAATACCCTTGAAGAAATAAAAATTGAAAATAAGGTCAATAATAAAATGAAATCTAAACTCAAGGACTATGAGGAGCAATTTAGAGTGTTTAAGGCAAGATTGGGTGAGGACTCTAGACAACATGAAGGTGTTATCATGTTTCTTAATTCTAGGTTGGAATCTATGTCTACAAGTCTAAGAGCCAAAGATGAAGAATAATCAAGGTATGATTATGAGATTATGTATTTTAAAGATGAGTTAGAAAAGTCTGTAAGCAAGTTGAAATCATTTGTCAAGTTTGATAAAATTTCTAATGATCTGGATGATCTTCTAAAGAGTTAAAAGTTAACTAGTGATAGATCCGGATTGGGTTTTAATGAAGAGCCCAAATTTGCTTCTCAAGTTGACATGAATGTCAATGAGATCAAGGTAGATTAGACTTTGAAGATAAATCATCAATTAAAAAATTATATTACAAATTGATTAAAGACAAATCAGATTAGACAACCTAATTCCATGAGGTATGCAAGATTCAATGGTTACTGTTACACATGTAATCAATTTGGTCATAGGGATAGAGAATGCAAGAGACCTATTAGAAATGAGTTTACATAGAACTATGATGGGGGTCATTAGTTAAAAGGTGTGACAAATGTTAAGTACTTTAACTATCTTCATGGGGGACATGTTTCGTAACATTGTCCAAATAAGTTAAGGCAATATATGTTTCTTGCAAAAGGTATAGTGTGATTCAATTGTAAATAGAGAGGTCATATTGCAAGATTATAAAGCAAAGGCCTATAAGATATAATAGGTTTAATTAGGATCCTAGAGTGCAAAAAAGAAGGCAAGTTAACTCATGGAATCCAAAGGTGATAAGTATGAGTCATGATGAGTCTGTAGGGCCAAGTAATCTATTTTATATGGTGGATAATGCTATAAAAGTTGTAGAGTACCAAGGGATTTCATTTTATGCTCATGTTGTGAATAATGAGACTGAGTTCAAAGAGAAGACTAAGGTGATGGTTGAATCTAGTTCTAAGGTATGTATGGATTGAAGTAAACATCATGTTATTGTTGAGCAAGCTTCATGTAAAGAACATCAATTGTCAGTGCCTAGTGGTGAGGTTTAGAAATACACAGTTGATTCTTCAAATAAAAGGGTATGAAAATATTCCATAGTTGCTCCATGTGTTTTCAATTCAATATTAGAAGAGAAAGAGAGTGATTTAGAAAAGGAACCAATTATCATAGTTTTGACTAAGAAGAAGAATAACAAAATCAATAAATATTATAGCTATAAGATGACTCAAGTAGTTACTAAGGAGATGTGGGCCACTCCTGGCTTCACTTTTTTTTAGAGCATAATGGTGTAGAGGATGTCTCTATCTAAGCTTCTTAAAAAAATCCTTTCACTAGAGAATCAATTACTATTGTGGTGTTCTATAGATGGTCCTAGAAGTATTGAGATGAGTGTTTTCATTTGGTGTAGGTATGTCCAAGTGGAAGATATGTTGTGGTGATGTTAGAGTGATGTTATAGATGTATATGGTTAGTCTATAGGGTCAGATTGAAGGTTTTCAATTGGTAAAAGAGGATTTGTGATTTGTCAAGATGATATTTTTGTATATAAAGGTCTATTGATGTTATTTTATCATGCTTTGGTTGGTTTTGTGGTCTAAAAGTATGTTGAAGACAAATTGGAGACTTTGAAGTACTCAATTTTCTCAATTTTTGCTTAAGGGCAAGCATGCCTAAAATAGGTTATAGGATGTATAGGTACCTAATGGTGTGGAATCTAAAATCCTAGTCTATAAGTGTATGTTGGCTATCTCTAGGTGTGAAAGAAGTTTTAGGAGTGTGCATTGACTAGAAGGTAGTATGTTGACCTTGTTTGTTTTGAGATTCTAGGGTATTGGGCTCTACTAGAAAAGTGGTTTACTTTGTGAATTGAGATTTGAGGATTCTTAATAGGTTGAATGGGACAAATGGGTTATAAAATAAAGATTCAAAAAAATTTGAAGGTTTGTGTTTTCAAATTATTCATGTTTTTGTCAAGATGGAGGCCTAATTGGCTAGTAGGTTTGTGAAGGAAGTATGTTACAAAGGATGAGTTAGGTGGTACAAATTCATGTGATTGATGGGGCATATGAGAGTGCTCTAGATATGAAGTTTCAAGTTTTTAAGGTACATCTACTAAAATTTGTGGGTTCTTCAAGTTCCAGGTAAGGTTATAATGAGTTTTGATAGACCTAGTGAGAAGAAGAGTGCGTTGTGTTCAATTTTTCCATATGAGTATTTCAAGAAGAGTTCTCAGGTTGGTTTAGATCATGTTTCATATTTTTTAGTGGCATGAAATTATGTTGGTGGTCATTATGGTAGCTTGAGATAGAAGGATAATAAACCTATATTATAGTCCCTCTTAGATGTTTCTTGGTGATTTCTGTCATATTTTTGTTTTTTTGTTTTCTATATTCATTGGTTGCAATGTTTGGTTAAAGAAGAGTGTTGGATTATACCAAGAGGAAGTTGTGAAGACAAAAAGAGGTAGGCTCAAGGTAAGGGGGAATTTATAATATCTTAATAAGATGTTATTATCCTATTGGTAGTCTTTCCATATCCTCAAGATTAGTTGGTGCTCACTTTATCATTGTGTCAAATGGGGAGAAAGTTCCTATTGTGAGAGTGCTTGAAAAGAGAGAAAGAAGATGAGTTGTATATTGTTTTATGATAGGTGTTGACATCAATGACAAAGGGGAATATTGTTGGATAATTTTCAATGATGTCATGGTGATGTCATGGAGCTGTCCAAGTGAATGGATGAAGTGTCTTAATAGACTAAGTGACAATGACAAAGTGTACATTATGCTTCTCTTAGTATGCTTAAAATTGTATTGGTTGATCTTTTATTTTAACATGGTTAGGAATGATTAAGGATGAGTATGGTGATTTGAGGTTATGAAATGGGTCCTATCATAATTCAATAATGATTAGAGAGTTTGTGTTCATAATTTAAAATCATTTGGTGGTCCATACTTTTGATCTAGACATTTTGGGTATAGTGGCAGAAAATATGAGTAAGCAGTTTGATGACATCATAATTGCCACATGTGGATGAGTTAGGGGGAGTTGGTCATATGGTTGTGATCATATTTATTCCTAGTTTATATGCACTAAATTTTAATTAATTCAATGAAATGAAACATAATATATGCATGTGCAATGTTGGGCTTTCATGCAATTTGATAGTGTTTTCCCATACTTAGCCAAATTTGCAATGTGGCAAGAAAATTTAAGTAGAAATTTTATGGTGTTATATTTTACATGTGTGAAGGTTTCAGAAGAAAATGATTATATGGGTTTTTTAATTTTTTTTCCTATTTTGTATTTTCTAAATTTTAGGTCATGCGATGAAGAGCATCAAAAGATATGCATGTGTATAGTTAGCCTTCTAGGCAATTCTAGGCATAGTTGGCTCTATAGCAGAAAAATCTAAGTGAGTAGATTAATAGAATTATATATCACACATGATAAGGTTTAAATATTTATTTAATATATGATTGGATTCCCATATGAAATGAAAACATATGCTCCAAATTTAAAAACATGCATTTGAGTGAAGCAAAAGATATGAAGGTGCAAAGTTGACCTTATAGATAGATTGCAAAGGTTCCCATACTTAGTCAAATTTGCACAAGATAAAGTTAGAGAAACTCTCGAAGAGAGTGATGGAGTGAAATTTATCTAATATTTCAAGAAGTGAAATGAGTACATGGTTTCAAATTTTAACATTGAGCATTTGTAAAGATTAGTCTTCTTCTAAAATCTAACGATGAGTAGATGTTCGTACATATACAGAACAATGGTGCATATTAAGTGAGACAATTTAAATGCATCCAATATTTAACATAGATAAATACAAATATACATAAAATAAATTCATAGATCATATTAAGACAAATAGTCAAGATTAATATCTAATGATGAGCAATGAAAGGTAAATAATAAGGATTTGACGATGTACATTTAAACATGTAATTGAGATCGATAGTGTGAGTGGAGTCAAAGTGGTCAAATTATTCAAAGTTTAACATCATTAAATATTTATTTCCTTAAAATAATATTAATGTTTCATGATTAGTATAAGAAGCTATGACATGAGATGATAGCATAGTGTCTAAGGTTTAACTGTGACTCTTGGTTTTTGAATATTTGAATTTTGAAAATAAAAAAACTAGTGTTCTATATTTTGTCCATAACTTTTGATCCATGATGAATTCAAAGGTGATATAAAATAAAATTTGAATAGTATTCCATGGTGCATCTAGTGAACCTAGTTATAAGGTCTGCATGTATGTACAATCAAAGATATTGAGCTCCAAAGTTGACTATGTGTTTGGCTATGTTCTACAAGTAACCTAATAAGGATATTTATGTTTGTTTTGATGATGTTCAGATGTTTTATGATGTCCTAACTATTATAAAGTATTTTTTACTCCTTATGGATGATTTTTATGGTATTTTTAATTTTTACCAATCGATATTATTAATGAAAAAAGTCTTATAAGTTTACTATGTGTTTGTTCATGATGTTCTTATGCACCAGGGCAGTGTTTGAATAGATTAATCATACACATAGGTGAGTAGAGTTGATTGTGATCATTTGATAAAGTCAAAGGGTTCATGTGGAGTGTAATTATGAATTTTTTAGTGATCCTATGTTTTTTTCTTGATGATGTGCTAAATGGGTGAATAGGTCTCCATGAAACCTATAAGAGCTACAAGGGCTTAATTGAAAGGTGTAATTGCTTAAGGGTGACCCATAGATGCTATGACCGACCTATGAGGATTGCATTGAGTTGTGTCTTTATGAGAGTTAAGCCTTAAGGGTTAAGTCAAATATAATAGATGACCAAGAAGCTAGTTATCATGAAGACTCTATATATAGTGAAACTAAAGGAGATGGTTATAGGCTTATTGGTGTAGAGTGAGTATTGAAGCAAAGAAGAGAGGATATGTACTGTGCCTGTTAGATGCATTGATGAGAATGATAGTTTTTTGATTGTGTATGACTTATAGGTCATATTTTTGATGTCATAATAGTAATCTTATAGTTTTAGGATGTGCGAATAGGTTTGAGTGTGCATATGAGGATAATTTGAGTGAAGAAAGAGAGAGATTATGGCATGCCTATTTATGAAAGTACTATATGAGTTAGAGAGGGATTTTGTGAATTATTTAGAAAATTAAAGATATATTATCAAGTGTTGAATACATTAGTTTAAAGGTGGAGATATTCATTTCATATGATGTTAGAAGGAGTTGATCTTCTTTAGGGGTAGGTGCTCCTTGTGAAATAGGTGTTTCACTAAAGGCATTAGGTCAGAAGGACTTGACCAAAATGTGTTTAGAAGGAAATCATGTTAGGGGTAGGTACTCCTTATGAAACTTGTGTTCCACTAAATTTTGGTCAAAAAGACTTGACCAGTCTCTTATTTGTAATCTCTTATAAGACAAGTATTCTATTTGTTACATGATTGAGAGTGGGTTTTATTCCCCATGAGGGTTTCCCATAGGAACTATGTGTTGTGTGTTTGATCTTCTGTATGCATTTAATGAATGAGATCTCTTGTTATGATCAAGTTGATATATGTTGATTGTTTAATAGCTTAAAAGCATTGGAATTGGAATTAAAATATATGGGCTCACTGATTCAAACCCCCCCAAGTGATTGCACCTCTAACAATTGGTATCAGAGTAGGTCTTTTGATAAAGACTTGACAACATGAAGGTGATCCAAGGTATAATGGCTAGTTAGAATATACAATGTGGTTGCTTTATTAAGCAAGCACCAATGTTTAATGGATATAATTATGATTTTTAAAGTGCTAGGATGAAGACATACATTATGTCGTTAGGTTTTGATGTATGGAAATCTATTTTAGATGGCTATGTTGCCTCTACCATTCCTCCAACTAGTGTTGTAGACAAGAATTTGTTTGAGAACAATTCTAAGGCAATGAATGCCATCACTTGTGGTATTATAGAGACTAAGTTCACCAAGGTTATCCATTGTAAATTTGAGAAAGAGATATGAGAAAAATTGTATATCATTTATGAAGGAGATTCAAAGGTTAAGTTGGCAAAGTTGAAAACTCACCAAAAATAATTTGAGAGTCTTCAGATGAAGGAAGAAGATTTTGTTACATCCTTTCTATAGAGAGTTGATGAGATTGTGAAGATCATCAAAGGTTTTGGAGATAACCTTAAGGAGTCTACTATAGTTCGAAAGGTATTAAGGTCTCTATCCATTAGTTTTTTTTCAAAAGTATTTTCTATAGAATAAAGTCATGATCTTACTCAATTGAAGATGGATCAATTGCATGACACCCTTACTACCTATGAGATTAGAGTAAATGATGATATAACACCAAATAAGGAAGCAATATTCAAGATAGAGATGAAGCCAAAGAAGAAGTTCCAACGTAGGAATCCCAAGGAGGATGACATTTTTGATATTGACGAGGATGAACTAATTACTTTATTTACAAGGAAATTGAAAATAAGATCAAGAAAGTATAAGGGTAAAATACCTTTCAAATGTTTTAATTATGTAGAGGTAAGAAATTTTGATAATAAGTGACCTCATAAGTATAAGAATAATGAAGATGAAGAGAATGATGAATACCAAGATGAAGACAAGAAGATATATAGGTCTAATACTAAGAATAAAAGTTTCAAAAAGTATGACAATAAGAAATCCTTCAAGAACAAGAAGAGTTTCTACACCAATAAAGATTACAACTCATTAGATGAGAGTGAAGATAGTGACTCAAAGTTTGATATTGAAGATGATGGTCATGTTGAAGATGAATCCCTCTTCATGGCTAAGGAAGGAGGCTACTCATATCAAAATTAGTCTACTTGGATTGATTTAGATGATGATAAAAATGAGGTGGATTGTGAGAATGAATTGATTAATTCCATTAAAGAACCAAAGATTGAAAATAAGGTCAATAATAAGATGAAATATAAACTCAAGGAATATGAGGAGTAATTCAATGTGTTTGGGGTAAGATTGGTTGAAGACTCTAGATAGCATGAAGGTGTTGTCATGTTTCTTAATTCTACATTAGAATCTATATATGAAAGTCTAAGAGACAAATAAAAAGAATATTCAAGGTATGCTTATGAGATTATGTATTTGAAAGATGAGTCAAAGAAGTCTGTAAGCAAGGTGAAATCATTTGTCAAGTTTGATAAAAGTTATAATGATCTGGATGATCTCCTAAAGAGTTAAAATTCAACTAGTGATAGCTCTAGATTGGGTTTTATTAAAGAGCCCAAAGTTGTTTCTCAAGTTGACATGAATGTTAATGAGAGAAAGGTGGATCAGATTTTGAATACAAATCATCAAATAATAAATGATGGTTAAAATATATTGAAGAAAAATCATATAAAACAACCTAATACCATGAGGTATGCAAGATTTAAATTGTTACTAGTACACATTCAATCAATTTGGTTATAGGGATAGAGAATGAAAGAGACATGTTTAAAATGAGTTGACATGAAACTATGATGGGGGTCATCAGTCAAAAGGTGTGAACAATGTTAAGTAATTCAACTATATTAATGAAGGAAAATTCGCTAAACATTGTCCAAATAAGGTAAGGCAAGATATGTTGCTTGTAAAGGTTATAGTTTTATTCAATTTTAAATGGAGAGGTCACATTGCTAGATTCTGCAAGTAAAGGCCTACAAGATAGAATAGGTTTAATCAGGCTCCTAGAGTGAAAGAAAGAAGGCAAGTTAACTAATGAAAGCCTAGGGTGACAAGTGTGAGTCATGATGAGTCTACACATCTAAGTAATCTCTTTTCTATGGTGGATAATGCTATATAAGTTGAAGAGTGTTAAGGGTTTTCATTTTTTTCTCATATTGTGAATAAAGAGACCAAGCTAAAAGAGAAAATATGAATGTGCAGGTTAAAGCTAGTTGTGAGGTATGTATGGATCTAAGTGAACATCATGCTATTGTTCAACAAGCTTCATGAAAATAAGATCAATTTTAAATGCCTAGTGATGAGGTTTAGAATTACAAGGTTAATTATTCAAAGAAAAGGGTATGTCAAGATTCCATAGATATTCCATGTGTTGTCAATTCAATATTAGAAGAGGAGAGTGATTTTGAAAAGGAACTATTTGTCATAGTTTAGACTAAGAAGAATAATAAAAAAATCAATAAATCTTATAGCTATAAGAGGATTTTAGTGGTTACTGAGGAGATGTGGGCCACTCCTGGCTTCACTTTGTTTTAAAACATTATGGTATAGAGGATGTATCTATCTAAGATTATTAAGAGACTCATTTAGTAAAAAGTCAAATGTTGTTGTGGTGTTATTTAGATGTTCTTATAAGGATAGAGATGAGTGTTTTTAGTTAGAGTAGGTATGTCTAAGTGGAAAATAAGCTATGGTGATGTCATAGCTGTATATGGTTAGTCGACAGGGTTAGATTAAAGGTTTTCAAGTGGAAAAAGAGGATTTTTGATATTTAAAGATGATATTTTTGCATATAAAGGTATGTTGACCTTATTTTAGCATGATCTAGGTGGTTTTGTGGCCTAAAGGTATGTTGAAGACAAATTGGAGACTTTTGATTACTCTTAGTTTTTTGCTTAAGGGAAAGTAGGCCTAAAATGGGTTATAGTATGTATAGGTTCCTAATGGTGTGGAAGCTCAAATATTGGTCAAAAAGTGTGTGATGGATATCTCTAGGTGTGAAATAATTTTCAAGAGTGTGCTTTGACTACAATGTGCTATGTTGCCTTATTTATTTTTAGATTTTAAGGTATTGGGGTCTGCTTAAAAAGTGGTTTGTATTTTAAATTAAGGTATGAGGATTCTTAATTGGTTTAATGGGACAAATGGGTTGTAAAATAAATATTCACAAATAAATGAAGGTTTTTTTAATCAAATTATTCATGTTTTTGTCAAGATGGAGGCCTAATTAGCTAGTTGGTTTATGAAGGAAGTATGTTGCAAATGATGAACTAAGTGATGAAAATTTGTGTGCTTGAGGAAGAATATGAGATTGATCTAGATATGAAGTTTCATGTTTTTAAGGTATGTATACTAAAATTTGTGGGCTCTACAAGTTCCAAGTAGGGTTGTAAGGATTCTAAATAGACCTAATGAGAAGAAGAGTGATTTGTGTTTAGTTTATCCAAAAGATCAAAGTATGAGTATTTAAATAAGATGTCTTAAGTTGTTTTAGATAATTATTCATATTTGGTGAGTGCCATGAATTTATATTGGTGGTCCTTATGGTAGCTTGAGATAGAAGGCTAGTAAGCCTTTATGGTGGTTTTTCATGGTGTATGGACATTTGAAGATGCTCAAGAGATGAAATGGCTCAAAGATATTAGGGGGAGTCATTATTAGATTTTTATTAGTGAGTTTTATCATATTTTAGTTTTTTTTTTGTGTTCTATCTTCATTAGTTGTAGTGCTTGGTTGAAGAAGAGTGTTGGCTTGTAGCAAGAGGAAATAGTGAAGATAAGAAGAGATAGGCTCAAGGTAAGGGGGAGTTTAAATTATCATTATAAGATGTTTTTATCTTGTTTTTAATATTTTTAGGTCTTGAATATCAGTTGGTGCCTAATTTTTCATTGTGTCAAAGGGGGAGAAAGTTCTTATTATGAGAATGCTTGAAGAGAGAGAAGGAAGATGAGTTGTATATTATGTTATGATGGGTGTTGACATTAATGACATAGGGAGATATTTTTGGATAATTTTTAATGATTTAATGGAGGTTTACAATTGAGTGGATGAAGTTTCTTGATATTCTAGGTGACAATAACAAAAGTGTGCAATATGTTTGTCCAGATATGTTTGAAGTTGGCTTGGTTGATATTATGTTTTAGCATGGTTAGGAATGCTTAGGGATGAGTATGGTTATTTAAGGTTATGAAATGGGTCCTATAAAAATTAAATAATGGTTAGAGATCTCGTTTGAAAAATTATAATTCATCTGGTAGTCCATAGTTTTCATCTAGACATTTTGGGTCCAGTGGCAAAAAATATGAGTAGGTAGTTTGATGACATCATAATTGCCACATGTGGATAAGTCATGGGGATTTGGTCATATGGTTGTGATAAAATTTGTTCCTAATTTATATTCACTAAATTTTAGGTCATGAAAGAAAGTGAAACATAATATATGCATGTGTAAAGTTGGGCTCCCAGGTAGTTTGATAAGGTTTTCCCATACTTAGCCAAATTTGTAATATGGTAAGAAAAGCTAAGTAGGAATTTTTATGGTGTTATATTTCACATGCATGAAGGTGAAAAATAAAATGATCATATGGTTTTTTTTAGTTTTATTGCTATTTGATATGTGTTGATGCAGAAGATTGCACCCTTGGCAGGATGTCGAGCTCCTACCTTCTTCACGCAACAATGGAAACTCCTCTCTCACCTGTGGGATGGTGAATCTTGAGAGGAGAGTCTCTAGATAAGGGATAGCTCCCTTTGATGCATCATGTTTATTCTAGCAAGTGCAAAACACACACACACACACATAGATATATATAATAAAGGGGGGATGAAAAGGGAGAGAGATGCAGGAAAAACAAACCTACTCTAAAAGAGGTGATGCACCAAAATAATTCAACCTTCACACATCCACTCTTAGAATCAGATAAATACATACATACACTACACACTTGGCAGAAGGACTAGGCTACAAAAGACTAGCAGGGAGGCTTTCGTGAAAACACAGGAAATAGAAAATCACTTAGGCGCTATGAAATGCACACTGTAAGTAACTCCTTATGTTATGGTATTCTCAAATGTCAGCGCTTCTCCTTTTAGCTATAGAAATGGCACCTTGTAGATAATAAGTATGCTAGTGTTGAACCTGTGAGAGCATCAAGAAATAATGACTGGACACAGACAAACACTCAAGACATACTCTAAAATATCTATCTAAATGGAGGTAAAAAATTGCATTTATTTGATTCAGTTGAAATTTTTCTAGGGCTATGCCTTACAAATGTGGAAGATCCTTAAAAAAATGACAAGTATCAAATATATATGAGAGAATAAAGTAGCCTATGTGGTGTTCCTTCAACAAGTGGCCATCACGTCCCTTCAACAAGTTACTCAAAACATTAATGAGATGTGGGCTTTGTTTGCTCGAAGTCTACATTTTTAATGTCAAAACGTGATCTGTCCACCCATTAAATGTAAAATGGAGAAAATTGGTTACATTACTTAGCTATTACGTCTTTTCATGATCAATTCAAAGGAACTATTTCACCTGCTAGAGTCACTTCTCAAATTGGCACCACTTGGACTTAACTAGTTGCTCATTTCATGAATGTCTTCTTGTCCTTTTCTCAATTTTATCTCTATCTGGCTTGTTCGGCCCCCAAGGGCAAATATCTTGGTAGGTCACTACCTTTTTAGCTCCTAGTTGGTTAGCGCTTTCTTTTTTTCTTTTTAAAAAATAATAGCCATTTCATTTGTCAAACTTCAATGTCCTTAGGGATGTTATCAGTCCTTAGCTAGCTTCTCAGTGGCTTGCCTTTTCCTTTGTTTTAACGTGCCTAACCTTTGCATTTGTTTAATGACACGACCCAGCCTAGCCCTTTTTTTGAATGTTTGAAGTGAAGCACCTGTCTTATATAAGGGCATGAACATGAACTTAAACTAGACCCAAACAATGAACTAGATGCCGAACCAAAGAACCAGGCCACTGACCAAAGTGTTAAACTAAACTAAAACAAGGATGTTAGACCTTAAAGAAGATAAAACCAATGCTGATAAACCAACCAGTTGAACCAAAAGATTGAACCAAGCCATGAATCAGATTTATTGAACTCATGCAACCTAAAGATGATTGGCATTAAATAGTAGGGGAAGAAAGTGACTGAAATTTTGCCTGTGGGCAAAAATTGTCAACAGATGGTGACTCACAGGGGAAACAAGCCTACCATGCTTAGAACCCAGCTGCCTTGTGGTCCATTACGCGTGGTGTTAGATTGTAGCTATAATGAAAGTTAGCAGTAGGCCCAAAAGATCTGAGAATCAAACACGAAGCTTTACCCCACACACAAAGGGAAACACACAAGGCTAAAAAACACTACCTATGCAACTGCACTTAGGGAAAGTAGGAAAAGAAACTAAAAATAAACTAATATTTATAGCTAACCAAGAAAGCTTGCCTCCCTCCTGGATCGAATGGAAAATTTCTTAAGTCCCCTTCCTGGTGAGAAGACTTATGGTGGCAGGCAAGTAGATGAAAGAAAATGAGATTTGGTGACTTGCTCCTCTTGCCTATCACCTGAGTTGGCTGGAGTCTGAGTGGATTAAAATCAAACATGCCTCTAACATATATGTAATCTATTTGTCCTTAGAAGCTTGTTGAATGTTGGTTCTTGATATAGGTGCTCCTCACCAAGAAATCAATGGTTGCTAACTCATCACCATAAGCCCCTTGACCTGCACAATTCCTCTGCAATGTATCATGGTCTAATTTGTTTCCTTCTGCCTCACTGAAAACTCTATTAGACTCGTCCTCTACTTCCTCTTGGCCTTCTTGAAGAAGGGTGACTATGGTGATGTCTAAAATGTACTCACAAATTGATTTCTCATCCCACAGAACATCACCTCTTTATTAAAAGTGCTCTTCTTCAAGGCCTTCGTCAAGGAAGACAGACCTCTCCTTTTCCTCCTCCAACTTAGGCTCTTCAGTGTAGTCAACCTCATCATCAAAATAGTAAGGAAGTTCATCAAATAGAGTAGAAGAGAGCTTACCATGTATTTGTTCCTCTTTGAATTACTAGAACATCTGCATATATGTAAGACCTGCATCTTCTCCATTGCTGATAAGGTCTTCACAAGGAGCATCAATGATGATTTATTCTTCATTGTCGCTCATGATAGCCTCTTGAAGGACTATAGATTGGATCTTTTGCTCCACACTTGCCTCCTATAGAATAGGTTCTTCCTTGAGAAGGGGTGAAGTGGTGAAAACATGTGGAAGAGGAGGCAGTCCTTGAGCTAGAATCGAATGATTCTCCTCTCTCCACTTGATCAACATTTCATCAATATTATAACTCTCTTAGAAATGTGTAGGTGGGGTGTGTTCAAGTATGGAATGTGCTATTTGGTATGAACCATCCAGCACACATTGGCTAAGGAATTTCTCTTTGGAATCCAACTCTATTATTCTCCTAGCTAGATCTTCTTGGAAAAGCTTTTCCTGGAGGCTACCAGCATCATCATAAGCAGATTCAGCTTCAGCTTCTTCAAGGTTTTGAGAAAAACCTTGATTTTCTTTTTCTATTGATTCAACTATTTTCCCCTAGTTCAGGATCTCTGAATTAAAATTTTGCTCCTATGAATAGGCAACAACTTTGTTTTCTCCAAGGTCCTGGGCTCCTCCACAAGGTCTAGAAATTTCATCACTTTTTCAAGAAGCAGTCTCATCCTAGCTTCTAAATCTTCAATTTGCTTGGCTAGGTTTTCCTAGAAGAGTCTTTCTTGGAGATGACCAGCATCATCTTGTTGAGTAGGATCAGCATTGAGTAAGATGTGCTAGTTCGTGGCATTTCCCCCAGTGGAAAATTCACAATCCAAGGAATTTAGAAAGTTTATTTCCATGGGAGGTTGTTCTGATATCATCTGATGTTGGAAAGCTAGGCACACTAGATTAGGAATAGGTACAATTGATAAGCTGGAGTGAGCAAGTGCAATTTGGTAAAAAGGATATGGTGCCAAAGAGGGGGTCTGCACTTGCCTAAACAAGCGCTCCTCTTTATACATCAGCTTGTGTTGATATCTGTACTACTCTTCCAGCCTATTAATCTCCAATTCCAAGGCCACCTCCCTTTTCATTGCAGTGCAACTAAGAGAGCTGCTTGAGGGGATTCTCTAAATATTTTGAGTTCGATCCAAATTATATGAAGGAAAACAAAACCCATGATTTTTTGCAAAAGAAGTATACATACAAGAAATGATTCTTGATGGCACCAAGCTGCTTAACCAGTAGATTTAACTCAAAGTCACCAGATGCTAGAAAATTAAATGATCTGCTATAATAAGACTGACATCAATCCTAAAACTTTACTTTGTTATCAAACTGTGTCCCACTAGGCATGCCAAAAATTATTGACATAAGAAAGTGCACCCAATGGCAAGAAAATAGATTCCTGCCTTCTCCTCGCAACATGGAAACTCCTCTCTCACCTGTCGGATGGTGAAGTAGGAGAGGAGAGTCTCTAGTTAAGGGCTAGATCCCTTTAATGTATCATGTTTATTCTAACAAGTGAAAAACACACACACACACACACAGATATATATATATATATATATATATATATATATATATATATATATATATATATATATATATATATATATATATATATATATATATATAAAATAAAGGGGGGGATGAAAAGGGAGAGAGATGCAGGAAAAACAAACCTACTCTAAAAGAGGTGATGCACCAAAATAAGTCAACCTTCACACATCCACTCTCATAATCAGACAAATACATACATACACTACACACTTGGCAGAAGGACCAGGCTGCAAAAGACTGGCAGGGAGGCTTTCATGAAAACACAAGAAATAGAAAATCACTTAGGCACTGTGAAATGCACATTGTAAGCAACTCCTTCTATTTTGGTCTTCTCAAATGTCAGCACTTCTCCTTTCAGCTGTAGAAATGGCACCTTGTAGATAACATGTCTGTTGGTGTTGAACCTATGAGAGCATCATGAAATAATGACTGGACATAGACAAACACTCAAGACATACTCTAAAATATCTATCCAAATAGAGGTAAAAAATTGCATTTATTTGATTCAGGTGAAATTTTGCCAGGGTTATGCCTTACAAATGTGGAAGATCCTTACAAAAATGACAAGTATCAAATATATATGAGAAAACAAAGAAGCCTATGTGGCGTTCCTTCAACAAGTGGCCATCGCGTCCCTTCAACAAGTTGCTCAAAACATTAATGAGACGTGGGCTTTGTATGCTCTAAGTCCACATTTTTAATGTCAAAACATAGTTTGTCCACCCATTAAATGTAAAATGGAGAAAATTGGTTACATTACTTACTTCTTGTGTATTCTCATGATCAATTCAAAGGAACTATTTCACCTGCTAGAGTCACTTTTCAAATTGGTGCCACTTCGACTTAACTACTTGCTCATTTCATGAATGTCTTCTTGTCCTTTTCTCAATTTTGTCTCTATTTGGCTTGTTTGGCCCCCAGGGGTGAGTATCTTGGTAGGTCACTACCTTTTTAGCTCCTATTTGGTCAGCTCTTTCTTTTTTGATTTTAAAAAAATAATGGCTGTTTCATTTGTCAAACTTCAATGTCCTCGGGGACGTCATCAATCCTTAGCTGGCTTCTCGGTGGCTTGCCTTTTCCTTTGTTTTAATGTGCCTAACCTTTGCATTTGTTTAATGATGCGACCCAGCCTGGCCCTTTTTGTGAATGTTTGAAGTGAAGCGCCTATCTTACGTAAGGGCATGAACATGAACTTGAACTAGGCTGAAATAATGAACTAGATGCCGAACCAAAGAACCAGGCCACTGACCGAAGTGTTGATCTGAGCTGAAACAAGGCTGTTGGACCTTGAAGAAGATAAAACCAATGCTAATAAACCAATCAATTGAACCAAAAGACTGAACCAAGCCGTGAATTAGATTTATTGAACTCATGTAACCTGAAGATGACTGGCATTAAACAACAGGGGAAGAAGGTGACCAAAATTTTTCCTGTGGGCAAAAATTGGTCAACAATATGCACTATATTTTAGTTCATGTGATAAAGTACATCAAAATATATGCATGTGTAAAGTTGGCATTCCAAGTAGTTCTAGGCATAGTTGGTTCTATGGTAGAAAAATATGAGTGAGTAGATTAATGGAATTATATCTCTCAAACACAAAGGTTTTAGGAGTTTTTTAATACATGGTTATATTTCCATATGAAAGGATAACATATGATCCAAATTTTAGAACATGCATTTGAGTGAAGTAAAAGATATGAAGGTACAAAGTTGACCTTATAGATAGATTGCTAAAGTTCCTATACTTAGTCAAATTTGCACAAGGTAAAGTTTGAGTAACTATCAAAGAGAGTAATGGACTTCTTTTTCTCCAAGATGTCAAGAATTATCAAGATGAATGTGTTCAAAGTTTAAATTAAGCAGAGGTAAATGTTAGGCTTCTTCTAAAATCTAATGGTGAGTGGATATTAGTATATATACTGATCAATAGTGCATATTGAGTTAGATGATTTCAAAGTATCTAATGTTTAACATATATAAATACTAAGCTACATACATGAAATAGATGGAGTACATTAATTCAAATATTCAATATGAAGATCTAATGATGAGCAATGAAAGGTAAAAGATAAGGATTTAGTGATTCACATTTAATCATGCGATTGAGATTAATGGCATGAGTGGAGTCAAAGTGGTCAACCTATTCCAAGTTTAACATAGTTAAAGACTGAGATCCTAAAATAAGATTGATGGTGCATGATTAATATAAATAATAAGGACATGATATGATAGCATAATGTTTGAGGTTTAACTGTGACCGTTGGTTTTTTAATATTTCAATTTTGCAAAGGGAAGAACTATTTTTCTATATTTTGTCCATAAATTTTGATCCAAGATTAATTTAAGGTGATATAAAAATCAACATTGAATATGACTCCATGGTACATCTAGTGAACCTAGTTATAAGGTCTAAATTATGTACAGCCAAATATATTGAGCTCCAAAGTTTATTATGTGTTTGAATATGTTTTATAAGTAACTTAAGAAGGATATATGTGCTTGTTTTGATGATGTTTGGATGTTTTATGATGTCCTAGCTACTAAAAATCATTTTTGACTCCTTGTGTTATGTTTATATGGTCTTTGGAGGTTTCAATAATCAATATTATATATGAATAAAGGCTTAGAATTTGACTATGTGTTTGTTCATGATGTTCCAGTGTACTAGGTTAGTGATTAAGAAAATTGATCATACATAGAGGTGAACATAGTTGACTATGATCATTTGAGGAAGTTGAAAGGGTCATGTAGAGTGGAATATGCATTTGGAATTGGTCCTATAATCTTGTTTTGCTTGAAGGAGTGATAATTGGGTGAATAGGTCTCTATGATACCTATAATAAATATAGGGGCCTAATTGAAAGGTGTAGATGCTTAAGGGTGACCCATAGATGCTATGATTGACCTATAAAGTTTGTATTGAGCCATGTCTTGATGTGAAAGAAGGATTAAGGGTTAAGGCAAGTATAATGGCTAACCAAGAAGCTATTTATCATGAAGACTCTATATATAGTGAAAATAAAGGAGATGGTTGCTATGTTTTTTGGTGTAGAGTGAGCGTTAAAGTGAAGAAGAAAGGATAGGTAGTGTGCCTATTGGATGAGTTGATGAGATTTTTTTTGACTATGTGTATGGCTTATAAGTTATATTTTTGATGTTAGAATAGTGCTCTTGTAGTTTGAGGATATGCAAAGAAGTTTGAGTGTTGCAAAGTGAAGAAGGATAGAGATTATGGCATGCCTATGTGAGAGGCCTATATGAGTTAGAAAAAGATATTTTGTGTAGGAGTTAAAAAATTAGAGATCCATAATTAAGGGTTGAAGACATCAGTTCAAAGGTGGAGGTGTTCATTTCATAGGAGGTTAGAAGGACTTGATCTTCCTTAGGGGTAGGTGCCCTTTTTGAAACAAGTGTTTCACTAAAAGCTTTAGATCAAAAGGACTTGACCAAGGTTGATGGTAAGAAAGACTTGACCGAAAGGTGGTCAAAAGAACTTGATCATCTTAGGGGTAGGTGTTCCTTATGAAATTTATGTTTCAATAAATTCTAGTCAGAAATACTTGACTAGTATCTTGTTTGTAATCTCTTATAGGATAAGTAGTCCATTTGTTGCAAGCTTGAGAGTGGGTTTTATTCCCCATGAGGGTTTCCTATAGGAACTATGTGTTGTTTATTTGATCTTGTGTATGCATTGAAAGAATGAGATCTCTTATTAATGTTTATTATTCAAGTTGATATATTCTAATTTTTTAATAGATTGAAAGGATTGGAATTAAAATTGAAATATTTGGGCTCGCTAATTCACCCCTCTTAGTGATTATACCTTTAACAATGTCAATCATCATATATATTGCACTGATAAATGTTTTATCTATACATGATCCTTATAAGTACAACCAAGTTTTGAGTGGGGAGATACCCATGATCATCCTTTGGATGAGATCATATGATGATATTGTCTCTTAAAAAATACCAAAAACATAAAAAATATTCAAAAATCCAAAAACATGTTTCAACACTTACATGTTATATTGGCTTTGTTGTATCTATGTGTTAGTTTTAGGTTGAGGGATAACATATCATTTAATTCTACATATATACATCTATAGGCATACATAGATACATGTTTTTATGAACTTATGGGTGTTGGGATTTCTCTACTCATGTTGCCAAGATTTTGGGGGCAACCATCTTCTATGATATTGATAATTATTGGTTATATCATTATATGGTCACATCACATTATCATTATTGGGATATTATGTTCTTACACAAGCCTTATCAATGCTTATATATTGCAAATGGTACTTGATATGAAATACACTTGAAATTTTTTGATAACACATTGGATCCATGGGTCACCATGACATGTTTATGTTGGTTGCTTATTCTTTACTTTATACACTTCTTTGAGTGTCTTGTTTTTCATGTTTAATCATTTGAATATGATTCATTATATGCGACCCCTATGCCTATGTTTTCCTTCTTATAAATTTGAATATGTAATTATTTGTTTTATAGACATTCGAACATGTCATTCCTTGATTTTTAGACATTTGACTATCATGTCCATTTGATTTTACAACATTTGAATATGCCCCTTGTTTGTGTTCTCCTAAGACCTTTGTTTATTTACTTGCTTTTGATTACTCTTGTGTGTGTGTTTATTTACTTTTTGAGCTTGTACTATTACTATCTAGATGTTTCCATGATTTTTATCATGAATATTAGGACTAATTTGATCACATTGGTTCTATGCATTTAAATGATACATTTACCTTTTTCATAATTTCCTACATGCTACATGGTTCAGTCACAAAATATATATCTATATGGTTATCTTCTCACTTTGAGGTGAGAGAAATAAAAGGTAATATTTTTTATCTCACCTAAAAGGGGGTGACATTAGTGGGAGCATGCCATATGGACATGGCTTCCACACATTCATAGTTTTCAGATTTAGAGGGGGCATGTTTTGGAAGCATTTTCTCCACACTCATTCAATATATGGTACTTATATCAGTTTGTAGATTTAGTGGTAGAATGTCATATGGATATAGCTTCCACACATTCACAATTATCAGATTTAGTGAGGTCATGCTTTCAAATCATGTTCTCCACACATATTCAGTATTCATCATCTCTAATTTATAATGGAGGCATGTTTTGGGAAACATGTCCTCCATATTGATACTTATATCAATTTTCATATTTATCAATATATAGTGGGGTCATGCTTTGGAAGCATGTCCTCCACACTTACATAATTATCCAAATTGGCTAAAGAACATAGTTATATGATTCAAATTCATAGTTGTGGAAGAATTCTTATCATCAGTACCATTATTATACATAATATCAACATGAAGCATATATAAGGTGCATATGTTATACAACATGTGCCTAATATTGAAAAATATAAATCAGTTTCAAATTCTAAAACCATTTCATATACTGATACCCTATATATTTTTATAGACTTTGTGGAACCAATATACTACAGTAGTTGGTTCATTTTTTGTTATGGTTGAGGTGATCTAATCACTCAATCTTTCCAAGTTTTTAGGTTGGATCTAATTTTATCAACTAGCCTCACAAAGTTATAAGTATCATTGGGTTGCATAGTTGATTTAATCTCAAATCTTAGGTGGTAAATCACTTTTTATCCAAATTTGGGGCATGTTCCTTCCAATCTCTCTCTATTTATCTATCTATCTATCTCCTTGGATATTTGCACTTTAAATATTTTATGTATATTTATCCTAATATCATATTTAGATCCTTATAATGATACTCTTTTATAAAACAAATTTCTAATAGGAAATGTCATTACATCAACACATAGATATACTCCTAAACCTTTCTCTTTCATTTTCAATCTATTTTAAGTACTTTTAACACAGATTATATGCGATGATTTTACACTATAACATGATCTTGGTTGTAAGTCAGTCACCATAAAATAACTCAAATTCAACTCAAGTAAAGACAAGGTGTGCATATACACCAAGGTTTTTATTCCTTTCCTTTAAAACAAAAATTTCATTACTAGATTAAGGGGGAAACTGTAGATGATATTTTTTTGATTATAAAGTACCTTAGTCTTGTACAGTTGGAAAATTTAGAACTTGGTTTTTCTTTTTAGTTCTACCTATGATTTACTTCTATAAGCCTTGTATCTACCCTATCTTATGCCCCTTATCCTATCTTTTAGTATGACCATTATTATATTGATGATAAAATTATTCTATCTTACCCCAAATTCTTAAAATGTACTTATCTTACACCTCTACAAGTTTTAAACCTATACTTATTTTCTTACTCCTTAGACACTAATGTTTAGGTCAGACAGTAGTGTCAGCATTACTATAATGTCTTGACCAAGTGTCCAGTGCCCTAAAGTCATCAAATTTTCAAATGAAACATATTCCAATGGTTGTCCCAAGCTCTTTAATGTGAGTTATTACTCAAAAGGGATTGATATAAATATAATATAAACCTTCATTCATTCTTCAACTAGAAATCATACCAAAGAGACCAAGGCACTTATCAAAAGAACTCTATCAAACATTCAATAAATAAAATCCTTCCTATTTACACATAATTCATAGCTATATAACATAATATCTAAATTAATAAAGGAGTAGTCGTAAGGTCTTATTTTCCAAGTTAAAAACTAAGTCGATTTTGTACTTGCTTCACACACATTACATGATTCACACACAAGCCAACACATAGGGGATAACTACATGAGTTTGAGGCTCTCTTCTAGAGTATTGAATATGTAGGAAATACACTTTGATAGTGGTGTCATTGGGGTCAAATCAACACCATGTGACCACTAACCCATTTTTATCCAAGGTCACATTAAAGATGGAAAGCTAGTGTTTTTCCATTTCACAAGGAGAGACAGTCCATGACCCAGATATTAATGCACCAAAGTGAAGGTAAATAAAAACCTAGAAGCATCTAAGTGGTTACATCCTATTTCACTAAATATTTCATACAAGACACTAGCATTGAACCTAAATAGTTACATTGGTGTAATTATCCTAGGCTAATGTTATGCTCTAGAGAACCAGAGGCACTAGATAGAGAATTTAATGACTATTCCAAAACTATCTTCTTGCCTAATTTTATCTTGTTATATATCTATAACTTATTTATCATCATAAAAATTTAAGTACATCACTTATTTTTTATGTATATATCTAACATATTTGTACTTTCCATTAATAGCTTATCTTAGTTTAATAAATTTAGTATAAGGTATATTTGAGTTTAACATTTAATCAGCTTACTATAGATCTAATATTCACCCTTGTGACCTATTATTTATATATTCATAACCCTATCTACCCAAGAGGATCCACATCCAAATTTAGGGTTCAAAAAACATGACATTGAATATTTTACTAAGACCTCTTTTCTAGAACATGTAATAATGGGATATATTTAATTTTTTTTTATATCTATTGATCCCTAAACATGTCTTATTATATTTTTCACAATACTATTTTTTTGAAATATAATGATATATTAGTAACTCCTTGGTTAAAATAAACAAATGAAACACTTTATGACGATTGTGATCACATGTAATTTTATTTACAAGGTGATAAAATTTGAATTTGAGGAGATTGAACAATTGAAAAGGAAGTATAACATTTCAAGGTGGATAATGTTGTCTTAAAAGTAACTTAAGTGAGTGCTAATGTAAACTTATATTATTGATAATATCATTTAATAAATAAAATAGTCTAAGGGATCATCACATAGCATCCTATCTCCCATTGAGTTTGATTTTAAAGAAACATTTCAATGTACTAGAGAAGCATATTTAGTCAAAAAGGATTCATCACCTTCAAGTGTTACAACTTTTGATCACATTCCTACACATATTTTATATTCTTATGAATCTAATTTTATACATATATTTAGGTAGAGATATTCAGTAATTACTATGAACTTCAGTTTGTACACATTTCATTTAATATAGGTGCATTTTAATCATATGTTAAGGCACAAGCTATATTTACTTTTTTTGTTATATGTTACTAATCTAGGTGGATCTTTCCATTTGTCAAAAAATGAAGTCTTCATATTCTGATTAGATTGATTTCATAGTGTAGATCTTGTTGAGATATTTTTAGTGCTTTTCATGGTTCACAAAACAAACATCATATGCAAAAGATATGATCTGTTGAAGTTCTGATGCAACAGAGAAAATGTGGTGTCACAAGTGACATGGTGTAACATGCAAGTGCCAAGTGAACCAATAGGAACTTGACACGTAGTAGTCTAAATTGGCTAAAAAATTGGGTTTGGTTGATTTTATCTTTGATAACATGTATGGACTAGATAAATGGGCCCTACTATTGGCTTGTTGGGGGCCCTTAGCGAGGGTCAACACACTTTTTTTTAAGGAGGGGTGCCTTGGCCTCCTATCTTTGAAATTCATTATATTTTAATTTATATTTAAAGCCCAATTTTCATTGTAAACTCATGAATGTGGGATAATTCATATTGCTATGTAAGTCAAGGTGTGCCTCTTCGAGCTGCCACATAGGAGGATTCCTCTATTGCCAAGTATTAAACCTACATGAAGGGGTCAAGATTGGAATATGACATCCATGTTCTATCATGAAGTCACCATGTACTATCAACATGCCACCACATGTCCATTGAAATCCATGCCAATGTCAATTACTTAGCATTATAAACCACAAAGTTTGTAGTATAGCTATATCTATGAAGTTTTTGAAGACTAAAGTCTAAATTGCTACATGGCCTTAAGTCCACATATTTTCCAATGGATTTATATTTAAAATCAAGTAGTGGAAGGATGTGGCCTAAGCCATAACTAAGTCATGAAGACACGGCTATTAAAAGCCTTTATAAACTCTTTTCCCCACTCATGTGGGATTTTTGGATATAAATTTATCCCTTTATCAAAGCCAATGCAAATGCTGATGGGAATGGAAATCGTGACCTATCATGTAAAAGGATAAGTATTTGACTGACCCACCTGTGGGCTCTCAATGTTATAAAATCCCACAAATTTGTATTTGAATACAGAGGTTCAATAGACTGTGCATTGAGATAACATAGACTAAGTTACATTGTTTAGTCATTTTGGAACCCTTAGAGGCTGAACTAGAGCTCAGAGTAAACTACAAAGTTTTTTAGAATTTTTATAAACTCTATGCATTATATCATTTAACATTTTTGGAGACTTATTGATGACATTTTATGCTATGAAAGTCATTAAAATATGAAAAGGAAAAGCTTCTACAAGTGATTTAGGAAGGTGAAGGACGTCCTGAGTTAGCCAGGGTCCTTTGAAGGTCTGATACACTATTTTTGTAGAGATTAGATCTATTTTTTGATTTTAAGTATTATTTGGGCTTGTAATTTTAGCAAAATTAATGGATCAGTTCAATAAGAACCTGGGGATGTAGGAAATTTTGAACCCCCTAAACAATTCATGTGTCTCTTTTGCTAATTTTGGTTTTGCATTCAATTTTCAATTAATTTAAAAAACATAATTTAGATTTTAAAGAGAATGAAAAATAAATAATTTTAATGTTTTTAATGGGAATTTGAATAAATCATATGTTTTAAGATTCAGAAGAAATTTTAATGGGTAACTGATGTGAACAATCAAATTCACTTTTATTTTAGTTTGGAAACCCATTTTTATCATATTTTAAATAGTTTAAATTATTAATATTCTAAATCCAATTCTATTTCAATTAAGGAATTGAGAAAATATAAGATATTAGTAAATGATTTAAAAAGTAGTGAAGTTCCTACTGGTGTTTATGGATCAGATTTGGTATCAGAGCAGTTAATCAATGGGATTTAATAGTGTGGTTTACCTATGATTAATAGTTGGTTATTTTTTTCTTCTTCCATTTATAACATTTGTTTTTACTTTGTGACAAAATAGGTGCAATGGGCAAGTTATCAAATAGAGCCAAGCTTGATGAGCTTAAAGCCATAAATCACCAAATCCAGGAAGAAAACTCTTTCCTGAGAGCCATGTTTTACTCCTTAGAAGGGGAGATTATGTGGTTAAAAACTAAGCCACAATCCTCAAAAAGAGAGAAAGAGGATTATGTCAATAAGATGCTTATACAAAGTAATTAGTTGATGGCATTTGTTAAAGAGTTGCAGGCTAAGATTCAAGCCAAAGATAAGATCTTAGCTTAGTTACAAAGTGAATAAAAGAAGGAAAAGCCTTCCACTTCAGATGTAGAGACCATGATAGATGAATGCACTGTAAGTTGTTCACCATGAGAACCTTCTTCTTCATCCCATTCAATTTTGGATTCAAGGAATGACATCTTTGGTTCATTTGAAAAACATACTAGAGGCATTGGATCTAAATTATTATTTAAAATGGGATATAATGGAAAAATCCTTAGTAAGAATAGTCAAGGCATATCTAACCCCATATTGGTTGAATACTGACCTTGTTTTATAGGATTGGGATATGATAATGTAGGGAAAAAGGAGATTAGATAAAGCTCCAAAACCATTGGAAGAAGACAAGCTTCTCATAGAAAATAGGCTTTCCCATTGGCATCTGGTGACTCATCCTCTGAAGAAGGATTTGGTAAGAGATCAGCACAAAGAGGTAATGATATTCCTCCACCTCTTGTTTACCATAATTATAAAATAAAAGGTAATTTTTTTGATCCATTATCCACATTTGAGAAGTTTGACAATGATGTGCAAAATTTGTGGCATGTTTATCCATATAGTTTTTGTGGATTGTCTAACCATTGTGTAGAAAAATGTAGGAAACATAAATATTTTTTGGAAAAGGTTGAGAAAGATTACTCTCCTAAATGTAGTTTATTGAAAATAAGTTTAGGTAAGTTTCCCAAAAAAATGGATCATAAAAATGTGGACAATAGATTTTGTGTTCACCGTAAAAAGAAAGGTCATATAGTTGAAAAGTGTTGGCAGCTTCATCCTAAACAAAAGTTAAAATTTGTTAATGAGGAAAAAATTGTAATACCAACATATTTGAAAATGACCCCTATAATGGCTAAGCTATCCACTAAAGAAAACACACCAACTAAATAGGGAAATTTGATTAAAAGGGTTGGTATATAGTTTTTGAATTTCATGATGTCATGATTAGTGGATCGATAATGCAATTATGTTGTAAAGTAAATTTGGGGATCCTTGTTGAATGTTGATAAAGGAAAGTTACCACACTTGGCATATGCATTATAGAGCTAGTGAGAACACTTTGATACAGGTTTATCATGCAATTTTTTTCATTCTCACACTTATGTTTTGAAAATCTATAATTTTTGGAATCTCTTGATTAGCTTTATGAGTTTCTTGTTAAATGTTTAAGGTATGTAACTCATTTTATTAGCTTGGGGATTGTATTGAAGTGTATAGGTTGTTTGGGTAGGATTCAATTTTCCTACACTACTTGTGATAAAATAACTGCTATTTTGGGATGCATCTATTTTTGGCATGTTTATGATTGGATGCACTTGTAGACATACTGGGAAATATTTGTAATGCTAGACACTATACAATTTACCTTGTTCCCATATTTTTTAGTATTTTAAGACCCATGCCAGGGTAATGAATTCTGACATGGTCATAAACCATAGTTGTTTAGCATAGTAATACCTATGTTTTGGGTAGTGCATTTCAACATGGTTACAACATTTAATGTATTTTGTTTGCATTAACAAACTTGGTTTGCAATTTAATTGGTGATTTTTGTAGTGTTTGGTAGTTCACCACTTAAAGTATGTGATAGATGGGAAAATAGTTAAGAAATGTTGTAATCTTAATGGCAGTCATAGGAATCAGTGTAACTCATGCCTTATGTTTAGAGTTATGAATCAACATAAAGTTTGGCATTTATATCATAAGCTATGATGTAGTTCTATATTTGATGTATTGTAGATCATTTTAATGGAGACCATGCTTTTGGGATCAAAAAACACTTAGTGGGGAGGTTTGATCCAGGTGGATCACTCCATTTGTCAAAAATTGAATTCTTCATATTTTGATCATATTGATTGCATAGTGTATATCTCATTGAGAGTTTTCTAGTGATTTTCGTGATTCACAAAATAGACATCATATACAAAATATATGATCCATTGAAGTTCTAATGTAATAAGGAAAATGTGGTGTCACAAGTGACATGGCATAACATGCAAGTACCAAGTGAACTAATAGTAACTCAACATGTGGCAATTTAAATTGGCTAAAAAATTAGGTTTTGTTGATTTTATATTTTACAACATGTATAGACTAGATAAATGGGCCCTACTGTTGGCTTGTTGGGGACCCTAAGTGAGGGTTGACACACATTTTTTTAAGGAGGGGTGCCTTGGCCTCTTATATTTGAAATCCATTATATTTTAATTTGTATTTAAATCTCAATTTTCATTATAAACTTTTGAATGTGTGATAATTCATATTGTAATGTAAATCAAGGCATGCCTCCTCGAGCTGCCACATAGGAGGATTCCTCTGTTCCCAAGTGCCAAACACACATTGAATGGATCAAGATTGAAATGTGACATCCACATTCTACTATGAAGTCAAAATGTAATATCAACATACCACCAAATGTACATCAAAATCCATGCCAATTTTAATTACTTGGCATTATAAACCACAAAGTTTGTGGTATAACTATATCCATGAAGTTTCTAAAGACTGAAGTCTAACTCGCTATGTGGCCCTAAGTCCACATATTTACCAATGGATTTATATTTAAAATAAAGTGGTGGAAGGACATATCCTAAGCCACAACTAATTCATGAAGATAAGGCTATTAAAATACTTTATAAACTCTTATCCCCACTCATGTGGGATTTTTGGATATACCTATATCCCTTTATCAAATCCAATGCAAATGTTGATGGGAATGGAAACTATGACCTACCATGTAAAAGGATAAGGAATTGACCAACCCTCCCATGGGTTTTAAATGTTATAAAATCCCACCAATTTGTATTTAATTATAGAGGTTCAACAGACTATGCATTGAGATAGCATAGACTATGTTGCATTATTTAGTCATTTTGGAGCCCTTAAAGACCAAACTAGAGCTCAGAGTAAACTAAAAATTTGTTTATAATTCTAATGGGATCTATGTAGTATACTAATTTTACCTTTTTGAATACTTATTAATGAATTTTTTTGCTATATAAGTCATGGGAAGATGAAAAGGAGAAGCCTCTACAAGTGATTTAGGAAGGTGAAGGATGTGTTGAGTCAACCAAGGTCTTTCAAAGGTCTGATACACTATTTTTGTAGAGAGTAGATATATTTATTGATTTTAATTATTATTTGGGCTTTCAATTTTAGCAACATTAATGGATCAGTTCAATAAGAACCCAGGGGTGTAGGAAATTTCAAACCATATAAACAATTCCTGTGTTTCTTTTGTTGATTTTGGTTTTGCATTCAATTTTTAGTTAATTTGTAGAACATAATTTATATTTTAAAGAGAATGCAAAATTAATCATTTTAATGTTTTTTTAAAGGAATTTGAGTAACTTAGATGTTTTAATATTTAGAAGGAATTTTAATGGGTAGTTGACGTGAACAATCAAATTCACTTTAATTTCAATTTGGAAACCCATTTTTATCAGATTTTAAATAGTCTAAAATCTTAATATTCCTAATCCAATTCTATTTCAATTAAGGAATAGATAAAATATAAGATCTTAGTAAATGATTTAAAAAGTAGTGAAGTTTTATTAGTGTTTATGGATCAATTACTCACACTTCACATTAATGAATATTTGTTTTGATATGCATTTGCATAATTAGTCTATTTAGACCAAAAATTATAAAATTTAAATGAAAAAAACATGTATATCAAAGACATACATCAACTCATAATAAAAACAAGTAAAAAATCTCATCAAAATATTATCAATCTCAACAATATGAATATATAATACATAGTCCAAAATGGGGTCATATGACCAAAATATGTTTTATATATCAAGGTGCCTTATATAAGGCTATGGTGAGTGGTCATCCACACTCTCATCCCTATCAATATTCCTTAAAATACCAATGTCAATTTTTTTTACCCTGTCTAAGGCTATAGTCCTCACTCTACTACTAACATATCTATTGTGAGTGGCAACTATATTGAATCTTGTACAATAGTAGGATATATTTACATAAGATTGATATTAAATATTATTTACCTAATTAAACTCAAACAATAAGGTATACATACTACCCTCTCTTAGTGGGGCCATACTTTCATCTGTTTTACTTCCATTCTTGGATTCTCATGGAGTTTTCTCACTAGGATCACAACATTGTATGCTCTATATTGATGTTTAAATTATTTTGTCATTAATTATCCCATGCAATTGAATAAATAAGCAAATTCACTTACCTAATATATATCCTACTCTAGTGGCCCTTAACCTTTGGTATACCCAAGTAATCAAGAAAATAATAACAAAAATAATTATAATCTATGAGACCAACACTATAGTAGCACACAAAAATAATCATAAGAATTTGACATAAATAAATAAATCATATGAAAATGAAATATAATTTATACTAAATACTTACGATAATATACATGACCAAAATTCACTATGGGTTCTGTGTCATCATACACCCTATTTTTACACCACTTAATCATCTTGTTTCCATATAAATATTATATTTGTGTTACATTAGTCATAATGCCATCCCTACTTATGTCACCATAACCACCACTATCATCATCCCTCATTACTATTTTAGGTGGAAACATGGGAATAACATGATATATCACCCACAACATAATTTATTGGTCAATGAAACATGTATCATGTACTCTAAGATTAAAAAATGGAGGATATAGGTCACTCAAAGTAATATGTTTAATCTCATTAGGATTAAGAGTGCATAGATCTCTACATTATGTCACACATCATAGGGATTTCCTCCATAAATGTAATTTTGATTGCCTATCTTAAAAAATTACAAATTATTAAGGTGGCCATATTATAATCACTCTATAACTCCATGCCAACTGATACACCATCTACTGACTCTAATCTAGCACATCATGTGAATATCCTTAGGATAACCATGATGCAATTGGTATGGACACCACACTATATGGTTATCCTTTAACATGTATAATGTATAACTAAAAATTCTGATGGCCTAAGCATCCACACTCTATGCCTATTCAATTACCTATCATGTGACACATGGCTCTACTAGTACCAACCCAAATATAAGAATCCCTAGAGGCCAAATGATTATAATATGTTTATATTCTTAGACTTGTAACAATTCCCTAATAATAATTCCTATGGAGGGTATCTTAAAAATGAGTTAATATAAGTCTCTATAAAAATGACCAAGCATTAATTGATCCTAGTTATAAATGGTGCCATGTTCCTCCATGTTTTAAAGGATAAGATAGAGGTCATGAGAAATTACACAACCAATATTATCAACAACAATAAATATTAAAACAAATATATGTAATTAACTATGAAATCACATATTTTCCGCTATCATAGTATCAAGAATAGATAAACTATTTCCAAACCTCTCCTAGCCTCCTTGACCAAGCCTAAAATAAATCCTCATTGAGATTGTCTCCATCTGATACAAAGATACAACTCACACATCCTAACCCATAATAAGTATGCATAATATGTTCGATACACCCTCTGAAGTCGCTATCATCTCCCTTGTATGAGTTGTAGACACCTTAATTCTTCCACCCTAAATATATTATCAATGTATCCTAACTTAATCTCACTAAAATTACCACTTAAACTAATTAATGATACCACATTAATTAATTAATACCACAACATAACTCCCTATATAATTAACTAATTAATCATTATTAATTAGTTAATTAATTCCTAACTAGTTCCATACACACATAATTAATAAAAATAAATAAATATCTATATTCACCTATATCATTAATCCATGTTGATCCCTCATCAAAAATATATCATATCCACTCATCAATCCATGTAATCAATTAAATCCTTAATTTATGCTTGCGCATACAAAAAGGAAAATAAATCATGTAAATGAAAAATTAATAAGATTAGTTTTATCTAAAATCAAATAATATAAGCCTTAGATCAAGTGAATTAATATCATCCATCCAAATTCAAAGTTTCAAAATAAATCAAGTTAATCTAAACCATTCTATTTCATTTAAATTTTTAGCTTTAGTTCTAAGAAAGAGAGAAAAGAAACTCAATATAGGTTGTGGTAGGAATACCTATTTTTTTGTGTACACATTGAATCAAAAGATGTGAAGAGATCCTTTTTGTCTTGGGAGGAATACCTATAGATAAGAAATCACTAAGGCAAAGTTGTTCGTTAAATAGACAGTAAGGTGGACTGCCTAGTGAGAGCTAGATCCTAAAATTGAGAACTTCCTTAAGGGTTGTTAATACACCTATTTTAAACAATTAAGTTGATAAAATTGGAAAGAAGATACTTGCATCAATAATAGAAGATTAATAAAATTGAATACAAGAAAATCTTGAATAGAAAAGAGACTATAAATGATATAGTTAGTGATAAAATTATTAGTACTAGTGTTAATAGGTCAAGGTATTGCTCAAAAAATTAGAAAGGGGCATGTGAATAGGTAGGGACATAGAAAAGTGAATTTGGTTGGGTGTAAGAGGGTCAAATTAGCTTGATAGTTTTTTGTGCCATAGGTGACCATCATCGGTCATGCAACCATCACCAATCAAGGGTAACCATCACCAGTCAGGTAACCATCACCAGTTGAGGGTAACCATCATCATTTAGGTAACCATCACCAGTTGCCTATCAGTGAATCTAAAAGTGAACTAGGTTTTGGGTTTGTTGATTGATAGGATATCAATAATGGATTTTGGGAGATATCTTAGGATTGAAATGAAAACTTGGTAAAAAAATACAAGAAAATGAATACTTGTCTTATCATCAATTAGTTTGTGGGTAGTTAATGTAGATTTGCCTATTGGTGGAATTTGGGTTGATTCCAGTAGCATAATAGTACTTGGGAGATTAGTAAAGCATCATTGACAAGTAGGATCCCTATGTGATGGCTAATAATACTTGATAATGTGTATTGACTTAATTGACCTACAAAAAGAGATTCTAGATACAAAGAGCTCTTGGTAATAATTGTAGATAGTTTGACTTCCCAGGGCTCTCTCTCTTATAAGCACAAGCTATGGAAGTGGTTGTCCAAAATAGACCTGAAGAAGGCCCTAATTATAAGTCATCCATGCAAAGGGATTGAAATTGGATTTATAATATTGTATTTAGAAAATCAAGGTGGTAGTTTTCTTGTAAGTTACATGTTGAGTCAAGGTTATTCAACCTGACTATCACCAATCACCCTGATCATCACCGATTGAGGACCTAGGAAAAAGATAGGTTAAAATGGGTGAGAAGGTGAGTTAAGCTAGATAAATGACTAACTTGACTCTAGATTACATAATTAGGTTAGTCTAGGTAGGTTTGTCAAACTCATAAATGTAGTTGATAGAGGTTTAAGAGAAACCAAAGGTATTATGATGACTAAGACCATGTGTGTGGTTTTCTAGCGTCTACATTTTCCCCTTTTTGTTATGTAACTTGCATGAATGGGAAGTAAAACAAAAATGAAGACTAGCTCTAGATATGTTTTCCTTAAGAGTAGGAGGAGGTGTTACCCCCTTAAAATAGGAGATGGTGAGGTGAAACATAGGTAGGTACAGGTTTGATAATAGATAGATGGTAGGTCATGAGGTAGGTGACAAAACTAAGGGTTGGGCATGTGAGATGCATACTTGTGTACAAAATGTCAGAAAATGGTGTGATAGTTGAGATTATGCAAAAGACTAACATTGCCAACATTGGTAAAAAGTAAGGGTTAGTGTAAATGAAAATAAGTGACATGTAAATTACATGACTGCATAAAGGCATGGTGGTTGGGAACACTCATAAATAAATGTTTCCTAGGTGAGTTTTATGTTTCTATTGGGTATCCAAGGTAGGAAGTGTTCCTAAGGAAAATAAAAATTGGTCAAGTATCATGGGTATCCAAGGTAGGAAGTGATCCTATTGAGACATAAGTGGGTCAGTGTGCATGAGGTGGTGTAAAATATAAAAGGTTAACATGGCAATGTTGTCATTGTAGTCAAGGGACTAGGCAAAAAAGTTTCACAAAATTGTGCACTAGATAGGCTAAAATAGACCAATGGAAAAGTAATGAGGTTTTGGGTTAGTGGTCATGCCTGATATCACTTCATGTGAATAAGGCATGTGGACACTATTTACATAGTTACATGGATGCAATATCCAATAAAATATTAAGCCAAATTTAGTTCTTTCTATGTGGGAAAGTATGGTTGAGTAATTAGGTTGGTTACTGGTAGGTGATTAAAAAGTAAGGTGGGGACCCTAACCAGTGATGACTAGGAGAATGCTCCAAGGGTCGATCAATGCATGTTACCCTAATTGATGATGGTCAAGTAAAACACTAAAAGATTCTAGGGTAAAAGTAAAAAGTAAGTGTCACTTTCACTCATTGGAATTTTATGCTTTGGCTCGAGTGAATTGAAGTGATTTTTACATGTAGTTAGCTAAGGGTTACTGAGGTTGAAGTGAGCTAGTGGTGCACTTGCTGAGTGAGGATAAAGAGGATGGAAGTAGGTTAAGGATGTGTAAAAGTGGTTAGATGAGGCCTATGGCCATGGTAGTGCTCCCAAAATGATGTAAGGGATGTGTTTAAATTTCTAGTTAGGGTAGGTTTAAGATTGTTTAGGGATTGTTGCATTTTAGGCTTCCTACAAAAGATGTAGGTGGGGTTTTGGGTGGGGTTTGTTTGAGAATAAAATTTAGTCAAATCAAGTTTAGGGAAGTTTTTGATTTGTAAATGGGGTTAGGGCTGGGTTGTGGGAAATGATGTTAGTGTGTTTTAGGTGATTTAGAATGGTTAGATGCTTACTTTGGTGAAAGTAGGAGGTATATAGTTTGAGTCTCCATCATTAGGGTGGAGATAGTGACCAATGATGATTCAACTTGACCATCACTGATTGACCCTAGGTGGCTAACCATCCATAAGTAAAAAAATAGTTAAAAAACCATTGACGATTGAGGGTATTTGTTTAGGCTTTTTGAAGTTTGGAATTTCTGAGGTAGTTTGTGTATTATGTTACTTAGTTAGTGGTGTAAAAAGTTGTGTTTTTGGGGAATGGGTTGGATTGGTAGTTGAGTGTTATGGATTTTCTTAGCTAGGGTAGGTAGGTAACTAGGCTAGGGAGATGGGGTAAGATATAAATAAGGTAGGGTAAGGGTAGGTCAAAATTTAGTAATTATTGTTAGGTGAAACACTAACATATAGTATTGTATGTCATGCTTGTAGGCTAGATAGTAAAATAGGCTAAGAGACTAGGTGTTGGTAGTCTTTGTTGATGTTTGAGATTCCATGACTATAGAAGAGTGGTGGCATATGGAAGATGTGGGCTTAGGTATGATGTGACATTATTAGCATCTACCATGAGACCTTATGATTATCATCATGCTCATCGAAAGATGGGACCCCACAATAAACACATTTTGACTACCAACTAGAGAGATCACTATCCTACTAGAGGATGTGCATAAGATCACATTTCTATTAATTTGAGGAGAGGTAGTATATAAAATAGAGGGTGAGGATTTAGATGACCTAATAGAGATTATCTATGGTGATGATCATAATTAGGCATGGTACCATGTAGGTAGGTTTGGCTATGGCCTATTATACTAGATGGATCCAGTACAAAGATGCTTGATCATGATGATAATGATGGTGTTAATGGCCTCTATGACACTTGACTCAGTCAAGGGAAAGTTTCCTATGGATTTATTAGATGTGTTAGTTGAGATGGTGTAGGGGAAGGCTATATTTGGTTGGGCCCTAGTGCTATTAGTAAAGATATACTAAGAGCTCTAAGGTTTTAGACACCATAGGTGGTATCAGATTAGTATTGGATTTTTTTCCAATGTTGGGCCTTTGAGCACATTCACATACTGAGACCCATGGGATTTTTGATAGAGGGTTATCTCCTAATAGATTATATAGTAGGCTTATTATGATGGAAGAAAGGTAGAGCTATAATAGTGGTAGGTGGAAGAGATAGAGACATTGAGTGGTTTTAAGGGACATTAGATGGCCTAGTAGTTAAGGATGTGATATGGAGGCCCTACATTGAGTGGCCATAGTAGGCAGGGCTTAGATATCACACCTTAGGTCTATAGAGCTAGTGGTGGATATATAACTATAGGGAGGGTGAGGATGAGTTTCTCCCATTTGATCACGTGTAAAGATAGTTTGGGCTTATTTAGGGGATACCACATAATTTCCCTAGGCAAAGGAGAGAGAAGGTAGAGTTTATATGAGCCACACCATAGCCATAAGAGGTTGTGCCTAATTTTGAGGAATTACCAATGAGGGATGATATTGATGATGTAAGGATTGATGATGGTTACATAGCTTAATATTAGGGTAGGTATGCTATGGTAGAATTTAGATGGGGTGATGGGGGTTAATGGCCATGGATGTAGATCTAGCCTAGGCACTAGCTCAGGCACATGGAGATGGATAGGTAGCAATAACCCTTATCATAGCGTAGGCCTAGGTTATTAGTTTCTAAGGACAATTGGATGAATTATAGGGATAGGTGGAAACACTATAGGGATAGGTGGTCACCTTATAGGGGCAAGTGCAGTCTTTAATAGCTAAGAGAGATTAGGCATAGGCTTCCCTTGCCATGGTTACAGGTGAGCAAGATGTTATGAGGGCATCTCTTATAGGGATAGTTGTAGCTATAGGAGCACTTGTTTTAGTACCCATAACATGCTACGTAGCCACTATATGGGAGCTTAGATATTATGAGGCTATGGTGTTAGATTAGTTACCCCAGGCCATGAAATATAAATAGTATACATTTGGTTTAGCCTGTGGGCCAACAACAACTACTCTAGGCTAGTAGACATCCATCATTGGATAGGAAGGGGCTTTAGGAGGACCACCACCAAGTATAGGTATAGGTGTAGGACTAGATGTGGCTAGTGATGGAAATACAGAGCTAGTTGGGGCCGGTGGGGGCCCATGATTATGCTTGGATATGTGATTTTGGTACATTATTTTGATACAAGCCTACACAAAAATGTAACGAGATGCATATTTTACTGAGAGAGAGAGTTGGATACTTTTTTACATATATTATTTTTTATTATTTAATGTATATGATGTATGACATTCAATGTTTTATATAGGATGGATGTCTATAGTTTATGTGATGTTCATGTTTGTGATTTATGGTCATGGATACTCATGGTTATGGTTATTTGACTCAAAAGTTTAGGCATGTGATGTTTATAAAGTTGAATTATGATGTTTAAATTTATATCATGGTTATGATAGGATATGTTATGGATGGATACATGTTATGGATCATGTTTATGGTTATATGAATTGAATGGTGAATGGTATATGCTATGATGTTTTTCTCATTGATTGAGTTTATGGTGTAAGAACATGTTTAGAGGCTTAAACGATATGATGGATAGGTTAATGTTTTATGGTTAGCTGCTATATGTTTACATTGTGCTTGGATCATTGATAGATATATGTTGTTATACTTGTTAAATAATGTTCATGATGTTTATGCTTTTATTATGATGCTTGTTGTTCATGATAGTAGAAGTAGGACTACATAAACTAATACAAGATGAGAAAAGGAACACAATGCCTTTTTTAGGACCAAAACAAAACCCAAAAGTTGGATTGGCTTAGTGAAAAAAAGCCTTTTAAATGCTTCACATTAGCATGTTTAGATTGATAAATAGGTATCTTGATCATATTATGTCAAGTAAGCTCATAGTCCCATGCATATGATGTATGGAGGGATAGTGGGTAAAACTAGAACCATTAGTGAGGCTAATATGCATTTTATGTAGGTGTTTAAAGAGGTAGTATAACAAGCCTATGTTTGTATATAAAGTGTAGACTGATCGATATGGGAATTCTACCAAAGAGATTTGATTACAATTTGCCAAATTTATTGTTATTTATGAAAGCCAATTATGACTTTAAAAAATTTTGCTTTTGCTTTTGATAATTGCTTTTGCCTAATGGTTAAGGAATCTAATCAATGAGGGAAGCTTCTAAGAAATTGCTAGCTTTGACTAATGCTTAATTCAAACATCCTTCAAGGGAGTGGTCTACATTTATATGGTTAGTTCAAATGCTTTTGATAATTGTCCTTTAAGGGAGTAGTCCACCTTACATTTTGCAATTTGAGAATAAGTTTTCAATAGTTATCCTTCAAGGGAGTAGTTTTTGGATGCTAAGGATTATCCATGATTTATATTTTCTTTTTTTATATTACTATTTCTATTTATTGAATTTACTTGACATAGACTTGCTCATACATGCTCAATGGATTACCTTTATCAAGACAAAACTAAGTTGACATGATAGTTTAGTAGGTGAAATGAGGTATAGGTGGCAACAACCATAGGAGCCTATCTCAAAGAGATCTAAATTACTATGATAATCATGTCATGGATAGAGCCATGGTGTCTATAGTTTAATATTATGCTATAATTGTGATGGATTATCACATGATTCAATTATAGTCAGTTACCCCTAGAAAGAGGGAAATGAATGTGCTTGTAAGGGACAAGCTTGAATTAAACAAATGAGGATTGGTAATCCCTACTTAAAAATAAAAGGGATGTAGATGCAAAGCATTGAGGGGCTCAAGTTATTTTTTACCTTTGAGAGAGGAAAAATGATAAGTTCTTGATCCATACTTATGGGTAATGATGTAGGGTCCAAGCCAATTGAAAGCAAATTTGCCCCTTTTGCTTTTCTCCATATAAGTAACATGTTGGTTTTATTTGAGGATAAGATCTCTAATGTTGAATTCTTGGAATTTTAGATGTTTATTATAGGTTCACTTAATTCATTCTTGATAGACATGAAGATGAGAAAGAGTGGATAAATGGCACTCATTAAGTAGCTTGAGTTAGACTAAATGCTCTTGAAAGTAATCATCTTCCAGAATGAGGTCACACAAATATATACAAAGATAAGGTATTTGGATTTCAAGAGGCAAGACAACCTCAAATCCAAAGATGAGAGAAAAGGGTGTAGCACTAGTAAGGATTTGGATGCTAATATGATATGCCCATAGGGTAAAGGGGATGTGCAAGTGCCAATCCTAACTTGAGGCATTGACCATTTTGGTAAGCTTGTTGTTAAGGGTTTTATTAGAGGATTTAGCTTATTTATTTGCTTTTGGGAGATAAGTTGATGAAATTCTAAGTTTAATTCCAAATAATCACAAAGGCCTTGAATGTGTTTTTTTTTTAAGGATTTGTCATTGTCAATGATGATCTTATGAGGAACAATAAAAAAATAGATGATATGGGGGGTGATAAATTCAACAATATTTTCATCTTTTATCGAGACAAGTGGAATATCTTCCACCCATTTAGTGAAATATTCGATTATGATAATGGTAGAATGGTGTCATTATGAAGAGTGGGGGTTTATTTCTCCAATAATGTTGAGATCCCATTATGAAAAAGGCCAAAACTCTATGGAAACATGAAGATTATTACTAGGTGAAAGATGTAAATTAGCATGTTGTTGACATTTGACACACTTTTCATGTAATCACAATAATCTTGGTTAAGGTTAGGCTAGTAATATCCCAAGCAAAGGATACACTTGGTCATAGTGAGGCCACTAAAGTGACCCCCATAGATACCATCATGTGTCTCTTTGATGGTGTGAGAGGCTTTTGGACCATGGATGAAACGAAATAAGAAGCCATTGAAGCCTCATTTATAGAGGATTCCTCTAATAATGGTATACCAAGAGGTGCTTTGAACAAATGGTTGATGGGCATTCCTAGAGAGGCCCAAGGGGACTATGCCAAGGTGAAGGTAGTCAAAGGCTTACTGATACCAGAGGTTAGGCATAATATCTTCCACACTAAAGATGATTAGAGTATGTGACTTGGTGTAAGAAGGTTTAGTGAGGTGGTGAAAAATAACCAAAATCTTGTAGTTTGAGGGTGCTAATAGGATCTGATAGGTAAGAGAATCCATGGTAATAACAAACTTTTTTGTAGATTAAGGGGTGGTGTGGATATGGTAGTGTTTGAATGATGCTAAGATTTTTATGATGAGTTGTCTATATAGTTACATTATTTCATTCTTACATTGCTAAATGCCATTGACTTGGTTGACCACAAACTGGGAGTCTCCAAAGATGTTGATTACTTTGACTCCTAGGGCTAAGGCAGTTTGAAGACATATTATTAGGGATTCATACTCAACCATGTTGTTAGTATATTAAAATTCAAGTTTAAAATATAAAGGAAGTGGCTCACTAATGAGTGGGATAAGGATGATAATAGCTCCCCCATCATGCTGACACTTGGAAACATAAAAAAACATGGTTATGTGATTGGTAAAATTTACTTGAGATAGACTTGTGATTGATTCATCTATAAATTCAAGAGGGGGGTTGGTTGTTTGTTATGGGTGCCTCATCTATTTTGTCAAAAATTACTCTTCCCTTGATTAGTTTCTACTAGAGGAAATCAAATTCAAACTCGTCTAAAATCATGAGCCACTTCACCATACACTAGTTTTGGTATGGTTTGGAGTGTATGTACTTGAGAGGGTTGGTATTAGTTATGACAAAAGTTTTATGGTTAAGAAGGTAGTGGTGAAGTTTTGTGGCCACAAAGACTAGGGCCAAACATAGTTTTTTGATACATGTGTACTAAGTATCATATTCAATAAGTGTGTAGCTAATATAATAGATGGCTTACTCCTTGTGTTATTCATCATGATGGGAAAGCATTGCCCTCAGGGAGTGGTCTATGGTAGAGATATAGAGGTAGAAAGGTTGGCCATCCTTAAGAGGTGTAAGGATAGGTGGAGATAGTAAGTACTCTTTGAGTGCTTCAAAGGCCTTTTGATAATTGACATTTCACTTGAAAGATATGTCATTTTTTAGAAGGTGGTGGAAGGGTTGACATTGTTCTAAAAGATAGGAGATGAAAGACTAAATGTATTAGAGTTTTCCTTATAAACTGGATCTATTTAAGGTTGAATGGATGTAGCATCTCAAGGATAGCTTTGATTTTGGTTGGATCAACTTTTATTCCCTGAAGGGAAAAAATGAAGCTAATCATTTTCCCTGATAAGACTCCAAAGATACATTTATTGGGATTTAGGTGGACATGGTAATGGATAAGTCTCTCAAAAATAATTTTGAGAATCGCTAAGTGTTCTTTGTGAAGTTTGGATTTCTTGAGGAGGTCATCTACATAGTCTTCAACAATTTTATGGATAAAGTCATGAAAAATATAGGTCATGGCACATTGGTAGGTTGCATCAGCATTCTTAAGACCAAAGGGCATGAATCTATAATAGAAAGTCACCCATAGGGTAATAAAGGTAGTTTTGTGTTAATATTTAGTGGCAATCAAAATTTGATTATAACATAGAAATCCATCCATGAGTGACAACATCCCGTGGCCTAATATAAGATTAACAAGTTGGTCAATACTAGGTAGAGGAAAGTCATCCATTGGGTAAGCAAGGTTGAGGTCATGATAGTCCACATAGATAAATAGTCCCCTTGTGGATTTAATGATAGGTATAATGTTTGAAACTCACTAGGGATAATCAATGGGTTGAATAAATTTGACAAAAAAGAGGCATTGAATCTCTTTTTTGATAAGGAGGGCTATGCAAGGGTGCATTCAAAGAAGTTTCTATTTGAAAAGTTTGGCATCATGATTGGTTACAATGTTATGGGTGGTAATGGCTGGGTTAATACCAGGCATATCAGCATATGACCAAGTGAATTCAATACTATGGTCTTGGAGGAAGTCAAAGAAGTCCTATAGTTCCTCAAAGTGAGCGTTTGGCCAAGTTTGATGATATGGAGGTTATCTAGAGTGCCTATGTCAATGTCTATGGTAGATTAATTCAACTTGGGTGAGGCTTCTAAAGGTAAATATTTATATATAAAGGAATATGGTGCACTAAGGTAGGTGAGAATAACATCATCATCCTAACATTAAACAATGCTAATGGTAGGAGAGTCTTCTCCCACAAGTTTAGGATGGGTCAAAGGGATGGATATGGATGCCCCTTAATTTTAATAAGTTAGGGGGCTAAGGATAATCATGGTGACAAAAAAAAAGTTAGGTGGGATGATGTTCTCATCCTCACCCACAGGTGGAGGGGGTGTTAGTGAGGAAGAGTTCTCTTCTTCAACAATGGTAGGGGTAGTTTGTTTATCTTTCTTCTTATTAGGTAGAATGAAGTTGAGGCCATGAATCTCATGAGGATTTTGGTTCTTAATTGAGGTTAACATGTGTGGGTCATGCTCATATCATTCCAAACCAAATCCCTTCCAAGCACATCTATGAAGTTATAGTTTAGCAAAATCTAGGTTATCCAAATAAGAGACGGTAGAGGTAAATGGTTGAGGTAGAGAGGGATTGATGACATCATTAAATGGATTTTCAATTTGTCCATATATAAAGTGGGTTTCATAGATCAGAGTTCCCAAGGGGGAAATGGCTCCAATGTTGGGGTCATAACCTAGTTGGTGGTTGAGTTTTCCATATTCTTGGGGAGTGAGGATGACATCAAGGGTGAGAAGACAATATTATCCAAGGGTAAGGCATTAGAATGTAGGTTCCAAAGGGTCAATGAAGGGTATCTAGTCCATGGAGATAGATGAGCTAGTAGATGTCCTAGTGGAAGGGGAAGAAGTAATGGCTTTGGCTTCCATGGGTGAGGGCTTACTAGTGGTTGTTTACAATGCTTTGTATGGAGGTATAAGAATGTCATTAGGTCATCTTACATGATACAAAAGGGTGAGGGTCAACTTATATGGTAATAACTTGACCTACATGTTCAAACTTGACACAATGGTGGGGGGTGGAACATACACAACATATGGTTTGGATCTAAGGTATCCATAGTAAAACATTATACTAGAATTCACCTTAGAATACATAGAAGTGTTTGGGGACAATGCAAGGTCCTAGCTAAATATGATGGATGATGGTTCCCAAGGTAGTGGTCATAATGTCATTAAAGGATCAAAGGATAACTAAAGTTTTAGACATAACATTATTCGATAGCTTTATTTGCTCATAGGCATGGGAAGAGATGATGTTGATAATAGCTCCCCCATCAATAATAACCCATTTAATGTGGGTTTGGATGATGTGGATTTATATAAAAAGATGGGTATCTAGGTATTTGGGGTAGATAAAAGGTATCTTTGAGTCTTTGAAGGTAATAAGGGTGGAGAGTTGGAGAGCACCAATGAAGGCCTCTATGGGTTGGGAATCCCTTGATTTGACTTCAATGGCCTACATAGCCTTGATCATGGCTTGAATTTGGTGAGGTGAGGTGGAAATGAGCTTATAGAGGCTCATTTTAGTGGGGGTCTAGTTTATTTGTTTTAAAGATGAATCTTATGACGAATTCAAAGGGTTTAGCCTCTGATGTGCCTAAGTAAATTTAGGCTTAGCTACAAACATGGGGTTGGGATCAAGTTTGGTTTAGGGCTAGTTGATGGGTATTTTCACAAAATGGACACTTTAGCCTTCAATTTATCCTTTTTTTGTGATCATGTGACCATATTAATGGTATGGATAGAGGGGAGAGCTGTGATGGTGGGTTGGGTAGATTCTCTGTCACTCTAAGGTGAGAGTGGGGGGTTAGGAATGTGTTGGTGGCTAGTTGTCATGTGTAATGGGGGAGGATTGGATGGAATGCCATCTACCAAGATATCATCTTAATCATAGAGTTGGTAGATAATGGCTTGGTGAGCTTTGAAATTCCCTGTGTCATGCTTAGGTGTCTTATGATAAGAGCAAATTTGATGGTCATTATACCAGGTTGGATTTAAATAAAAAGGACCAAAAGGTCTGATGGGAGGTAATGTGAGGTAGGAGGTCTATATTAACCTTTGAATAATGGTTGTATAGGATTTTTATAGAGGTAAGGAAGGTTTTGGGCTCATGGTTTTGGTTGGTAAGATGGGTGTGTGGGTGGTAATAGGTTGTGTGAGAGATGGTTTGGGTGGATGGTCTTGGCCTAGGTATATTGGTAGTTGAGGTGGCAAAATTTGGTGGTCTAACTAGTTGTGACCTAGGAAGGACTGGTGCATTAGATAATAAATGTGTTGTCATAATCAATGGCAGTGGGTGACATATGTTGAAAGGGTTTTGATTTTTAAGAAAAGTGGAAGGGTGAGGCCTGAAGATAGAGGGAAAAGTAGAGGGAGGTAGAGGCTTAGTCATGTGTCCTTTCAATGTTTTTATCCTCATGGTTGGTGTGGGTTGAGACTTGGGTATATGCTTGGGTGAAGTTAAATCTACTTTTAAGGATGGATGAACCAAACTTTGAGTAGGGAAGGCACCAAGAGTTTTGAAAGGTTTGGTTGGTGAGGTGGTGGATTTTTTAGTTGACTAAGAAGTTGAGGGGTTGTTGGAGGTTTAGATTGGTTTAAGAAGTGATGGAGAAATGATGGATTAGTTGGTTAAAGGTGTGATAGAAGGTTCATGTTTGTTGATGGAGGGAAGCCCTAACTATTTCCAAAAAGTGGCTCGATCCATGCCTGGTTTTAAGGTGAGTTCTAATTTGTATATTAATGTGGAAAAAGGTTTGTGTGTTGGTCTTAATCTATGAGTAGTGGATATAACAGATAGACTTGTAGGTTGGGTAGGATGGTTGGTAGGTTAGTTGATCTCTTGAGCTGAGGGAAGTAAGGTTGAGATAATCAGATCATTCATAGGAGGCATGGGTATAAATTCTCCTCCTTTTGGGACACTATCCATAGGAGTAGTAGTTTGTTGTGTAGTTAGTGGAGGTGGTGAATCAGAAATGTTGATTTGCCTAGATGTACTAGTTGAGGTAGTATGTGACGATTCCAAAACTTATATGAGGGTATATAGGGAGAAAGAAACTTCTTTGGTTTTGTTATCCAAAGGAGGGTAAGGTGACTCCATGACCTCAATAAGTGAAGTGGGTGAGGAATGGGTAGATTGGCTGATTGGGTCCTCATGGGTAGGTATATTTTAAACCATGTTAACTGTGTGGGCATCATGAGAGTACTTGGCCTATGTGTCTTTGGCTTTAACAAGGGCATCGTTGGGAAAAGGGTCCCTAAAGATGACAAGATCTTGATTTTGAGGGGCATTGGGATTATCCAACATGAGTTCCATTTTGTTAATAAGACACTAAATAATATTCTTGAAAGTATTACATCAGTTGATGTCATGTCCAATTACCTAATGAAAATCATAAAGGTCACTCTCATTGTACCAAGTAGGTGATGGACAAGAATATTTAAATTATTGGGGAGGTTTGATATGTAGAAGTTGTATAAGGTTAGATTTTAGTATCTTCTCTAGAACTGAAGTGTAAGATTTTCCAAGTGGAGTGAATTATTTTTGGTTACTTCAGTTTGGGTTCCTTGCATTTTTATTGGAGGTAATGGGAAAATTTTGTTGATTGACATTGGGTGGAGGGAAAATTTTAAGGATGATGGCATTCATGGTTCCCCTTGTCTTGGTTTTGGTATTATCTTGGTTGTTAGATTTGGAGGAAGAGGTTTCATTGGTCTTGAAGATAGATTTTTTGTTTCATAACTTCAATTTACCCTCATTTATGGCCCAATTTTCTAGTTTATGTGCCATAGTGAAATCCTCATTAGAGGTTCTAAAGATTTGGACATGTAGTGTAGAAGATATATGTTTGGCACAAGATTAAGCAAAAAGTTCTATAAGTTCAGTTGAGGTATGGAAAATGAAAGTTGATTAATTAATCTTCTCCAATGAGTGACAAAATTGGAAATGGACTCATTGTCAAATTGCCTAATAGAAAAGAGGTCTGTGATAGAGACCTTTTGAGAAATGTTAATGGAAAAGTGATCCAAGAAGACTTGTGCTAGCTAGGTGAAAGAAAAGATGGAATGTTTGGTGAGGGAACTATATCAATTGAGTGATAGGATAGATAAAGACATGAGGAAGGTTTGAAGGAGAAGGGAATCATCATAAGCAATCACATAACATCCATTCTTAAAATCCCTAAAGTGTTGTTAGGGATCCTCCTTATTGTGAAATTTGGTACATTTCATAAGCTCCCATTAAGGAGGGTAAGGTTTGATGGGGACATAAGGGTGAATAGGCTCACTAAAAATATGATCATAAGATAGGATGTTATGAGCTCCTAAAATGGATGACTCAAGGTTGGTCATCTTGTCCATGAGCATTTTCATTAGGTCAATTTGAGGTGGTACACCAAAAGGATTGTAAGGATGGCATTATGGTTGAGGTTAGGCAACATATTGGTAATTGTTTGGAAGTTGAGAGGCTAACCCATATTGGAATGTGGATGCTAGAAGTTGGGTAGGGTAGGTGGATGATGGTGGTTGGGTAGTGGATACATACCCTTGTGGGTTAGGGATGTATCCTAGATCAGGTGCAATGGGTAACTAATGAAAAGTACTTATGGATTGGGCATGGGTGGTATTTGGGTTGGTGATAAGAGGTAAGGTGGTGACGTTCATGCTAAGGGGTGGTGAGGTAGAATGGATAGGTACCCCTAAGCTTGGTAAAGGGGTATTAACTGATGGGTTTGGTTTGATAGAGGGGAGGTTGGCAATACTAGTGGTGGGTGATCTAGATATAAGTAGGACATGATGGGTCAATGGTTGGGTTTTCCTCAAGGTAGAGGAGTCAATAGTAGGGGTGGAATGTGTAGGGGTAATGGCTCATTAGACAGGTTGATTCTCAACCATAACATCAAAGGGGTTAGTAGATGAAGATGCCTAGGTTTTATAATGTTGGGTGGTGACTATGGTAATAGGGATACCCTTCATAAGGTAGATGACATGCCATAAGGAGGATCTTGAGGTAGAGTTAAGACTAGGATATGGTGAGGGGAGGCGTTAAGGTAGTGTTGAAGGGCAACTAGATTATTTTTCATAAATGTGGTAAAATCCATGTCTGCTTAGGGAAATACCTAATGGAAAGTGGGTATTCTTAATGAATGAGTTGAATCTTCTACCTCAGAGATGTACTCTATAGATGAGGAGGTAAAAGAGGTTGATTTAAGTGACAGGTTTTGTTCTACTTGGTCTTTTTTCTACTGATAAGTGAGAACCATATGAGAAAAAGGGGAGATAAAACAAGAGTAATCTCACCTCTCAATCAAGAAGACAATAAAATGATCAAGGAAATTAAGACACACACTATGAAGTATATTTAAGCATAGAGGTTAGTTTTAATCTGACTTTTGGCTTATGCCTTAGTTTATGAGAATGTGTGATAGAAGTTAGCTTGTAGATTAGGTACTATACAAGTAGTTTATGGTTAGTTTTGGGTTGTTTAGGTGATCAAAATAAATTTTATTGGAATCAATATGTGGCTTGGTATTGGGGCTTACCCCCTCACTTCATAGTCCCATAACAATAAGGGTGTTAGGTGCTTAGCTAATATATATTAATGTCAAGAGTTTATACTCAACCAAAGAGCTAAGTTGGTTCTCCTCTTAGTAATGACCTCTAAGTAGGATTTTTGGGAATGGGTAAGGTGACTATTGGGTTATGAAATCCTAGTTGGTCTTTGTCTCAAATAATTTTGATGTTTGATTGATGAAAGTGGTATGGCTAGTGTGTGCAATAAAGGTGATGCTACGATAAGATTATTGTGCTTTAATTCAAAGTGAATTTATGTTAAAATCAAGCAATAAATGTAGTTAATTTCAAGCCCAAAATAAATTTTATTTTTAATTATGATCATATATAGAGAGGAGAGCATACAAATGCAAATAAAACATGATTAAAGACTGTAGGTCCCACTAGGTGTGCCAAAATGTTTAATGTAAATTTTTAGCTTTAGTTCTAAGAAAGAGTGAAAATAAATGCAATATGAGTTATTGTAGGAATGCCTATTTGTTTGTGCACACATTGAATCAAAAGATGTGAAGAGATCCTCTTTGTCTTGGGAAGAATACCTATAGATGATAAAGCATTAAGGCAAACTTGTTCGTTAGACAGATAGTAAGGTGGATACTAATGAGACCTAGATCTAGAAAGTGAGAGATTCCTTAAGGGTTATCAATCTACCTATTTTAAAAAATTAAGTTGATAAAATTGGAAACAAGATACTTGCATTAATAATAGAAGATTACTAAAATTGAATACAAGAAAATCTTGTTCAAAAAAGAGATTAGAAATGATCTAATTAGTGATAAACTGATTAATACTAGTGCTAACGATTTAGGGTATGGCTCAAAAAATTAGAAAGAGGCCTATGAATAGGCAAGTACATAGAAAAGTGAATTTGGTTGGGTGTAAGAGGGTCAAATTAGCTTGATAATTTTTAGTGCCATAGGTGACCATTATTGGTTATGCAACCATCACTGATCAAGGGTAACCGTCATCAATCAAGTAACCATCATTGGTTGAGGGTAACCACCATCGATTATGTAATCATCATTGATTGGTTGCCAATGAATCTAGAAATGAAAATATGTTTTGGATTTACTGATTGATGGGATTTGGAAAGTGGATTTTAGGAGATAGTTTAGGATTGGTATAAAAACCTAGTAAAAGAATACAAGAAAATTAATACTTGTCTTACCAAAAATTAGATGGTGGGTGGTTGATATGGATTTACCTATTGGTGGAATTTGGGTTGATTCTGATAGTGTAATGGTACTTGGGAGCTTAGTGGAGGGTCAATGATAAGTAGGCTCCCTATGTGATGGATGATAGCACTTGATAATATGGATTAACTTGATTGACTTGCAAAAAGAGATTCTAGATATAAAGAGCTCTTGGTAACAATTGTAGATAGTTTGAACTCCTAGGCCTCTCTCTCTTATAGGCACAATCAAGAGGTGAAAGTGTTTATCCAAACTAAACCTGATGGAATATAAATATAATTCATCCATGTAAAAGGATTGCATCTAGATTTAGACTATAGTATTTAGAAAATAAAGATGGCCATTTGCATATAGGTTGCCTACTGAGTCTAGGTTGTCCAACTTGACCATCACTAGTTAGGGTGACCATCACATGCCACCTTAAATGTCGTTGATTGAGGACCTAAGAAAAATATAGGTTAAAATAGGTGAAAAGGTGAGTTAAGACAAACAAATGACTAACTTGACTCCACATTAGCTAAGTAGGTTATGCTGGGTAGGTTTGTCAAACTTATAGGTGTAGTTGATAGAGGGTCATGAGAAAGTAAAGGCATTGCAATGACTAGGACAATGTGTATGGTTTTATAGTGTTTACACATTCATCCTAAATTCAACCTTCATCCTTCATTCTCATATCTTGATCTTGGAAAATCTAACATCTAAAAATTCATGGAAAGATCTATGAAAAATAAGGAAAATCTATGTCATCTTTACAATGAAATAATATTTATTAATATGTGCATGTTTTGTTAAGGTGTGGAGCTAAAAGCTTCACCAAAGGAGCCCATTGCAGAAGTTACAAGTTTACACAGTCACCAACATCAGTCAGGAGCAGACCAGGAGATGCTGGCATCAACAGGGATCAGCCGATGTCGGTCACAGGCAAATAGGCAGGAACTGACGCCGGTTACCTATGCATCTAGAAAGCTATTTCTATGGATAGAATAGAGTGTTTGCATGTTAGGATTAAGCGATAGTCTTAAGTTTGCATCTCTATTATTAGTAAGACTATTTAGAGCCCTTGATTAGGAGGTGCATCTCATGGCTGTAGTTATATGCTCATGTTTCCTAATTATTATATAATAGGATAGATCTTCTTAGCTTATTGTAATGTATGAGTAATGTTGAACAGTACAGAATTGTATATGTGAATCATTCCAAGTTGTTGGAGTTGATTGTAATTGAGAGAGAGAGCTCTTGAGGGAAAGAGATCTAGAGAGAGATCTGTACATCTGAGAGAGGTGTGGAAGAAAAGAAGTTTTTTCAATTGTATTCCTTCTGTAAAGAGTTTAATACAAGTTTTCAGGGTGGTTTCTTGTATCTCTTATTCTTTGCTATTATTTGATTCTAGTTACTTATCTTTCTAGTTAATTCCACATTTATTTCTTTCATATTGTAATCAACATTGTTGGTTGATCCCCAACAAGTGGTATCAGAGCCCTGGTTGACTAACAGGTGTTTCAGATCTGGTTAGTGTGTATTGATTACAGGGTACTCACAGGGGTTTCTGCAGGGATTTCTATTTGAGTGGGAGAAGAAATGGCAGAAGAAAGTAAATTTAGAATGGAGAAGTTTGATGGCAAGAACTATCAACATTGGAGAATGCAGATAGAGGATTATCTGTATCAGAAATATCTATACTTACCGTTAGGTGGGATTGTAAAGAAGCCCACAGACATGGATGATGAAGAATGGGAAGTTCTTGATAGAAAGGCTCTCGGGCCTATAAGATTGAGTCTGGCATCAACTGTGATATCTAATTTATCACAAGCCAAGACAACGATAGAGTTAATGACTACTTTAACAAATTTGTATGAAAAACCCTCAACTTCTAATAAGGTATATCTTATGAAGCAGCTATTTAATTTGCATATGTAGGAAGGTGGATCTGTATCTAATCATCTGAATGATTTCCATGGAATTGTAAATCAATTAAGTTCAGTCAAAATAGTGTTTGATGATGAAATTAAAGATCTTTTAATATTATGTTCTTTGCCTAAAAGCTGGCATAGCTTGGTAATGGCGGTTAGTAATACTGCATCTACTTCAAATATTTTAAAAGTAGAGGATGTTGTTAGTGTAATCTTGAATGAAGAAATTTGTAGGAAAAGCACAGAGGAAACATTAGGGAACGCTTTAAGTTTTGAGATCAAGGGAAGGCAAAAAGAGAAGAGCAAGAAAGGGAGATCAAGGTCTAAATCAAAGGTGAGAGGTAGATCCAAATCCAGAAATGGTAGGAAGCCACAATGCTAGAATTGTGGAAAAATAGGGCACATAAGCAGAGATTGCTAGTTAAAGCCTAAGGAGGACAATCAACATGAAGGAAAAGAAGAAGCAAAGGTTGCAGGTATTGCATAAGATGCTTTAATATTCTCTTTGCATAATAATATAGAATCTTGGGTTTTAGATTCTGGTGCATCTTTTCATGCTACCCCTAATAGAGAATATTTTAGTGACTATATCCATGGAGATTTTGGAATAGTGTATTTAGGGGATGATGAGCCTTGTAAAATTGTTGGCAAAGGAAAAGTGTAGCTGAAAATGCAGAATGGCAACACATGGGTGTTGAGAGATGTTATGCATGTTCCCAGCTTGAAGAGGAATTTGATTTCTACAAGAAATTTAGGGGATGAGGGTTGTACAGTAACTCTCACAGCTGAATCTTGGAAGGTGACCAAGGGTGCACTTGTAATGGACAGAGGTAAGAGAGTAGGTACTCTCTATTTATGTAATTGTGTTACTAACAATTCTCCTTCTATATTATCTACTTCAGATGTGATGCAAAATTGTGGCACTCTAGGCTCAGCCACATGAGTGAGAAGGGAATATATATTCTTAAGTCAAAAGGTAAGCTTTCAGATTTGAAAAGCATAGATCTAGAATTTTGTGAGCACTGTGTTTTTGGGAAACAGAAGAGAGTGAGTTTTCTCAAGACTATTTAGAGCCCTTGATTAGGAGGTGCATCTAATGGTTGTAGTTGTATGCTCATGTTTCCTAATTATTATATAATAGGATAGATCTTCTTAGCTTATTGTATGAGTAATGTTGAAGAACAATACATAATTGTATATGTGAATCATTCCAGGTTGTTGGAGTTGATTGTACTTGAGAGAGAGAGCTCTTGAGGGAAAGAGATCTAGAGAGAGATCTATACATCTAAAAGAGGTGTGGAAGAAAAGAATTTTCTTCAATTGTATTCCTTCTGTAAAGAGTTTAATACAAGTTTTCAGGGTGGTTTCTTATATCTCTTGTTCTTTGCTATTTTCTGATTCTAGTTACTTATCATTCTGGTTAATTCTGCATTTAATTGCTTTCATATTGTAATCAACATTGTTGGTTGATCCCCAACATGTTTCTATAATATTGCACAGTCCTTTGATCAAATACAATCCATCAAATCACAATAAAATACAATTAATAATGGAGATATTCATTTTTTAAGTCAGGTATTGTTTGTCTCTTTCCTTAATCTAAGATTGTGATTGATTTTACTAAGAATTAGTTTGTTGTTGTTTCTTTCAAGATCTAAATTGCATGTAAATTTTCTAGCACACTTCATGGGACATCCTTTTTCTGACTAAATTTCTAGAGTTTTAAGAGGTTTTTCTATTACTATTACTATTAAGAAGGATTTTAATCATTTTCAAATTAGTTCTATTAGCATTATAATCCTATTTTCATTATTTTTTCATTTTTGACTTCAATTTTTTTTAATAACAACCTTTATGTTCTATGTATTAGCATTTTTATCTTTATGTGATGTTTTTACACTTGATAGTGGTATTTTTTATTTTCATGTGTGTTTATGTAGGTTTTGGAATTTATACAACTTCTAGCATTTCTACTCACTATCTAACATTTTTGAAATAGTAGTGTTTTTGTTTATGATAGTGGTATTTCTACTCATTGTGTGGTGTTTTTACACTCTAGAGTGGTGTTTTTTCACAAGTTGAATTTATTCTCACAATGTGTCATTTTTCCTCAGCCTATGCCATTTTTATAAGCATGAGGTGTTTCTACTCATTATATGGCATTATGCACTAGATAATGGAATTTTTAATCAAGTTGTGGTAATTTTTTAACTTTTGGAGTACTTTTTTCAATTTGACACATTTCAAATATTTTATTTGATAGCATGTAATATTTATATTTATTATTTTTCATCATATTAATCCTTTTATGAAACAAATATCATATGAATAAGCCATAAACATCTAAAACTACTAATGGTTTTGTATGCAACTACATTGGAAGAAGACTTGTAAAGTAAATAATTCTTAATCAATTAATCCTTTGTTTTTTGTTTTATTACTTTTCTATGTTTAATTTAATATATAATTTCTCTTCTCTTTACCATTAAGAGATCTTAAAAATCAGAACTGGTTTAGATCTCTTGTGTATCTATAACTCTAGCTGCATATGTTCTTTCCTCATGTTGTAAGGTGATCTTGGAGATCATAAATAGTTTGAACTATTTATTTTCTTTATTAGGGTTTGGTGACTTGGATTTCAACACCAATCACTATCCAAATTCTATTTTCTATCAGACTATAAATATTTATTACAGGAGTTATTATTTGTGTGGTATAAATTTAGTTTTTCCTAGTTTTTATGAAGTGAGGTGGTTAACCACCAATATTTAGGCCTTAAACAACACCCTTGTATCACATATTTTGGCATGATTTACTACAAGGTATATAGAGGACTTTTTTAGAGATCCTATATAAACATATATTAAGAGCCATCAAGTCTCAATCATGTATTGGTTTTAGAAAAAAAGCATTCCTTAATATTACTCACCTATACCCTTGAGGTATATTTATGAACCATTGTAGAAACTTAAATTTCACCATTTAGTTTTTAAATCCACTTTGTCATATTAATCCATCACCTTCCTCAATTTAAATTTAAATTAACATTATTTCCCTTTAATTTCAAATAATTTATTAATTATTAATTAATTAATTATAATAATTCACACCTATTTTATTACAAATCTAATTAAAATATATATTTTACACCTCATCCAAATATCTTCCATCTTTGTCTTAACCAAATGTTGACTTATACAACCACCTTCCTCAAATTCCTCAACCACGCTATGAATCATCTTAGAACATTTCAATGAACATCTAAGTCATCCATTTACTTTTAAACTACCTTGACCCATTCATGTTGAGTCACCCAACTACTAACTAACTATTCCATTTATTATCAACATATGGGAATTATTCATCATCCATTGGTATGAAGACTCAAATCCAATTATTATTTATTATTATAATTCAAAAAATTAAAATATTCCTCAATCATTCACCTCATCTTTTGTAAGCCTATAAATTGATGTGCAATCCATCATTTTCAATAAATCAACCTTTAAGCTAATGAAGTGTTATCATATTTTCAATTGAATCAATCAATCAATCATCCAAGACATTTTCAAGTACATACTAACCAATTCACTTTTTATGGAGAAGAATTGAACATCCACATACATTGAAATAAACAAGAAACCAATCTTTGATCACAATGGAGAAGGTGACACATAATTAATAGTTGTAAGTATTTTTTTCTTTATTACTTTCTTTCATTTGCTGCTCTATCAAATGTTGAGTTTAGTTTAGAATAGGATCATTTGTGTTTGTTTCCTTAGCTTAGTTTGAATTATAAAAATTCCTCTTATACATCCACTATATGGTCTTACACCTACTTGACTATCATAAGGTGTTATTATGTGTGTGATATTCCTCCTTGTGTAAAACTAGTCTAAAATAAAATCCAAAAAAACTAAATGATACCTAAAACCATATACCAATATAAAAATAAAAAAAATAAAGATACCAATGAACTTTTTAAATTCAAATCTATTCATGATTGGTAGACCTTTTAACAAAGACCAAACTCATGATGATGATAATAATAATATATTTTCTAACTAAGGTGAATATAATGATGACACCAATGATTTTTTTAAAATAAAACAAGATAGAGCCCAAGTAGATGAACTCATATTTGAAAAATAATAAGATCCTTATAAAAGATATCGAAATAAGATACAAAATTCTTACAAATTTCAATCCTAAAAATCTATATAAAATTATAAACTAAAATGATTAAACCCACCCAAACTAATAATTCTACTTCTAGTTATCCTATTAACTAAGACAAATCAAATCTAGAATCCACTAGTCAAAACCCCGATTCAAAAGTTTTTTGTGTCAACATTGGCAGGGAAAAACTAGTTATAAAACCAAAAAAAATCCCCAAGACCAAAATAAAATTATGTTTCACCAACTTTAATGACTGATATAATAGTGAAAAAACTTATCCTCCCATATAAGTGCAACATCAAAACCTTCATAATATAATCAACAATACAATACTTATCAAAATCCCAAATTGAAACTAACCCATCGTCACCACTCAAGGGTAAAAAATTTGTCCAATAATGGCAATATATGAAGGATTTTATCTATAAAATACAATAAGGGACCCATAATAAAAACTAAAATACAAATTTGAGGGGTTGTGCACATATCCTTTTGATAGATAAATCATGCATTACCCTTTACGCTTACCTTGAAACAACCAAGTTTTAAAAATAAAAGGGAAAGAGTTTTTTATGATATGTTTAGCACAATAACTTAGGTAGGATGTAATTAACCCAAACTCTCCTTAAATAACATAGAATCTCCCCAAAGTATCTATTTTCTAGGCCTTGGATTGTAGAGTAATGCAATAGTTGATGTAAAATTGTTCCATTTCAAGGGGCCTATTTAAAATAAATCTAGATAGTAGATAAGTAGGGTTATGTGGATCAGTTGCTTATATAATTATAAAAATTAATCTCTCATGAGGATAATGTTGATTCAATATTTTTTCATTATATACATAATGACAATTTTTATAATCAAGATAAAGGTTGTAAACATGGATTTCAACTTTTAGATCTATTTTACCTACTCTAACAAATGTATAAAAAATAATAAAAGGTAGGGGTAAAGAGAAATATGTAAGCCTATTTTGTAGTTAGAATACTTTTGATTCATTTAACTTATATTAACTCCATAAAACCAATCTATATCCTGGCCAATAATAAAAAAACTATGGCCAAGTATGGTACATGAGTCTAAGGTATTCAACTATGAAAAAATATGGACAAAATAACCATATACATGTGCATATATTAAACAATAGTTTTAAATTCCTTTCAATTTATTATATATTTACTTGAAAAATAGTTTTTGGATCCACCTTAGTTATGGGAACTATAGAAAATTCTTCACAACAACATTACTTACAAGAAACTATGACCTAAGAAAGAAATAAAAATGTAGGAAAAATGTTTGGTTGTCAAATATATTTAATCATTAATCAACAAGCCTATAATTCTATATTATTTTTAGCTTTATATATATATTTTTAATAGTCACACCCAACATCCAAGTGGTTGATAATATTCAATACATTACCCACCCACCAAACAGTTACAAGCATTCACTAACAAGGACCAACTAAGGCAATAATTTAATGCGTGAATACATTTAAATATAATATTTTTATTGATGGATGGTCACTTTTCCATAATATTAATAAAAAAATATTATACTGATGCATCATTTATAATAACATAAGTTCAAGTTGATATGTGTTCCATTTGATGGGTTATTATTGTATTAAATGCATGGTCATAATATTTTATCGACTAATTATGAACACTCCTCTTTTCTATTGACTATATGCATGCCTTCCTTATTATTTTATGATATTAAATTATCTAATCCTAATATTCATTCCATTATCTAACTTTTCCTAGTATTTGATTCACCTTAAAATATATTTCCACAATCCTTTTGGCACTTGGTGACAAGATATTCAATAACTGCATAAATATGATTAGACTCCATCTAATTCCCAAATTTGGATGAGTTAGAAGATAAAATGAGCATCATTTTTAGTTTTTTCATTAAATTTCACATATATTATTTAGAAAAGTCACCCTACATGTCTATTTATTGTTAATATGAAGTTTTTTGAGTGTTGACCTTTCTTTAGACTACACTGTAGTGAGATCTTGACAAGTGGCAAGATCTTGCTCACCTAGATATCTACAGGTCCCCATTCATTGTTCCATGTCTTGTTTACCTCAAATCCATGATGTTATGTCATGTAGTATCATCTCAGGTAGTCACTTGATCTTAGCCTCATCTTATTACTCCTAATTGAACCTAGGTACATAAAAGTGGAATGATGCCATGGAAAAGTGAGAGGATACCATGTGGAATCATCTTATTTACCTAGAAGGTCCACTACATGCTCAATTTATACTAATCATCCTAAGGGCATATATCATAAGGATGATTCCATATGGCATGATCATAATAACTTCAAGGGTTGAAAGGCTTCACTATAGCTCTATAATCTTTTGAAGAAGTGAAGCTCTAAGATGTTGACAAGTGGAAATTATTGATTGATTTTAGACATATAGAGAGATAATTAATAATTAGATTTTAAATAAAAAATAGTAATTGGAATTTAAATTAATAGACTAACTGTTAGACCTTGAATTATAGGAAAAATGGCTAAGTAAAATTTATCAAAGAACTTATAAAAATAGTAATCGAGGAGGGAGTTATTTCCAAAGATAATTAATCTACTTAATCAGATGAATAATTAAGTTTTTTTGATAAAAAAGAAAAGAAATATAGTCAATTTAAATCCTCTTAGGTGATAAATTAAACTCATATGAGAAATTACACTAATTTTGTGACAATATTGATGGGCCAGATGGTCATCAATTATAAATAAGTGAAATGTTGATGTGGATGCCAACACTCTATCTAATTGGAATGTGATTACACATAACATCCACTTGCTTACTTGGGGCATGATTTAACACTTATTTGGGTTGATGACTTATAAAATCTTGGTAATATGAGATCTTGATGGGTGTCTAAACCTCATTCATATGGGACCTAACTAGAGACTTGAAAGCATATAGAAAACCTTGAGGGTGCAAAGAACCATGATTATGCCACTTGGCATGATCCTCAACATTCAGAGGGTTGAATATTATTAAGAAGTATATGGACTACCTTGGGGGCATGAAGAAATGGGACCATGACACTTGGTTTGATCTCATTCATCCAAGAGGTTGAAGGTCCAAGATCACATATCTAGAAGCCAAAAATAGATGAGTAATTGGGATCATGACACTTGTCTAAATTTTTATTGATTGGAAGGTATATGGTTAGTGAAAAAAATCAAAAGGGCCAAGGGAAGTAGGGATGTGGGATCTCACCATACAGTAAGATCCTACTTACCCAAAAGATTTGATAAAATGACTAAGGAAAAATAGGGCCTAAGAAAGTGAGAAAATGATAAGTGGTTGTTCATTTCTTGTCCAAATAAATGTGGATAAACTAGATGACTATTTTCTCATAGGGAAATCACATAATCATTAAACTTAAAATATGGATTTGAAATAAAATGGCTAAGACTATTAGTTCAAAAGTGATTATGTCTGAAATAAACCTTTTATAAAGGCTTAGTCATTTGATTAATTCCAAAGCCAAATAAACCCATTTTTAAAAAAAATGACTAAGTAAAAGACTAAATTTTCATGAATGCTTTGTCATTTTAGATGAAAATAAAGTATAATTATACCAAATTACTTATGAAAAAAAGTAACAAAAATTAGAAATAGTTTAGTGATTTGTATAAATTTGAGGTGAAATGGTCTAAAACTAGGGAATTTAATGTTGTTCAAAATGTGATACAAAATGGACTAGTACTTATTATATCTAAACACGTTTAAAAAATATATATCAATATAGACCCAATTTCTAATATATATAATTACCCCAATCTCTTCTAGAATAAATACATACAATGGATAATTCAAGTTTAGATCTAGTTCAAAGAGTAAAAATAGTAAAATATCAAACCTTAAACTCATCAAAAACCTTTTCAATAAAACCATGAATAAAAGAGACCCCAACTTGAATAGACCAAAAGGCTAGATTCTAGAGAAAAAAGGTTTTATGCTTTTAATGATGAAATTATGACATGTTGTGCAAGAAACAACAAATGGTGACTCTACTAAAAAAATAGTTTAAGTATTTTGATTCAAATAAATAATCAAATAACCTATAATTTCTAGTCACATGAATAAATCTAAGAAGAGAGAATATGGAGGCATCTAAGTGACCAAATTAGGTATCCTTTTTGACCTGATGTGTGTAAAAATAAAATGATTTACAATTTCATATGACCTACAAGGATTAATTTCTATGTTTCCAACCATCAGGATAATGAGTCCTACCTTGAAGACATTTGATTTTATATTTCCCCACTACTAGCTAGGCATCTATAGCCCTGGCATATTTTTCTTTGATCCCACTCAAGGTCTTACTCTACTTTCATCTATGCATCCATAGCCTTGGTAGAAGTTTCCTAAATCACCCATTATTGAGTTTTTATAAAATTGAATTTCTCTTCTATTTTCTTTTTTATTTTCTCTCTTTTATCCTTCATTCAGGGTTGGGAACTACCCTAGTAAATGAAAGACAAAACTATATATTTTTTACCCTAGATTTTCCTCACAATAGGTCCACCCAGACATATTTATAAACATTTTAAGATGTAACTTTGATCTCAATTTGAAGAGGATACCTTTAATAAGAACCTAGTTTTACCCAAACTTACCCAAATAAAAAGATGCCCAAGATACATACAACAGTCTCGACTTTCAATTTTGACTCAATGATAGGATCTAAGAGAATAGAATATCTCATGAAGGACCCTTCACATAAAGTATCACTTATGTTAACTACTTGCATGCTTTCAATTCTTTACTTTAATTAACTAATATGGAACCACAAGACAAAACATTTGGTAACATTCCCAACAAGGAAAATAGAAAAATAAAAACAAGAAAAAATAGATATAAACTAAGCCACAAAACATATAATCAAAACAAGTAAAGAAACAAAAGCCAAATAATGTAAAAGGAAAATTTTTATAGGATCATTCCAAACTATTTAAAAATTGGAAATAAGGGTTGAAGATGTAGACACCTAAATTTCACTATTTAGTATTGAAATTAACTTTGACATGTTAACTCTTCTTCTTCCCCAAATTTGAATTCAAACTAACATCATTTCCCTCCAAATTTGAAAAATTGAATAATTCGTAATTAATAAATTACATAGACCTTTTCTCTAAATTTATTTAATAAATCTAGATTTTCCACCTCACCTAGATATCCTCCATGATTATCTCAACCATGTTTTGACACATCCAACCATTCTCCTCAACTTCTTCAACCACCTGGTAAGTCACCTTGGAATGTTTTAAATAAGTTGACCCTTTCTCGATGACTCACTCAACCAACTCCATTTTTATCTTAGCCTATAAAATTTGTCATCATACTTATGGATGACTAATTATCCACCATTGATTATTTAAATAATTAAAAATATTCAAATAATTCTCCACTATTCGATTGATCCCCCAAAAACCTATAAATAGATGTGTAAGCCATCACTTTCATCCATCCTTATGATAATGAAGTGTTATAAAATTTACAACTGAATTAGGGGATGAATCCAAGCCATCCAAAGACAATTTATATTCCAAAATGCTTCCCAGATTCCCTTGCATTGGAGAAGATTGAGTAACCATATTTAGAGAACAAAGCCAATTTGAATCACAATAGAGGAAGTTCACAGTACTTCAAAGGTATAAGTTTGTGTTTTAGTTTTCTTACATTTTTAATTATATCATAGGTTGATTGAATTTATATTATCTTTCATTTTCTTAGTGTTATATTAGCTTAGTTTTCATATATGGACTCCCTTCACATATTTTGGTATGCTTGGTGGGACCTTTCCCAAATCTTTTTCATCTTATCTTTCTTTTCTTTTTTTCTTTTTTTTTAAAAATATTTAATTAACTTCTTTTTTTAGGGTTTATAATAATTTGGATCTAATTTATTTTCTCTTTTTATTTTTTTATTTTTTATTTTTTATTTTCCCAAATCTAATTATTTAAAAAAAACACATGACTATTAAAAAATTTATAAGTTTTAGTTTACAGTCTAGGTTTTTCTAATTTTTTTTATGTTGGTTCAAATGTATATTGTCTCTAACTTATTAATATTTCATATAAATCTGATTTGTAGTTTAGGAGATATCTTAAAATTTATGACTATTTTTTATTTACTTGTTTTTAATTAAAAAAATCATGACTATTAAAAAAGCCACAACTTTTTTTTTAAATAGTTTTTTTGATTTTTTATAGGCTTGTTTGGATTTACGTTGAAAAACTACCATCAAACTTTCATGAAAACCCAAATCTTATTTTAGGGGATATCATCAACATAGTGTCTACTATTTTCTAATTATTCTATTTTTTTTGACTTTTAACTTTGTGTGTGTGTGTTGGCTTTGAAGATTGTCTTAATTATTCAGCTTCAAAGATAGTTACTAACATTTATGTATGGATGCTTGTTAGATATAACTAAAAATCAAATAAAAAATAGTAAAAAAATATTAATTTTACTAACGGTTGTTTATATTTAAATTTTTGATTTCTTGCAATAATGAGTTTTCATTCTAGTATTTCTTTTTTATAGGAATTATCTCATGTTATTTTCAATAACCTTGTTTGTATGTATTGTAAGCTTGTGTATGTTCTTCGCTTGGAATCACATTGGTGATAATACTTAGGAATCAAAAATAACTTTACTACTTTTATGTAACCCAAGTTGTGTTTGTGTGTATACACTTCCCTTGACATTACATTGGTGGTGATACCTAAGAATAATAAATAAGCATTAACTGCTTTATTTTTTTTACTATGGGATTTATCAACCGTGGATTTCATCATCACTTAGAAGGTCAATCTTGTGTACTAGTGGTTTATATAAATTGAGTTAGAGCTATCATTTTGTGTTAAATGGTTGTGCATTTTAAGCACACCATGAAGTGAGGGGATTCCACACTCTAATACCTAGGCCTTAGACAACATGACTTTAAGTTCATTTTTTATAATGCCAACACACTAAGTCCCTAATGGTTGTGTTTGGCATGTTGGGACAAGACTCATCTATGTTCATTCATCAAACTAACTTCTTCCATAATTTTGGGCGTCATTAGACTGAAAGGTATATCAAGGACCCCCATAGTAGTATTTGTTCATACCTTAAGCCTAGAAAAGCCTTTCTTGTTATTCAATTTGTAATGCATCAATTAAAGGTTAGCTCCAAAAATTTACTCACCCCATACCCTTGAAACCAAGATTAGTGGGCCATGAGAATGACATGATCTTCTATAGTTAGTGCCTTAAAATATTAGGCCATAGTTAACACAATAAACAATTCAGTGACGTAGGAAGCCTATGGGTTATTCATGTCCTTTTTACCTAGATTTTCACTTTTTTGTGCCATGTGTGTTTAGAATAAAATTTGTTTATTTTTTCCCTTGTAATTTACCACATGTATAAAATCGTTGAGTGAAAAAAAAGTAATTTTGAGTTTTAAAACAAATTCTAATTACCAAAAATTTAAAATTAAATCTTTTAAGTAAAACTCAAAATAACCTTATTATCAATTAAAAAAATTTAGTCACTTTAGTCTTTTGCTTTATTCAAGTTTAGTGTCAATTTTTTTTTGTTATGTAAAGCCTTTTCCTTATAAATTTAACCCATCACAAGGCACATGCCTATGTTGAACAATCCCTTGATTAATCTAGTCAAATCAAAATCTAAACAATCCTCATCTTAACTATCATAGTGGATGCCAAGATATCTAGATCAAGAAAATGCATAAGTTTTTGATAGGCATGATTCAAGCATGTACACACCAAAATAGATATAAAAAATCAAATAAAATACATGATAATATTTCATAAACAAGATAAGATCCAAAACTAATCTTCCATAGAAAAAATCTCACTGAGATAGATGTACAAATAGGAGTGCATGAGTAATTCCCCTAAAAAAGGTGATCAGAGAGTCAATAGTAAAAGAGTAATTACCATACCTAAAATAGCTGATCAAGGGATTTAAATCCTATTCATATGATCAAAATGTAACTCCAAGTACCCCTAAGCATGCTTATCCATGAAAGTATGAAAACTACAAGTAAGGGGAAAAAACCCATAATAAATAAATATGGGAAAAAAGAAAACACTCTAAGACCCCCATAAGCACAACTTAGGTGGGTAGTGTGAAATAAAAATGGGTCTTGAAAACCATGCATGATCAAGTACCCAATACAAATCAACCCACCACCAAAAGAGAGACATAAAAGAAGGGAAGAGGATATAATCCCCCCCCTAAATATGATGTTGATGTTAATATAGACCACACCCTTATAATAAATCATATATGAATGAGTTTACTCTCAGTTAAGGGTATGGTAAATATATCTACAACTTGATTTGAAGACTAGAAAAATCTCAAGTCAATAACCTGACCATAAATAAACTACCAGATAAAATGCATGTGAATCTCAATGTGTTTGGTTCTTTAGTGTTGAATAATATTTGCATAGTACTCTAGTTGTCATAATAGATGATGATGGACTACTTGATAGGAATGTCAAATTTGGATAGAGTACCCTAAATATAAATAGCCACAGTACCTATGTTAACAGCTCTTACATACTCTACGTCTATGTATGATATAACAATAAAATTTTGCTTCTTGATAGACCAACTGATAAGAACAAAATCCAAATAAAAATGGCAACCTAAAGAAGACTTGTGATTCTAAGTATTGCTAGCCCAATTTTAATCTAAAAAACCAACCAAGTCAACCTTTGTGCCAAATCTATACTATATCTTAAATATATAAGATCCCTGAATGTAGTGCAAGATCCTCATAGTTTTTTTTATTATATCTCATGAGGTTCCTACAAGAATATAGAGATAAGTCCCACTGTATATGAAATATCAGGCCTAGTATGAGTTAGATAAATAAGGTTACCAACAATCTATGGATATCAAGTGGCATTGACCAAAGGTGTAGATCAATCAGCCTCAAGTTTGACTCTTGATAGAAAGGGAGTCAAAGATGGATTATAATTAATGATTATAAACTAAGCTAAAGTATTGAGAGCATACTTGGGGTTTGAAAGTGAAATCCTTGAATTAGACTATGAAATATTGATGATGATAAATTAATGCTAAAGACCCAAGTCTATCATGTCAAATCTATCTTGTAGAGCTATCTTCACCACTGTAATAAATGTTGAAGAACTTTTGGTGATCAAAATATCATGAAGATAAAGGATTAGAATCAGTAAAGAATCATCCTACTGTAAGAAGTTTACATTGGGGTTTGAATGACACCTAGTTAAACTTGAAGGAAAAAGGAATCCATCTTTGTGTACCAATCTTGAGGGGTCTATTTGAGGTCATAGATAGATTTCCTAAGTATAAAAAACTAACGATGAATCCTAAAAAAATCTAAGTTTTTAATCTATACAGATATCCTCCTCAAAGTCTCCATGAAGAAAGGCACTCTTCACATCCATCTAGTGTATATCCCAACCATGTGTTATGACTATAACTAGTGTGAGTCAGATCAAAGTCATTTTTGTAATAGATGTAAATGTATCTTAGTAGTTAATGGAATATACCTATGAATAAACCTTGGAAACCAATCACACCTTATAATTATTAACCAAACCATCTATTAAAAAATTTGTATGATATATCTACCTCCATTCAACCATATTCCTTCCTTTAGGAAGTGAAGTCAAATCCCAAGTTTTATTTTTGATAAAGAAATAATATTCTTCTTGCATAGTACTTTCCCAATTAGGTATTCCTAAAGCCTCTTAAAATATATATGGATCTAAAACTAAAATAAATGAATCATGTGGACCACTTTAATAATCTGACTGAGTATGTTTATTATCTATTGGATACCCTACCCAAGTACCTACATGCTAAAGTGTCTGCCTAGCCCAAAGGGGCTTAGATTTGGCTGAGTCATGTGATAACTCTTCATTCTCTAAAACATGAATAGAGGTAGATGTATAAGACTCCCCATCACTACCCTCAATGTCATAATTTGAAGAAGAATAAAAAGACCTTGGATTAGGAATCTGCTCTGGATGATCTGATTCAAAATAAGAATCATCAAGTCTAAGTGAATCTAATGAAAGATAAGAAGTTTCAAGTGTTTATTCTTTAGAACTCTCCTAAAATCAAACACTTATCTCTATGAGCAAATCATGTGTGGTTGGATGTAGAAGGTGGTACCCCTCTTCCACCATCTAGATAACCTACAAAGATGCAAGGCTTGGATTGAGGTTCCAAATCTTTATATATCTTCTTTGGTATATGTGGAATAGTTGTAGATCTAAAAACCATAAAGTGGTCAATTTTAGGTTTCCTTCTATACAAAATTTTAAAGGGTGTTATGCCTTTCAAAGCTTTGTGATAACCCTATTCTAAATATAATAAGCATAATTAATGGATTTGGCTCAATATTCATGTGCCAAGGACTTAGAGTGAATCATATAATTAGCCATGTCTTTTAAGGACCTATTCTTATGTTCTAAAAATTCATTCTATAAAGGACTATAAGTAACTATCCACTATAAATAAATCCCTTCTATGTTGTAAAAATACTCAAATTTGTTGCTAATATATTCACCTCCATTATCAATTCAAATAAACATGATGGATTTATTAGATTATTTTTCAACAAGTTCTTTGAAGTCTTAAAAATAGTCAAACACTTTAGACTTTTGATTATGAAAGTAAACCCACGTATATCTCAATAAATCATCAATGAAAGTGATAATGTATTTATCCCTTGTAAAATATAGATTGGGAAAATTACAAGATAGATCACTGTGTACTAACTCCATGATTGTGAATCCCTCTAAGCTTTGTCTTTATCAAATTTTTCTTCAAGATGTTTTTCAAAAGAGAACCCCTCACAAAGTCCCTTAGAGAATTAGACTCAAGGAAAGCCTATGACCATGTCATTTTTTAAAAGTTATTCAAGCTATCGATAGTTAAGGTGGCCAAACTACTCATGTCATAATTTGATAAATCCATCTAAATGAGTTATTAATGGAGTTGGAGAAGAATTAGGTGAAAAATGTGAGGTGTATAACTTAGCTTGGTGATCTACCCTACCCACTACCACTATAGAATCACTATGTAACTCCTTGATGATAATAATTTTGGTAAAAACTCAACTCTTATGCATTTAATGATATGAGTTTATTTGATACACTAATAAGAGATCGGTTGAAATTGAAGGGATACTTAGAACGTTATTGAATGTTCCTCTTTCCATTTTAACATACCATCTCCTTGAAATTGGTACAAAAGTGTCATCACCCAAACTAATAGAAGAATGTTGTAAGGCTCTAAAAAAGAAAACTAAACTAGTGAAGAGCTCATGTGGTGAGAATCACCCAAGTCAATAACCTATGAAGACGTTAAATCTACAACTTATATTATATCCTTACCCTTTTATTTCTCTTTCCCCTTTCCATTTTCCCTAGTAGAATCTTAGGTAGATGAATTTTTATTGATGTACCCATGAACACCTATGTTTTATTCTTTAGTAGATGAATTAAGTGATATATTTACTTCTTCATGCACTTATTTTCATCATGCCCATTTTCCTTACAATAGGCACACTTAACCTTCTCTTTCGTAGGTTTGTCATTAGAAGAGGAGGCTTAAATGTTGGTTTTGGTAGAGGTTGAATCTTTCTTCTCTTATTATTATTATTATTATTATTATTATTATTATTCTCATTATTTGAAGTATTTTATTTCCCATTCCCAAAAAATATGACTTGAGGTTTTTTGGACTTCAATGTGATGATCTGGATCAAATTATCTTTCTCTCTTATTAAGTTGACAATGAAATCAAATAAAGAGAGAATTTTAAATGAAGTAACCAAAGCAATTTTAGTGGCATGGAAAGTAGAAACAAAGATTGAATAGTTAGGACCCAGTTTAGAGAGTATATAAAGAATAATTTGGTCATATTATTTATTTATCCCATATTATTTTAATTTCAATCTGAAGGACTTGAATCTTGAAGGGTGTTAAAGTTTCAATGACATAGGATAATGAGTTCATTCTCAAGCTCATGACCAATTATCACATATTTCTCTTAAAATAGTTTACCTGGAATGGTCCATACATCATAAGGCTATCTATAAGCATCTAATTAAAATAAGAGATCATGTGCTATAGAAATATATGATATCCCATAGGCTTCATCAGTACGATCATACCACTTAACTATCTCTACATCTGTGATAGGTATAGTTTTATCATCCATGGTGATCCTATACAAACCCTTACTTTTTATAATGATTATCATCTTTATTTTCCATTTATGATAGTTAAAATGAGTTATTGGGTTCATTTAACTTGAAATCATTAGTGCAAAAATAATTTATAGTAGTAGTGTGAGTTGTAGTTATTATAAAAATGAAAGTTCAATTAGAAATGAAAGAGTGACATAGAAAAAGTACATCCCCCCATAAAATATGAAATGATGAACCTCCCCCCCCAAAGTGTTGTAAATACACACTCAAAATATGTTATACTCAATATATAGTGCATCTTGATCAATTAGTGCAATGTATAAAAAGATAAGATTTTGAAAACAAAAGAGGACATTAGACTGAACCGATAATGTGTTCAAGGAAGCAAGTACAATGTGAGAACATGAAAAAATGAATGCCAATTTATTTTTAAATATTTCCCACAATATATTATTTTATAAAAAATATCCACTAATAATGCTAAACTTGACCAATCTTCTTAAGCATTAAAAGAAAAGTAGTATATTTGACCTTGTTTTAAATCCAACTATTAAAAAAAAGAAAAAAAAAATTGCTTAAAAACATTAAGAAAAACTTGAATAGACTTAGCTTATTTTGGAAGAAACTTTTAAGCCTTTGAAATTGTATGAATATTTTGTGATGCTCCTTGACTAACTCATGTGCATGGCATAAACGCTGCATGGAGTGGTAGTTTTGACTAGTTAGTAATGAGAGTAGTCTAAATAGGTGAAAATGTTATAGTTAAGGGTCATTTGGAAGAAAGCAAAACTAGGGTTAAACACATAAAATTAGTTGAGGTCAATCACAAGATGATATCAAACAAAGGAGACCAGGCCTGAGGTTATATGGAGGCAAATAAGTTCATTTTTATAAAAATTCACCAAGGCACATATAACACATAGTCATGAACAAACCATAGAAATTATTGTAATGGTTGTAAATGAACTATTTTTACAAAAAAATGATTCAACCAAAGATGAAAAACTTCAACAAATAGATTGTAAAAACTATCTTTTATTTTTACATAATATATATCCCATGATTTAAAATGAAACTAACAATAATAAAAGACTAGACAATTGAATACCAGAGTGGATACGACACCATATTAGAGTGGATTCCAAGATCTCTAGATCAAGTGAATGTACATGTTTATGATAGGTATGAGTCACACATGTACACAACACAATACCTATAAAAAAATAAAATCACATACATGAGAATATTGCATAAATAAGATAAGAGCCAAAACCAATCTTCCATAGAAAAATATCTCACCAAGAGAGATGTAAAAATAGGAGTGCATGAGTAACTCCCACAAGAAAGGTGGTCAGAGATCCAATAATAGAAGAGTAACTCCCATACCTAAAATAGTTGGTCAAGGGATTTACTTCCTATTGATATGGTCAAAATGTAACTCCAAGTACACCTAAGCAAGCATATCTACAAAAGTATGAAAACTCCAATTGAGGGGAAAAGAACATAATAAATAAATATAGGAAAAACTTAAACCCCTATTCTAACATTAACATCGGGTTCAATCTAGCCAATTTTTATTCAAATCCATATTTGAATCAACATCAAATGAATCATACAACAAAGCTAAATCAAAATTTTAATGTCATTACAAACTCACCAATGAATCATCTAATAAATCTAAATCTAGGTTTAAATGTGCATTCAACCTCACCCATCTATCAATCAAATCCAAAAATTAATATTCATTCAATTTTACCAATAAACTAATATAATCCAAACATCAATTAATAAAATTTTAATTTTAGTACTCATTCAAGTTTACCCATGAATCAACATCCAAATTTTACTTTAGGGATAGCATCAAATCAATTTTTAGGCCTTGATAGTCAAAATTCATTTAATTATTTTATAATTCTTACTCCATTCACAAATAAAAAGTCACCAATTACAAATCAAAATGCATCCATAAATCCATCTGTTCCAACCTTAGCATCAATCTAATTTAAACTTTTAGTTCACCTTTACCACCATTTTCAAATCTATACTTGAACCAAAACCCATTCAAAAATCAAACCCCAATTTAATCAAATACAAAATATTATATTCAAATCAACCTTTGAACTCCTACACACATCAAAATCAATTAGTTATACATCCAAATCATTCCAAAACTTAAACCAAACTACATCAAATCCACATTTGTTAACAAACCCAACAAAGTCAAATCTAATTAACTTCACAAATCCAAATAAACTCTTTAACACGAATCCATCATCATAAAATCCATCAACCTTCACAAGTCCATCAAATCTAAATTTTTTCACACATCTATCTAACTTTAAAAATACACCCAATTTTAATACTTTAACCTTCAACACAAATATGTCAGATCCATTCTTTAGTCCAAAAAATTCATCCTTTAACATAAATCAATTCACTCCCCCCATAGTCCACATTATGAATTCACTAAATACATCATAGAGAACATTATGTCTTGATACAAGCTTTAAGTTAAGATCCAAGTTTCCTCCTAATTTTGAAACCCAAACCATTCCACATCACCCTACCACTAGTAACCCTATTTTCCAAAATCAACCAATTCTTCCATCCATTATTTATGGCCTGGATTACAACATCCCTTATAACATTATCAATGAGAATCTAATTATATCACCCTTACCTTTTGTATTCAACATGCCCTCACCTTGAATTGTTTTTAAAAGTGGGGACCCCCTTTGTTTTTTATAGGACTTATTTATTATTTGGGTATGTGTGTGTTTGGGTTGGTTCTTATTATTTATATAACTTGATGTTTTAGACATTGAATCATATTTGGTTCACCTATTTTTCCATTTGAATGGACTTATTTAAACTAATATATTAATGGAAATTTGGGAATAATTTTTATGTATAACATGTATTCAAGTTTGCCTATTCAAGTTATTTTATTTAGAGTTACTTATTCAAGAAATTTTTATTTGGCATTTTAGATACTTTCGATCTTTAGTATTTTGGTCTTCATAAAATTTTCAGTCAATAATTATTTGGTCAAGAAATTTATTTAAATTTTTTTTCTGATATACAACTTAGTCTTTAGCAACATTTCTTTGGCACTTCTTATGTGACAACTCTACATTAAAAAAATTGATCTTCAAAAGGTTTTGGTCTTTAGGAACTTTATCTTTGGTAGCTTCCATTCAGAAGGTTTTTCTTCATGGATTTTCTTTGTAGTGACTTCTTCTCGAATAAGAATCTTTTTGAAGACACTTAGTCTTCAAAAAATATTCCCTTGTAGCTTCTATTTGGAGCCTTTAGTTCAATAAATTTCCCTTCAATGAATTTTGGACAAATCTTTCCAAACAAATCACTCTAAAGGTTATTTTTATCTTTGGGTTCTTTCACTCAAAATATTTGACTCATCATACTATATCATATTTATCAAAGGTAAAGGTTGACCCCCTAATTAAACCATATAATTAAAAGTGTCAAAAATAAGTAATAACACTATGGTACCCTGAATGAGAAAGCATCCTATGTGGCATTCCCACTAGGCTTAGGTGGTGAAGTTAGAATTAAAACAAGGTGAAGAGCTCATATATGTTGGTAATTAATGGCACATAAATTGAAGTGAATGCATAAATATATAACATCAATCCCATAACTGAGTTTACCTCATTTTTTTTTAAAGATATCAAGTGCGTATAGCTAACTTTAATTTCAAAGCCCTAGTTAGATTTAAAATGACTTATAATTTATGCAATAGAGTTTTTAGACCATAATTTTAAAAATATTGCATCACACTAGCATACACCAATAATAATGGCATATTCATCCATGAAATACAATAGAGTCTTACCACCTTCCAATTTTTCCATCAAAGACTCCATAGAGTACATAGATACAATCTTTGATACAATTGTGTTTGATGGCCTCCATGCTAATTACTTAGATATATGTGAGGCCATAGAGAATGTTGGTCCATTTGCATTAGAGGAGGACATATCAATAGAGGATAAAAAACTTATAACTTACTTTCTACCATTTAAATGCTAATAAATTCATTATGTACCTACCAAACTAGAATTCATGTCGTGCATCAACTTAATATGAAACTTAATTTTCGAAAGCAAAATTATAGACAAGGAATATTTGTACTACATCAATAATAATACAATCATTTCATACATCTATGGAGATATATTTATAAGGTATTTAAGTCTTCCCATTATAGATTCTACCTTAGATTTACATAGTGTAGTCACTTGGAAGAAAAAAAAATGTGGAGTGAACATTAGGGAAGTCACTTCTCCTAGGCAAGATTTTCACTATCAAGGAACATACCAAGAATATCATCCTTATCACCTAATTTTGGATGGGAATTTATATTTGTATGGAATTACTAAATTGACTTTTTAACTAGCCAAGCATTAATTTACTACATCTAGAATGGGTAGCCTTGTTGAACCTACTCATTACTTTAGAGTGCACCTATGCATTGGGGGAGGTCAATAGTGCCTGCTTGCATGAACAAATTTTGCACAAGGACAAGATTCCCCAAGGGAAAAATTTATATATTATATAATACCTATTGGATACAATAATGGAAATGACATAATATATTTTTGTGGAGTCCCAACATTGATTATATCAAGAATAAAATATTTGTCTTTTATTCCTTCATCCACATATATGTATATGTAAGGAACATTGATAGAATAGTAGAGGAATTCTATCCTTAGGTTTTGATGGCCAATCTATGGCTAGGATTTAAAATAGCATTACCAATACACTCAAAAATTTGGGTGATTATTGGATCTACTTAGATTATAAAGTCATCATGGTTACTGGGCATACATGGTAGACCCTATTCATCTCCCCAAGTTTATCCCTAAAAAAGATGCCAAGAAAGAGATTTCATTCAAAATATGGAATGGTATAGATGAATATTTGATAAAGAGTAAGAAATTCACTTTTCATGGCTCCTATTTCACTATTGGGAGGATGTAGTATACCTTTAAGAGATATTTTAGGAAAGCTAGGAATGAAAGGAAAGCTTATACATTAGATACTCTACCCCACAGAGATTAGGACCTTCACAGGAGAGTACAACAAAAGATATACAACCTTGGAATCCCATATAAACGTGATGCATTTGAATATGAACTCTTATTATTTAATTCCAAAGATGATGAGAAAGTAAAGGGCTTAGACTACGGGCTTACGTGAAGAATTTTTAAGGGTGATAATGGTAGATCCCTCCCTTACACTTAGTCAATATAAATTTAGGATCTCACTACTAGGGAGATAGAGATACACTAACTTATAGGTTGTCATGTTGTTTTTATCTAATTTTCACTTTTTCCTTAGTGTGAAATGAAGGAAACTATTAAACGGGTTTGTAGAAGAATACCTGGTTTTCATGTGCTCATTTAAATCCAAACTTTGTGGGAACTCTTATTTGGCTAGGGAAGAATACCTACAAATAAGAAAACAAATAAACACATTTTTTTGTTAAATAAGTGGATAGGTGGATTGCCTACCATGAGCTAGATCCTAGAAGCGAAAGCTTTCTAGGAGGCTATCAATCCACTTGTTTTAAAACAAGTTAAGTTTGATAAAATAAATGAAAGGTAGCATAACTTAAAAGTAATATAACTAAATAACTAACTACTTTAAATGAAATGCTAAAAGGATAAAGTACTTATATTGATTCATTCAAGATTTCTGAAATTAAATACATGCATGATTTAATACTTTAAAAAGAAGTAAAATAGAGCAATAAAGAAAGTAACATAAAATGAAAGTAATAATCTAAAGATATAAATAATCATAATGAAATTATAGTATTTTAACAAGATTAACATTAAGATAAATGCTAATATGTTGAATAAATGTGAGCTCAAGGAGGGAAGGTTATGGTTATGGTTCAAGATAATCAAAAGAAGGTAAAGGATAAAGATGGTAAAGGGATAAAGGTAAATGGATAAAAAGGGTAAGAAAGAAAGAAGGCAAAAGGGATAAATGGTGAAGAGGTAAATGGGTGAAAGGGGTAAGAAAGAAATAAGACAAAAGGATAAAGGCATAAATGGTGAAGGGGTAAATGGATGAAATGGGTAAGAAATAATGAAGAGGTTAAGGGTAAAAGGATAAATGGTGAAGGGGTAAATGGTTAAATGGAGTAAATAGAAAGAAGAGGTTAGGAGTAAATATGAAAAGGGGTGAAGGGAAAAGAATAAGGCTAAGGGAGATAATAAATTTAAATTCAATAAAAATACAAAAGTTACCTTCCAAGCTTGAAGAAGAGTGTTGACTGAGATGTTGATATTGATGTTGTTGAAGCAATTTTGGTAGAGTTACATTGCTTTGAAATTTTCTCCTCCAAGATGAGTGGCCTCCTTCCAAAGTAAAAAACCTACAAGAAAAATTCTTTAACCAAAAACTAGCTTAACCATGGGTGAATGGGGAGGGTCATATTTATAGTATTTGATGTCAAGAAACATGCCAAAGGAGTGGAATAGTGAAATGTGGTGCCATTTTCCAAGTGGGCTCATAAGTAGATATGAAATATAAGCGGGTGAAATTTTAACTTAGCTAATAGGTTTATTATTTGGTTGGTTTGTCTCCCAAATTTCTAAAGAGCCCAAAATGGAGTGATAATCATGCACATGGGCTCACATGAGTCCAAAATACTTTCCACCACTCACTTATATCTTTTGGCTAAGCACTGCATGAAATGTGGTGCCATTTTCCAAGTGGGCTCATAAGTAGTAATGAAAGACAAGGGAATGAGATTCCCACTTAACTAATAGGTCTCTCACTTAGTTGGTTTGTCTCCCAACTTGATAAAGAGTCCAAAATAGAGTAGGAATCATGTACATGGGCTCATATGGGTCTAAAAGACTTTCCATCACTCACTTCCATATTTTGGCTAAGTTCCCCATGATTTTTGGCACCATTATCCATGCATGAGGACAAAAACACATGTTTAATGATGGTCCCATAGGGAAAAATACACCATACTTCAAAATAAGGGTCCTTTGGTGTTTACTGATGTCATTAGGTACCTTGGAGGAGGGTCCCAAGTGGGGTATGATGTCCCACTTTAAGCCATGTCACTTGCCATATCACCTTCCATATCACCTTCCATGTCACATGCCATGTCACTTGCCATGTCATCATAAATAGTGATAGTGAATAGTACTTTTGAATAGTAATTTCAAATAGTACTTTTGAATAGTGATTTGGTTAGGTTAAGAAGGGTTGGTTAAGGGTTAAGAAGGTCTTGGGGGTATTTAGGGAGTCTCAAGGTATTCAACCATAAAAAATTATAAGTGTAAAGTTTTATAGTGTCTATATTTTTCCCCTTTTTGTTATTCAACTTTTAATTAACAAGCTACAAAAAAAATAGATCGCTTGGTCGAAGGTTAAGATGCCTTGAGTATGGGAGGAGGTGTTCCCCCTCAAATTGGGGGTCAATGAGGAAAAGTAGAGTCAAGTATAGGTTTGATAAGAGATTGGTGTAGAAAAGTTTGGTCATTTTAAACACAAATGTGTACACAAAATATAACTAGGTGTGATGGCCAAGATCAAACATGAATGAAAGTTGCCAATGTTGGTAAAATAAGGGTCAAATTTTAAGAGACAGGTGACCAATGTACCATGTGACTAAAACTATGGTTGGGAAAATTGTTAGTTTCTTAGACAAGGTTGATGTTATTAACAAGTATCCAAGCTAGGAAGTGCTCCCTTGAAAAACACAAAAGGTCTGGTTGTGCACTAGGTGGTGTAGATTTTAAATGTTCAACATGACAAGATTGGTCAATGTGGTCCAAAGGACCAAGGCAACGTTATCACAAAAATATTCAATAGTTTGGGTCAAATCAGCTAACGTCAAGGTGGAAAAAGTTGAATGGGCAAGGATGGGTTGGTAGGGGTGGCTGAGCTAACTCCAAAAACACTAGGCCAAATGGGTGCTACCTACATAGTTACATCAATAAAATATCCAAAAAAACATTAGGTCTAATGTAGTTCTTTGGTGGAGTTCAGATGGGTTTCCCCAATGTGATATACCAAATGGTTAGGTTTGGGTTTATAGTTTGGTAATGGTGAAGGGTCATGGTATAGATTGGTGAATAGTGACCATAATAATCCCACATGCATTAGGAGGAGAAAATATAAATGGGAAAGCTAGGATAAATAAGTGGGTAACAAAAGGCTAAGCACCACAAATATCCTACAATGGAGTTAATCTAAAGAAGAGGTGCCTTAATTAGGAGGTTATACCTTCTAAAATTGTGTGAGGATATAAGCACATTGATGGCATCTATCACTATAATCCAAGTTTTAAGAGATGGGCATCTATTGAGATCTACATAGTATTGTTGGAAAAAGGTCATCATTACCATGAGCTAAGTTTTAAGGGTAGTAGTAAAGTGATGACCTACAAAGAATTTATTTTATGGTCAATTAGATTCTACAAGGTAGAAAATTAATAGTGTGGTGAGTGATAGAGGATGGACTGTGCCGTAGTCAAGAGCTGCATAGAAAATATGGGAAAAAGGTGTCCATGTCTACATTCTCTATCCCATTACTTTGGAACTAATGACTTTATGTTTCAATTAGAAGAGGCATTACTAGTAGTGATTCATGTGGCCTAAGTTATGGAATATATAGCTATATAAGATGGGGGAGTTTTTATTATGACAAGTATTTATAATTTACCATCACCAGCAATAATGGTATTTTTTAAGGCATGACCATTATAATGGCCCATAACTAGAAGCTAATTTACATCAACTAGGGAAATGGTGATAATGATGCAAAATACTAATAGGCCCACAAAGACCACAAGATGACAAAGCAAGAAAAGACGTTATATGTAGACTGGATGATAAGGGTGACAAAAAGACATCATGATAGTACATAATGACTTTATCAAGATGACCAATTAGATCAAGGGTGACATGTCCACATGAAAAGGTAAGTGGACACGACCATTTCAAGTGAGAATATTATTTAATGGAATCAATGATGTCATAAAACCCTTCCCATCAGTGGAATAGATAATCATGTTAGTGAGGAAGAATGGCTAGGTATTATATTTAAATAATCATGATAAGGATGAATGTCTATCATTAAGTTATTTTGTTTTGTAGGTTATAGAGAGTGCAGAGAACTACACAAGGTTGAAGATTGTGAACACTAGGAATAATGGTGGAGATAATTAGTAATCCTCATGACCCAAAATAATCAATATGGTGAATGTGCATATCTACTGGATACTCCAACATGTAATGGTGATAATGGAAGTACTATTAAACTAAAAATAAGAGGATAGGCACCCATGACCTAAGCTTGAACCTAAATTCTTACCTCCTTAATAGGGAGGAAGGTGAGAATTTCACTATGCAAGATGTAGGGCTATAGATCATGACCATCGACCTGTCTTTGGAGGGAAACCTAGCTATTCAAGGGGATGTGCATTGAGGCAATAAGAGGTGGTACTTATGCAATAAAAATAACTAGAGTAGATAGATGTAATGGATGTGATGATCAAGCAGGGTGAAAGACCTAGCATGGAATATGATTCTCACCTTTTGAGGATGAATGTGAAAGAGAAGAATAGACTACACCCTTTAGCAGCTATTGATATAGGGAATTTTACAAATATTAGTTTAGGGAGAAATCAAGTAGAAGGATGGTTGAACATAAATATAGAGTCACTAGATAATTGGCATAATTCTTAGGTGAGAAAATAATGTATTTAGATGCCTTAGGTGAGGTGTGTATAGTCTGATAACTTTGTATGTGCCATGTGAATCCTCACACCCTAAATAAAATATTGCATAGTTTGCTATAAGTATGTAGAAACTGTGTTGGATGTCATTGTTTGAATATTATTATGCTTAGGGTTATGTTTATACTCATGAATGATTTGGTTATGGTTATGATTTTTATAGTTATGGTTGTTGTAATTTCAAATAAGTTAAAGAATATGGGGTAAGGAAATGAATAACACTAATGCTAAGGTGAAGAATATAATCAACAGACAAATGCCATAATGAAAATATGAACTAAGGACATGAGGATGAGAAGAGGGAACAATGTTTCTTCTATGAAAAAGACTAAAAGTAGACCTAATGTGGGATTGGATTAATGAACACTAGGAATAATGGTGGAGATAATTATTAATCCTCATGACCCAAAATAATCAATATGGTGAATGTGCATATCTACTAGATACTACAACATGTAATGGTGATAATAGAAGTATTGTTAAACTAAAAACAAGAGGAAAGGCACCCATGACCTAAGCTTGAACCTAAATTATTACTTCCTTAATAGGGAAGAAGGTGATAATTTCATTATGCAAGATGTAGGGCTAGAGATCATGACCATCGACGTGTCTATGGAGGGAAACCTAGCTATTCAAGGGGATGTGCATTGATGCAATAAAAGGTGGTACTTATGAAAGAAAAATAACTAGAGTAGATATATGTAATGGATATTATTATAAATTAGGGTAAAAGACCTAGAGTGGAATATGATTCTCACTTTTTGGGGATGAATGTGAAAGAGAAGAATAGAGTACACCCTTTAGCAGCTATTGATATAGGGAATTTTACAAATGTTAGTTTAGGGAGAAACCAAGTAAAAGGATGGTTGAACATAAATATAAAGTCACCAGATAATTGGCATAATGCTTAGGTGAGAAAATAATGTATGTAGATGCCTTAGGTGAGGTGTGTATAGTCTGATAACTTTGTATGTGCCATGTGAATCCTCACACCCTAAATAAAATATTGCACAGTTTGCTATAAATATGTAGAAAATGTATTGGATGTCATTGTTTGAATATTATTATGCTTAGGGTTATGTTTATACTCATGAATGATATGGTTATGGTTATGATTGTTATAGTTATGGTTGTTGTAATTTCACTTAAGTTAAAGAAGATGAGGTAAGGAAATGAACAACACTAATGGTAAGGTGAAGAATATAATCAATAGACAAATGCCATAATGAAAATATCAACTAAGCACATTAGGATGAGAAGAGGGAACACTTTTTCTTCTATGACAAGGACTAAAAGTAGACCTAAAGTGGGATTGGCTTAATAAACATAATCCTTATGAATACACCACATGAACATGATTTAAAGGATAAAAATAGGTGTGTTGATCACACTCTATCAAGTACACTCAAAATGTGTAGAGGGTTTAAAGTTTGAAGAGGTGATAGATAGGGCAAAGGGAGTAGTTGGAGGGGGAAAAAAGGAGGACCCTTGCTTAATGACAGGAGGGAACAATGTTTCTTCAATGATAAGGACTAAAAATAGACCCAAAGTGGGATTGGCTTAATTAACATAAGCCTTGTGAATGTGCCACATGAGCATGATTTGAAGGATCAAAAAAAGGTGTGTTGATCACATTATATCAAGTACACTCAAAATGTGTAGAGGGTTTAAAGATTGAAGAGGTGATGGATAGGGTGAAGGGAGTAGTTGGAGAAGGACAAAAGGATGACCCTTGATTAATAAATAAAGAAATTGAAGGGAGAAATGGAATCCTTGAAGCAGTGATATTGAAAAGATTTCATGTGACATAAGGAATAAAATATGTATACAACATATAAGCAATGTGATTGGTGACCACAGTCTAATGAGTGAGAAGTTGGTGTGTTAATGGGAGAAAATAAAGGAGATCCAATAACGGATGAGTTGAAGATAGATTAGGAGATGGATGAATAGATAGGTAGAGGTGACAATGAGGTCATAGATAAATATGAATATGGAGAATAATGGAGGGAACCAAACATGGATATGGAGGAGGAAAAAAGGAAGGTTGGGAAGAACAAGGAATGCCATCAAGGGAGATTAGAAAAATGAAATGAAACGAGGAAAAGAGAAGAAAAATAAAATGTAAAAGATGGGGGTTTGAGGAATGTACTAAAATGATAGATTGGAGAATTGAAAAGGATGGGGAGAGAAGTGTAACAATCATGAAGGGTAATGGGAGGATGAGAAATATGAAAGGTTGTGACAAAATTAAAAATAGGTCTTAAAGAGACCAAATATAAAATAGTTTAGTAATGAGAATGACAAATAAGGAAACACACAGAATAAAATGAAATATGAGGAAAAAATATTTAAATGAGGATATAAAAAGGATGACATGAGAGTGAATAAGTAGGTGATGACAAGACCAAGTAAGCATGGATGATGATAGGAAAGGAGAGGAATAACGAAGAAAATTAGATGGTAGTGTTGGAGATGAGAATGGGATGGAAAATGGGAAAGGGGTTAAGAAAAATGATGGGAAGTAAAAGATGGGTGGATAAGAAGATAAAGAGATAAGGTATGTGTTAATTAGCTTGTTAGAAGAGATTGACAAGCTGAATGGGTGTTTAGAAGAGATTGATAAGCCAAAAAGTTGTGAGATGGTGAAGAAATAGGGGAACACAATGAAAGGGAATGAGATGAAAAAAAGGAATGAAGATCATGGATGATAAGAAGAAAAAGGAAAAATTGAAGCAGGGATATAAAGTATAGACACTCACATAGATGCAAAAGATAAGTGAGTACTGAGATGTAAAGAGGAAAAGGGGAATGCAAAGTGCAAAAGGCAAGAATATATAAGAAGAAAAGGGTAATTATGGAAGGATTTTCTAAGGATAAAGACCTAGTTAGAAGCTAGTTGTGGAGAAAAAATGGAAAAGGTGGGAAGAATTGCAAATTTATAGAGAGTGGTAGAACACGTAAGAAAAAAGAGATGCTAGAATAAATTAAAGAAATATAAATCATGCCAGATTAAAAATATGGGAAAGAGGAAAACAAAAACTGAGAATTGGAATGAAGGTGGTTTAGAAGTAGTGGAATAACAGTAAGAATGTGGTAGAAAATAAGTGAAGGAGGTAAAAGTTTCCATTGGTGTGCAAAGGAATAGGATGATGAGGAATTGGTGAGGAAAAGAGAGTGAGGAAGAGGGTATGATAGGTTACCAAGGGCAAGGAAAAAGGATGAGGATGGTGGAACAATACAATGGCGATAAAGGGCAAGGTTGGTAAAAAGTGGAGAGACAGACAAAAAACATGAAAAGTGGATGGAGGAGTGAGCCATGAATCATGTGTAAGGAAAGGTTACAATGAGGCCAATGAAGTAGAGTAGATAGTGGATTTATGGGAGATAAGAATGGCCAATGAGGAAGGCTATCAATCCTTGTGTTAAAAGAGTTTGACAAGCTAGAAAATTGGTTAAAAGAAATTGACAAGATGAAGGGAGGATGGTGGTGAAGAGATAAGTACAAAAGTGGAGGAAAATATATTAGGTGAGAAGGGAAAATAAAACAAAGGATGTGGTTGAGCTGATCTCAGTAACTAAGTGTTGCCTAGAGAGTCCAAAAAGACCTCAAGCCAATGTAGTTCTCCCAGTAATGGGGGAAACAAAGAGGAATTATTAGATGGTGTTAAAATACAAGGATACTATGAAGAATCCAAATCTTCCCTGACATGGGATGCCCTAAGTAAGAGGGCATTATTAGAAATGGAAATTAATAAGAAGAAAAAGGGGAGGGTAATTAGTTGTTAGTGGTTGATCTCCCCTTAAGTTAAGTAGCACCTACATAGTCCATGGACATCAGGCTAATGTAGCTCAACAAGGGTAAGCAAAGGATGTTCAAATTTTTTTCCCTAATTTGATGGACCACATGGTTTAGTTTGGTTGAAGGTTTGAAAATAAAGTGTCTTCATCGAAGGCATGTTGAGGTTGAAGAAAAAGGTATCCCTAGAAGGTGGGTTGATTAACATTAATGTTATTCTAATTTCATTTATGGTTTGGATGGATGATAGTGGTGGAACATAAGTAGGATAGATGAACATACTAGATGTGGAAAAAGACATGAATTTTTTTGAGACATAGGTCCAATAGAATACATGACTCAATGAGGAGAGATTAATAAATGAGGTGTAATGCCTATTTATTGACAAGGACAAAGTAAAACAAAACCCAAAGTTAGATTGACTTAAGGAAAATAAGCCTTTTAAATGCTTCAAATTAGCATGTGTCGGTTGATAAAACAAGTTTATTTATCATAGGGTGTCAAATAAGCTTGAAATCCCTTGATTTAAAGATATTATAAAGGGAATATGGGTGATATGTGGTGTGAAGGAAAAAGGGTAATATGTATGGTAACCTTATGTGGGTAAGTTTGCACCTTTTATAGATAATCTAAGAATGATAATAGACAAGTTGATGTCATATGCTAGATGTAGACCGATCAATGTGGGAAGTCTACATGTGAAAGCTGATTGTGGGTTCCAACTTATTATGCTTCTTGAGAGCCGATTGTGGACTTATATTTCATTGTGGTAGTGGGTCTTTTGATTTATTATTATATATGGGAAGTTGATCAATGTAGGAAGCTTCTAAGAAATTGATATATTTTTGAAAAATTTAACTTAACCATCCTTTAAGGGAGTGGTCTAAGTTTATTGGTTTTGTTTAATGCTCTTGATAGTTGTCCTTCAAGGGAGCAGTCTACCTTATATTTGGAAATTTTTATTTTATTTTTGGGCAGTTTTCCTTCAAGGGAGTAGTATGCAATGCTTAAGATATTGACCCAAGTAATGTTTTGGTATCCAAATTGATTTTGAATGTGATGTTTTTAGACATGGACAAGTCTAGTTAGGTTCAAAGGTTTTCTATTATGAGGGAGAAACTGTAACATAAGAAGGTTAATGATATATGAAAAAGGTGTGGTTTTGAGAGACAATGACCATGGGATTCCATCTTGCTAGAGACAAAAAGTATCCATGAGAACCATGTCATGGGTAGAGTCATGGTACCCATATTTAGGATTAGTCAATGAAGTTGATGGTTAATCACACAATTCTATGTTATAATCAATTATCTTCAAAAGGAGAGGAGGAAGATGGGTGAAGGCTAGATTCTCATAATCAAGGGATGAGATTAAGTTAAACAAAAGGAGTGATCTTGATCCATCTTTAATATAAAACTGGATGCAAATGCAAAGCATTGAGAGGATCAGGTTTTGGTTTGCCTTTGAAAGAGGACAAATGATAAGCTCTTAATCCATACTTATGGGTAATGATGTAGGGTCCAATCCAATTGAAAGCAAACTTACCCTGATTGCTTTTCTCCATGTTGGTTACATGTTAGTTTTATTTTAAGATGAGGTCTCTGATATTGAAGTCTCATTGTTTGAGATGATTTTTATAAGCACATTTGATATTGTCTTGATAGATATGGAGGTGGGTGAGGGCGGCTAAATGATTCTCATTAAATGATATTGATGATAATCTTTCTTCAAAAATAAGATCTTGCAAAGCTATACAAAGAGAAGGAATTTGGACTTTAAGACGTAAGACTGCCTCTACTCTGAAGACTAGAGAGAAAGGGTTGGTACCTGTAGGGGTTCAAATGCTAGTGTGATAGGCCCAAAAAGTGAATGGGATGTGCAAGTGCCAATCTTGACCTGGAGTACTGAGGACTTTGGTTAGTATTTTTTAAAGGATTTTTTAGATGCTTTTGCTTATCCATTTGCTTGTGGATGATAAGGAAAGGAAAAATCTTAAGTTGATGCCAAATGCATCACATAAACCTTAGACTTACTTGTTTTTGAAAGATTTGCCATTATCAATGATGATCTTATGAGGAACACTGAAGTGATAGATGATATGATGGTTGATAAAGTAAATAATATTCTCTACTTTGGCTAAGATAAGAGGAATAAATTCCACCCACTTGGTGAAATATTTGGTTTCTATGATGATGGAGCTATGGCATTGTAAATAATGGGGTTTTATTTTGCCAATGAGATTAAGTGCCCATTATGAGAAAGGCCAAAAGTCCTTAGATACTTAGAGTTCATTAACTGATGAGTGATGTAAATTAACATGTTATTGAAATTTAACACACTGTTTAACATAATCACAACACTCTTGGTTAAGAGTAGGACAATAATATCCAAGGTGAAGTATACGTTTAGTGACCGCTAAACTACTAAAGTGTCCCCCATAGATCCCATCATGTGTTTCCTTATGGCATGGGAAGCTTCATGGATATGTAGGCAAAGAATAAGGAGATTGTAAAAACCATGTTTGTAAAGGATTCCCCCTAATATGGTGTAATGATAAGTAATCTAAACAAAGGCTCTTTGGGTATTCTTAGAGAGGTTGGGAGTAACAATGGCTAGGTTGAGGTAGTAAAAATTTTGGTCATACCAAATGTCAAATGGGGATTTATCCACACTATAAATGGTAGGGAGTTCAGATCAGTTATAAGAGGGTGTAGTAAAATGATGAATGGTGAGAAACATTTTGGAATTAGAAGGCTAAGAAAGGATTTGGGAAGCAAAGCAAGCCATTGTATCAATGAATTTATTGTTAGATCAGGGAATATATTGGATCAAGTAACATTCAAATGATGTGAAGAGTTTTTCAACTAAAATTTTGTATTTTGTAAGAAATCATTCTTACATTGATAGGAGCCATTAACCTAGTTGACCACAAGCTAGGAATCACCAAATACATTGACTGTCTTAATTCCCAAGGCTAGAGAGGTTTGGAGACCTATCATTAGGGATTCGTACTCATCCATATTATTGATGCATTTAAAATCATGTTTGGAGGATAGAGGAAGGGGTTCACTATTAAATGGGATAAGGATGATACTAGTTCCCCCACCATGTTCACACTTTGACCTATCAAAGAGCATAGTCATTTGGTAGGTTATGTCCTCTTGGGAAAGAGTAATAATGGATTCATCTAGAAATTCAGGAGGAGGAGGTTTGTGATCTATTAATTTTGCTTCAACCAATTGGTCAGCAATGACTTACCCTTTATTCTACTTTTATTAAAGGAGCTCAAGATCAAACTCTACTAAGAGCATAAGCCACTTGGCCATATGTTTGGTTTTGGTATGGTTTGAAATGCATGTACTTGAGTGGGTTGGTGTTGGTTATGACATAGGTTTTATGGTTAATAAGTTAGTGGTAGAGTTTGGTGGTAATGAAAGTCAAGGCCAAGCAAAGTTTAGTATGGGTATATCATGTCTCATATTCTACAAGTGTCAGGATAATGTTGCACATGGATTTTTCTCTATGTTGTTCATCTTGGTGAGCTAACATTTCCCCTAGGTAATGGTTGGTGGTAGATATATATAGGTAAAAGGGGTGTTCATCCTTAGGAGGGGTGAGAATGGGTGGTGACAAAAGGTACTGTTTGAGTGGTTCAAAAACTTTTTGATAATCACTATTCCATTTGAAAAAGACATTCTTCTTCAGAAGGTGATGGAAAGGTTGACACTGATCTAAAAGCTGAGAAATGAAATAATGAATGGATTGAATCTTTCCATACATGTTATGGAGTTGCTTATGGTTGGTAAGAGGAGGCATCTCCAAGATTTATTTGACCTTGGTAGGGTTTACTTTGATTCCTCAAAGGGAGATGATAAATCCAAGAAGCTTTCTTGAAAGGACCCCAAAAGCACCTTTCTTGGGGTTAAGTTTGACATGGAAATGGATTACGCATTCAAAGATGATGTTGAGAACTTTTAGACGATCTTTGTGAGATTTAGGTTTTCCCAAGAGATCATCAACATAGTCCTCTATAATGGCATGGATGAGGTCATGGAAGATGTAGGTCATGTCTCACTGGTAGGTTTCACCAGTGTTATTTAACCCAAAAATCATGACTCTGTAGCAAAAAGTTCCCAAGGGGTGGTAAACATAGTTTTATGATGATATTTAGGAGAAATCAAGATCTAATTATAACCCAAAATCTCATCCATGAGAGATAGCATCTCACGGCCAGCTATAAGATCAACAAGCTAGTCAGTACTAGGTAAATGAAATTCATCCTTGGTATAGGCAAGGTTAAGGTTATGAAAGTCCACATAAATGCATAGATCCCTAGTGGCTTAGGTGATAGGTATGATATTTTATACCCATTAGGGGTATTTAATGGGTTGAATTAAGTTCACAAATAAGAGATGCTAAAGTTCTTCTTTGACAAGAAGGGCTATGTGAGGATTCATGCATTAAATTTTTTGTTTAACAAGCTTGGCATCATGATGAATGACTATCTTATGGGTAGAAATGGTGGGGTCAATCCTAGGCATATCACTATAAGACCAAGTGAACACTATGTTATGGTCTTGGAGTAAAGAAGATAAACCTTGAAGCTCTTTGGCATTTAGTGATTGGCCCAATTTGAGAATGTGGAGGTTGTCCAGAGTGCCCAAGTTAATATCCATGGTGGATTCATTCAACATGGTTGAGGTTTTAAGAGGAATGGATTTATGGATTTAATAATTTAAGGCACCAAGGTACATGAGAATAAAATCATCTTAATGTTGGATGGTGTTGATGGCAGGAGAATCATTTTCTACCATTTCAAGATGAATGAGAGGAAGAGTTTTAGTTTGGCCATCCTTTTGATAGGTTATATGGCCTAAACTAATAGTATTGACTAAAACAAATTTAGTTAGGATGATGTCAAAATCCTTAGACTTCGAAGGAGGTTGGGTTGGTGGGGGGCTATCTTCCTTGATGTTGTCAATAGGTTTGGGTGAATTGGTGGGTTCTTCAGGTGGTACAAACCAAGGCCAAATAGCTCATGAGGTTTTTGGGTTTTGATCAAAGGTAACTCATGAGGTCCTTTTTCATATCAACCAAGGTCAAATACCTTCTTGGCACAACTATGAAGGTATAATTTAGTGAATGTTAGTTTGTGAAGATAGGAAAAGTTAGAGGTGAATGGTCAAATGGAAGAAGCAGTGGTGGTAGCAATAAGCAAGTCTCTCATAAATGAATTCATTTGATGGTTAAGGGGACTAAAAAGGATGATGGTTCTGATGTTAGGGTCATAGGAAGGGTCATGTTTGAGGTTACCATATTATTGAGGAGTAGGGAAAGCATTCAACATTAGAAGTAAATAATCCCCTAATGATAATCATTAGAACATAGATCGCAAGGGCTCCTCTATAGGGATATATGAAGAAGGGATGGATGAGCTAGTTGACATTTCATTGATGGTTCATAGTTGGGGTGTAACTATTGAATGTGCATTGGATGGGTGTACAAGGACATTGGTGGGGTGATAGGTCATGTTGCATGTTGAGAAAGGATTTGGGTCTACTTATTTATTGATGGCCTAGCCCTCATGCTCAAACTTGATGCATCGATGGAGGTTAGAGGGAACACATTCCATGGAGTGAATCCAAGGTCATCCTAATAAGATGTTGTATTAAAATTCTCCTTCCATAATATAGAAGAGTTTAGGAAGTGTGGGGGGTCTTACATAGATATGAAGGATGATGATTCCCAAGGTAGCGGCCATAGTTTTGTTAAAGGATTAATGGACCACTATGGATTCTGACATGATATTATGTTTTAAGTTGAGTTGGTCATAAGCATAGAAGGATACGATGTTAATGCTATCTCCCCCATCAATCATTACCCTTTTGACATATGTTTGGTTGATGTAAAAAGTAATAAAGAGTGGGGGATATGAGTCCTTGGGGTGGACAGAAGGTATTTTTGAATTCTTAAAGCTGACAAGATTGGATGTTTAGAGGGCACTAACAAATGTAGCTAGAGTTTGAGGGTCATTGGGTTGGACCTCAATGGATTTCATGGCCTCTATGAGTGCTTGGCAGTGATGGGGATAAGTAAAAATCAACTCATACAAGATTATTTTTGTTGGGGTCTAGTGAATTTTCTTGAGGATAGCTTTATGGATAGATATTGCATATGGGTTAGATTGTGAAGGGTTAGATTGGGGGGAACCTAAGATAGATACCTTGGGTTTACTTGAAGATGAAGATGGTTGGGTCTGGTTTGATTCAGAGTTTGAAGAGGGGTAAATCCAAGTAATGGACACCTTAGCCTTCCCTTTACCCTTTTATTGTGATCTAGTGACCACATTGATAGTATAGATAAAAGTAGAGGGTGAGGTAGTAGAGTGGTCAGACTCATCTTCATTCTTAGGTGAGAGTGGGGGAATGGGTAAGTTTTTGGTTAGGTATGGTTGTTGTTTGGGTTGGGATGAGTGACATAAGAGGTTCATCTATCAATAGATCATCCTAATTGTAAAGGTGGTAAATGAGAGTTTGGAAAACCTTACAATTATCCATATCATGGTCAGGTGTCTTATGGTATAAATAAATCAAATTTTTATTGAATCATGATGGTTTATGATGTGAAGGGTCAAAGGGATTGATGGGTGGTAAGTTCAAGGAAGAGGTTTGAAATAACCATTAGATAATGGTTAAGTAAGACTCAGTTAAAGATGGTAAAGGTTTAGAATTTTTTGTTTTGTGTGTTAAGGTAAAAGGTTGTTTGGAAGTAGGTTTGGTAATAGGTGTCTTAGCTAAGGTGGTATGCTTGGTTGATGGTTTTGGTTTAGGCAAGATGGTTGACAAGCTATAGGTGGAAGATGGAAAGGTAGGTAGCTTAGGTATTATTGGTTTAGTAAAAGGAGGTGTGTTAGGAAGTAAGTTTGAAGGTGTAACCAATAGAGTTGGTGGGTTTTTGATAAAAATAATGGGCTTCATGCTCAAGGTAGAAGGATGAAGACCAAAAATGGAAGGAAAATTTGAGGCTTTGGGCCTTTGGGTAGTTTTAATTCTTTGGTTTTTTTGGTTTTTGGTTTTGAAGAGGTTTTGGTTACTTGGGTATTGATTGGCTTAGGTGGTTGAGGGTTAGTTAGTTTGGCTGAGGTTTTGGTTGGTTGGGTGGAGGTTTTGGTTGGTTAGTTATTAGAAGTGCTAGGTTGGTCTTCCAAAAAATGGGTTGGAGGTTTTATTTTGGTAAAATGAGGGATACCTAATTACTTCCAAAAGGTGGCCTGATCCATGTTAGGGTTGGGGACAAATTCTAGTCTTTTCATTAGCTTTGAGAAAGGTTTGATTCCCTGAATGGTGAGTTTAAAAGATAATACACTAGGTGGAGACATAGGGATGGTAAATTTTTCCTCTTCCTCAATCAAAGGATGCAAGGATGGGATAGATGGATCTTCTATAAGAGGAGTAGATAAGGGCATTTCCTTATTAGGAATGATTTATGTGAGAGGGGAGAGTTGCATGGTAATTAGTGAGGAAGGTAAGATGGGTGTATGGTCCATTATGTCAGTTAAAGGGGTAGGTGGTAATTATACTACCTTAATGAATGAGGAATGAAGAAGAGTTACTTCCTTGGTTTGGGTTTATAAAAGGGTAGAAGGTAACTTTGCTACTTCAATAAGCAGAGAGGGATTGGTAGATTGGTGACTAGGTTCTTTATTAGTGATTGTGTTAGGAACCATGTTAATGGTATGGGTATCAGGAGAGAACTCAATGTTGTTACTCTCATTTTTGGTAGGAGCATGGTTTGGGAATGGTTACCTAAATATGTCAAAGGATTAGTTAGGTGGTGCATTGAGGTTGTCTAATGTAATCTCCCCCTTGTTAATGAGGTATTGGACAAGGTATTACACCTATTTATATCATGTCTTATGACTCACTGAAAGGCACAATGGTCATTCTAATTATACCAACTTGACATGGGGCGAGAAATATAAAATTGTTAGGGTGGTTTAATTGGTGTAAGTTGGATGATATTATCTTTTAATAACTTTTCCAAAATAAAATCTTAAGGTTCACTAAGTAGAGTTAATTACTTATGGTTGTTCCAAGTTTGGTTCCTTGGGTTTTGGTTTGAAGAATTAGAGGAGTTGGAGGTTTGGTTCCTTAGGTTTTTTTGGTTGGTAGATGGCAGAGGTGAAGCTTTGAGGAAAATAGCATTTGTGGTTCCTTTGTTCTTGGTGTTGGTAGTGGGCTAGTTTCTTTACTTGGAGGAAGAAGCCTCATTTGATTTATAGGTTGAGTTCTTATTTTTTGAGTTTAAAATTTTCTTTGTTAATTGCTTGATTCTCTAGTTTACAAACCATGGTAAAATCTTTATCAAATGTCTAGAATATTTGGACATGTAATTTGGATGAGATATGATTGGCACATACCTGAGCAAATATCTCTATAAGTTTGAGTTGAGGAAAGGAAAAGGAAACTTGGCGAATTAGGCTCCTCTAATGAGCCACAAAATAAAAAATGGACCCATCCTCAAATTTCTCGATGGAATAGAGTTCAGTGATAGAAATTTTCTTGGATATATTGATCAAAAAGTGATCAGAGAAGTTTTAGGCTAGTTGGGTGTAGTAGAAGATGGAATGTTTGGGTAAGTCACTATATCAATCTAAGTCTAGGATGGCTAGAGACATCAAAAAAGTATAGAGAAGAAGGGTGTCATCATAGGTGATGAGATAATAATCATGCCAAAATTCCATAAGGTGCTATTGGGGATCCTAATTTTGAAATTTAGAGAACTTGGGAGGTTCCCATTGGGGAGGATATGGCTTAATGGGTGGATGGGCTCACTAAAAATTTGGTCATAGGATAAGATATTGTGAGCACCTAAGATGTATGAATCTAAAGTGGTCATCTTGTCCATGATCATATTCATGAATTTTTCTTGGGGTTGAGAACAAGGGAGGTTGCAAGATGCATATTATGGTGGTGGTTGAGAAACATGTTGATAGTGGGTAAAAGGTTGAGAGGTTACCACATATTAGTATGTGCATGCCAATGGTTGGGTATAGGATATATATTGGTATGTTAATGTCAATGGTTGGGTAGATTTTGGTGGTTGAGAATAAGGCATATGCCCTTATGGGTTATGGAGATAATTGATGGTTGTTTGTTGGGTAGGAGTGGTAGTTGGGTTTGTGGCTGATGGAAGGGTGGTGACCTTTGTACTAATCAGTGGTAACATGGAGGGTATGGATACCACAAGGATTTGAAATAGAGTATTATTTGATGGATTAGAGGTAACTAGAGGGAGATGGGTAGTGTTAAAGGTAGGCACTCCTATTGCATTGGAGTGATTGGTAGGAGGTATAAGGGTAGTGGTAGTTTTAGTTGGTTGATTTTGAATGATAGCCTTAAGGGGGTTATTGGTCAATGATAATTATTGGGTAAATAAAGGTTGACTAGTACCTATGGTAGTGGATATATTCCCCATGAGGTGAAAAGGCATGCCATAAGGAAGATCTACAAGTGGGGTCAAAATTAGGATTTGGTAAGATGTAGTTCTAGGGTAATGTTGTAAGGATGCTTGATTGTTGTTTAGGAAAGTGGACAAATTTGCATCTCTTGGGAATACCTAAATAGGAATTTTTAGAGAGTGAGGGGAGTCCACAGGTTTTAAAACATGTTTCAAGGATGTAGAGATGGAAGAGGTTGGTTGATTTTGTGGTGGTTTCATTCCTCAAGGTCCCTTCGTTGTTGGTAAGTAAGAACCATATAAGAAAATAGGAAAGGAATGATACTTTTCCACACCTCAAAACAAAGAGTAGTCAAATAAATTCAAGGAAAAAAAGGCATTCACTAAAAGTGCATTAGGTTCTAGTATTTTTTTAATCTCTCTTTTGTATTACGCCTTAAAAAGTGTGAAGGGGAAATTGGCTTGAATAGGTCCTAGAAAACAATCTATGTTTGGTTTTGGGTTACATTTAGGTAATAAAAAATAAGTTTGCATTGGATTGAGTACATGGGCTGGTACTTGAGGCTTTCTCCCCTCGCATCATAATCCCATAGCTAGTATGAGTGCTTATCCAATATACAGATTACCAAAGCTTTTACTCAACTAGAGAACTGAGTTGGTTATCCCCTTGGTGATTAAATCCAAGCAAGATAACCCAAAAATGGGAAGGTGATCTGGTAGGTGATGAAATATTAGTCGGGCCTAATCTCAATTATGTTTCATGTGTTGATTATTCAAGTGGTTTGGTTGTATAACATTTTTGGTTATATGATTAATTTTCTTTACTTAATTAATCTAGGTGAACTAAAATAAGTAAGAAAATAATGTATGTAGTTAATTTTAACCAAAAGGAAATTTTTTATTTATTTTCTATGAACACAAAACAAGTAAAATTCACCTAAATGCAACATGGAAATGAAATATTAATACTAGGATGAATGCTATTTTATTTTTTTAAGTTTTTTTTATTTCTTTAGAAATGTAAGGAAAGTAAAATTTAAACTTTTCTAAAAAAATACAACTAAAATTTATGTTTTTTAAAGAAACAAAGAAAGAAAGCTTAATTTCCTAAGAATGAAACTAAATGAATTTCACTAATGTAATTTTAAATTTCCTAAAACATATATGAATCCAAGAAAAATTAAGGGCCCCACCAGGCATGCCAAAATGTTTCTATCTAATTTTCAATTTTTTCCTTAGTGTGGAAAGAAAGAAACTAGTAAAGGGGTTTGTAGAAGAATACCTAATTTTTTTGTGCTCGTTGAAATCCAAACTTTGTGGGAACGATTATTTATCTAGGGAATAATACCCAAAAATAATAAAACACTTAAACACACTTGTTTTTTATAAAAATAGATAGGTGGATTGCCTAATGTGAGCTAGATCCTAGAAACGAAAGCTTTCTAGAAGCTTGTCAATCCACCTGCTTTAAAGCAAGTTAAGTTTGATAAAATTAATTAAATGTTGCATAACATAAAATTAATAGATATAAATAAATAAATAATTTAAATTAAATTCTAAAAGGATAAAGTACTTGTATTGATTCACACAAGATTGCTGAAATTAAATACAAGCATGATTTAATGTTTTGCTAAGAAGTAAAATAGAGCAATAAATAAACATAACATGAAACTAATAATCTAAATATATAACTAATTTTAATGAAATTATATTATTTAAACAAGATTAAAATTAAGATAAATTCCAACATTTTGAATAAATGTGAGGTCAAGGAGGCAAGGTTATGGTTATGGTTCAAGATAATCAAAAGAAGGTAAAGGATAAAGATGGTAAAGGGATAAAGGCAAATGGATAAAAAGGGTAAGAAAGAAAGAAGGAAAAAGGGATAAATGGTGAATAAGTAAATGGGTAAAAGGGGTAATAAATAAATAAGGCAAAAGGATAAATGGTGAAGGGGTAAATGGGTGAAAGGGGTAAGAAAGAAATAAGAGGTTAAGGGTAAAGGGATAAATGGTGAAGGGGTAAATGAGTAAATGGAATAAATAGAAAGAAAAGGTTAGGGGTAAAGGGTAAAAGGGGTGAATGGAAAATAAGAAGGCCAAGGGAGATAAGAAATTTAAATTAAATAAAAAAAAACAAAAAATTACCTTCCAAGATTGAATATGAGTGTTAATGAAGATGTTGATATTGATGTTGTTGAAGCAATTTTGGTAGAGTTCCATTACTTTGAAATTTTGTCCTCAAAGATGAGTGGCCTCCCTCCAAAGTATAAAACCAAAAATAAGAATTATTTAACTAAGAACCAAATTAACCATGGGTGAAAGAATAGGGTCATATTTATAATATTTTATGGAAAGAAACATTTTAAAGGAGTGAAATAGTGAAATGTGGTGCCATTTTCCAAGTGGGCTCATAAGTGGTCATGAAAGACAAGGGGGTGAGATTCGTACTTAGTTAATATTTTCTTATTGTTTGGTTTGTCAACCAACTTGATAAAGAGTCCCAAATGGATTGGAATTCATGCACATGGTCTCATATGAGTCTAAAATACTTTCCACCACTCACTTTTGTCTTTTGGATAAGTGCCCCATGAAATGTGGTACCATTTTTCAAGTGGGCTCATAATTGGTTATGAAAGACAAGGGGATGAGATTACCACTTAGATAATAGGTATCCCACTTGGTTGGTTTGTCTCCTAACTTGATAAAGAGTCCAAAATATAGTGGGAATCATGAACATGGGCTCATATGAGTCCAAAATACTTTCCACCACTCACTTCTATCTTTTAGCTAAGTTCCCCATGAATTTTGGCACCATTCTACATGCATTAGGACAAAAACACATGTTGAATGATGGTACCATAGGGGAAAATGTTACACACTTCAAATAAGGGGCCTTTTGGTGCTTAATGATGTCATTAGATACCTTAGAGGAGGGCCCCTGGTGGGGTATGATGTCCCATTTCAAGCCATCTCACTTCTAAGCCATGTCACTTACCATATCACCTTCCATATCACCTTCCATGTCACTTTCCATATTACATGCCATGTCACTTACCATGTCATCATGAGTAATGATAGTGGGTCCCATGATGAATGGTGATAGTGAATAGTACTTTCAAATAGTAATTTTGAATAGAGATTTGGTTAAGAAGGTTTAGGGGGTCTCGAGGCATTCAACCATAAAAAATTATAAGTGTGTAGTTTTCTAGTGTCTACACATGCCTTACCAATAGCCAATAGACCAAGGTCAAGACCCCTAAAACCCACTTGTTGTGATGATAACTCAATAAGAGAAAGAGAAAGTGGTAAGTGAAACATCAATTACTAAAGAACATGAGTAAGAGCAAGAGCTAAAAGAGACATCAACTACTGCATGGGAAGAATAATAGACTCCTCTAGTTCAAACATCTACTATTGAGCTAAGGAGAGTCAAACAAGAACTAGTAGAAGAGTTAACATAGCATAAGGACAACATAATTAAGGAAGAAGTGGAGATCATTTATCTAGAGTCATTTGATGAGGAAGATATGGTACCTATTATGGAGGGATAAAAAATCATAATATTTAGTATTAGTCTCCCCCCTCTTACCAAATAAGTGACTACTCCATAAGTAGAGAAGACAACATTATGTTATCAAAGAAATCCCAAGGCAAAGAGACCTCAGACCCCATCCACATAAGTAATAAACAAAAAGGCACAACCTTTATTTGAAGGTGATCCATGTCAAGAGGTGAATGAAGAAGAGGTATATCAAGCCAAGGTATTAATCTTCAAAGGATTAAAATAAAAATCACCCCTCAATGGTGATCAATATAGACTAGTTTAAACCCTAGTAGAGGAGGTAACAAAAATGATCCCCAAGAAGAAATATGTCTATGTTTTGTACCCCATGCCATAATTTAGGAACATAGATTGGTCCAAGAGAATTTGGACCTTAATGTCCATTGTCCACTAAGCTTGAGCCTAATTTTGAGGAGGATACATAGATAGAATCCCAACCATTTGATCCATTAAAGATGACTCTTCTATATTGGGAAAAGGAGTAGGAGAGTCAACTTCTAAGAGGCCCAATCTAAATATCAATAAGATTTCTACTATAATCTTACTTATTGATAGAGTCATAGACTCAATGCAAAGGGTTAAGAAGAGGAACATTGAAGATAACATTGGTAGGGGGAAAATTTTGGAGGAAAGAGAAGAAATTTACTCTCTTCCAAAGAGGTAGGACAAGAAGAAAGGTCAATCCCCATATATTGATATCCTTAAATCCTATATGGAGACCCATATCAAAGTAGTATTGGCCATCCATTAGGGAATGGAGTTGGCCAAAAAATAACTAGAAGAATAAATAAAGACTCGTAGAGAGCAACAACAGGTGATATGAACTCCATCCAACATAAAACATGATATAGAGAATGCAACACTTACGTTATATAAAATTTTAGATACAATTCATTATTTCAGAGTCTAATTGGTTGCACATGTAAATTCAATAATAACATTGATTAAAATTCTCAAATAAGATGAAAATAAATTGAATTTTTTGGTGTTAGACACCCTTAATAAGGCATTCAACCACTTAAATATAATGACCCCTTTAGAGGTATATAATGCATTAAATTTATCTATCATCAAAACTCAAGAGGACTAGCATTGGGTGACTACTTCTAAATCTTTGGTGAATAAGTTTACAGAATAGGAAAATCAAGCATCACAATTTTTGGATGATCTAGATTTCATAGGATCTTGAGATAACATAAGGTAGTTAGTAACTCAAGGTTTTCTTGATCAAATGATTCAAAAAGATTCAAAAAATTTCAAACAAAGACTACAGGGACTGAGTCTAGAGGACATTGAAGTGAAGTTGAGCATGGTAAGGAAGAAGGAAAAATAAGTGGAGTTCTTTTGGGTTAGTTTTTGAGCCACCAAGACAAATCATGCAAGGTTGATGAAATAAATAAACAAGGTAACTAAGACTCATATCCTTGATATGATCGTAATTTGGGAAAAACATGCCAATGCATACAAATATTATTAAGAGTCGCAAGCCAATAAGAAATAAACCTTAACACCACCTACCAATTCTGTTACATAATGCATACAAATATTATTAAGAGTCACAAGCCAATAAGAAAGAAACTTTAACACTACTTGGCAGTTCTGTTGCATAGACCCCACCTATAGTGCCAACTATCACATGTCATCAAATTTAGTTCATCCCCACTCAGTAAGTGCTACAATGTCACCTCTTAGGTCAAATCCAATTTTAACTCTAGTCTAATCTAAGAGTGTGTCCCTAGCTATAACTCCAATCACTACATCTACTACAATAATAAGTTCAACTCTAGTTTCCACCACAACTTCAATTACAATTATAATTCTAATAAAAACATTAAAAAATGTCAAGAAAGAATGGAGTTAACCTTAGTCTAAGGCTATTTTTTTATAATTTTGCATGTAACATTAACAAATAGATAGCTATTCTTATTACATCCATGTTGTAATTAAACAAATTATTTTAGTCAGCATGGGCACGTGCATGTCTGAGATAATTTATAAGTTATAACATGCCTTGAGAAATTATGGTCTAGTTATCATGATATAATCAAAAAAATTCTATACTTGGAGGATGAGGTAACCCATTCCCCAAGTTCTTTTTATACATGTAGAACCCTATTTTTAAAGGGTTGAAATTTTGGATAAATATACAACAAGATATCAAGAGATTTATTTTCATGCAACTATGTTTGTTATTTCTTCTTCCTTTTCTATGTTAATGAGATTTAAATTTCTTTATCTATATCAATTCAATAATTCTTAAAGTGTACCAATGCTATAGATGAATTTGATTAATTTAATTAATGAATATTGATCCCAGATGTACAACAATAATTGAGGATTGGTAGGTTTTATTGGTTTAAGTATTTAGTATAGGTTTAATTGATAATTTGAGGTGTGCATAGGTATATCTTTTGGTATAGTCATCTAGGCATGATCCATAACTACCATAAAAAGATTATCATTTAAGTTGTAATCTCTCAGATAAGTGTGTGTAATAGTATCCCTAAGGAAAGCAACATTTAGTTGAGATAATTGAGAATCCTATACTTGTTTTCCCATACTACTAATCATGCTTATTCATGAGTGTGGAATAGATTAAAATGGAAATCACTTGTCTTAAATATACTTGTCTACCAAAGAAATAGTTTCAAAAGTGACCTTTTAGGAATATAAAGCCTTGATTTCTCCCTTACCCTTCTTTACCCCTTTTGAGTTTCTTTGAGATATACTAACCTTATAATAATCCTCCATGCACCCAACACACTTAATGATTATGTTCTATTAGATTCCATGCATCTATCTACAAAACCTAGTTAAATAACCCACAAGCTCAACAAGTTATTCCATCACCTAGTTATTTTAATCACATACCTACAACTCATGCCCTAGAGTGGAACTTTATTCCATAGAGATCCAAAAATGTTAGAGGCTACCTCATTTAACCTTCGGTGGTGTACATGAAACCCACATACATAGATAAGAAATAGGGATTAGAAGGAAGGCCCACTTGTGTGTTTTCTCAATAGTATAGGTTGGTTACTACATAGACTTACACTAGAGACACTTAATAGATTAAAAAGGTCTAGGGCCCAAAGTAGCCTTTTGGTTTCACTATTATCAAATCCCAAGAGGCCTAGAACAATATGTGTTATCCCTGAGGTACACTAAACTATAACACCTTCCCATGTAATAAATATCTCACTTATCAATCCCATTATGACTCAACCTTGGTTAGATCCATTATTGCCATATCTAGGGACCAACATGATCTGCCAAGGAATTAATAAATTTGCCTACCTTCTCTCCCTCAAATGGGAGGATGATAAAATATCACATCAAATATTTCAAGGATACCCTAATATTAATGAATGTCACCCATGAGAATGTTTCATATAGGATATTATTATTCAATCTATAAGATTATTCTTATTATTAGTATCTCAATTTGAAGGAAAATTCTATTACCTCATAGAATTAGTGTCAAAATATGTTTCTTACATAATTTGGGCAAGTGACTAATCCAAGTCTGGTATATTAGCATTTCACTAGAATGAAGAGGGAACCCAATGAGTCCACCTAGGAATTCAATTCAATATTTAAAAATATATACACTTGATTGAATGTTACATATAAAGTAAACATATATTTAATGATCAAAATATATAAGAACACTCTAGATCCCATTACTAAAGTATAATTTTGAAGAGTTTACACCACCAATACTTTAGCTTTGGCATTCTAATAATATATTAATATCAATAATTAACTCAATATGTAGCTCAATCCTCAAAATTTAAGAGGCCAAACATTCAACAATGGACTGCTATTTTTTAATCCAATTTCACATGCTAATTAGAATGCCCCTGCATTTAACCAAAACTAATTGTACACTATACCTCCTATGATGCAAAAAAAAAACTATGGGTTCTTTAAAAATCAAGGACAAAGGAATGGCCATCACCAAAACCAATAGAACCAACATCAAGCTCACACAAATGTAGCAGTCATTTAGGGTTCTCACTCTACAAAAGTTGAATTGGATTCTATACAAAGAATGGTTCAAAATTTGAGTAATGATTTATTAAATATGTAAAAAATGATATTTAATAAAACCAATCATAATTACAATAAAAAATATAGATTTTAAAGATAAAACATGCCTTTTAATAGGCCCACAAACAATGTAGAGCAATAATAGTCTAATAAGTTACCAAAAATCAATATCATGGAGACAACTTTCCCCAATTGGTGTAGGGTTCACAACACATCACAACCTAAGGGATTAGATTGCATATATTTTTACATTCCCTTGGATATCTTTCAAAGAGAAATTTTTAGACAAGATCAAATGATGAATCTTTAAAATCTCCCTCATGAATATGGCCCTTCAAGTTTAGTTCTAGTCTTTGAAACCTATGAGTCTCCCTTCCCCAATGAAGAAGAAAATGTTATAGAAGATAATTTTTATGAATTACAAGCATTTTAGTAGTTAAACATGAACAATTACAATATAATGAATAGACAACCTCTCACCACTTGTATTCCTAATAATACAATTATTCCCCCAAATCTTAAAGTTAATAATAATCCTCCTCCCCTAAAAGGGAATAATCAACCTTAGCATAGAGAAGAACAAAGTAAGGGAGGATACAACACTGTTGAGGATGTGAAGAATATCAAGGCTAATATTAATCTTCATGAGATGGAAAAAAACATAGAACAGAAGGAGCTCTTATGGAATTATATCATAGATAAGTCTATTATAAAAAATTCTAAGACAACCAACACAAATGTTATATATAAAAGCAAGCATGAGGTTCCCCCTTTTTTGCTAACTATTCAGGAATTTTTTAAGAACACATAATTTTTTTTGGTATATTTTTAAGATTTAGCAATGGCAATACCAAATTTCATTTGCTAAAGTCTTAGTTTGATCTTGAATGTATACAATATGATTGTGTCACAACTAGATAAGACAATATTTCTTGTTTTGGGAGAACTTAATGATGTAAGAATTTAGGTTGCTTCATAACCTCAAGTATAAATGACTATCAATATATTGGTAGTAGATATTCTAGAAGGTTATGGATTATTATTGAGTAGAGATTGGTCAAATATGTTAAATGGATATCTTTCCATGAACTTCTCTCATATTTGGCTACCCATGAGAGGCATTGCCAACTAGATCAAGACCAATCAAGAGCCAAGGATGAAGCATCCTATTTATGATTACAACACCACCAATGAAGAAGAAGTTTATAAGTCTCCTAATCATGGAATTTATACATTTACTATGAGGCATGAAACATAGGAAGAAAATTAATGCCCTTCCTAATTATGAATCTTCTATTTTGATGAATCAAGATCTAAACAAGGATCATGTGTTGGTATCGAGCTAGTCAATCAACAAGAAAAAATAGTATTAGTAGCATACATGCTCCAACCCCTATACACCAATAATAGAATAGAGTATGAGGCCTTAATTCTGGGATTATAGTCTGCCATGAAGAACAATGTCAAGGAACTACTAGTATATAGAGACTCTGAACTTGTGATCAACTAGGTTAGAGACAAATATCAATGCAAATTGTCATATTTAAATAATTAAAAGCATAGAGCATGGGATCTGATTAAATAATTTTAATCTTTCAACATATTATCCATTCCAAGAGAACAAAACCAAGATATCAATTCATTAACCACTTTATCAACACATTTGGCACCCCCATAGGAGTCAAAAGTGTATAAGTTCTCCATTGGATTGGTACCTTGTCTCTCAATACCATACAATGTTAAAAAAATTTAAGTGTTTGATGATGATCAATAGATCATCTATTTTTTGATGAATTTAGGACAGTTCAAGTATCAAATAATTTACGATGAGGAAAGAAGCCATAAATGCCACAAATAATTAGATTAAGAGGATGTTATCCAACTAAAGGAAAATTATCTCACATTGGGAATGGTTGCTTTGGAGAGGAACTTTGACACAGACCCCCAAGCATAAAAATAAAGACAATTAAAGGTTAATGAATTGAGTTCAACTCAAAAAACATTGGTAGTGAAATAAAACTTCATTAATATTAGATTAAGTTGTACCCTAGACAAAAGGCATAAGGTCAAGGAACCTATTATTAGGAATAAATATGTAACTTTATAGACCTATGATTATTTAAAGATATTCAATCCTAAAGTCATCACCCATATATTTCCACTTAAACTAGATCATAAACCATTTAGGAAATAATAAAGGTCAATTAATCCTATCTTGGAACTATTAATCCAAAAATAAGTAGAGATGTTAATAAGTGCTCAGATATTTTTTCCTATTAGGCATTGAATTTGGGTTTCCAATTTAGTTTCAATCAAGAAATAGAGTGATGAAATTAGATTATGTGTCGAATTAAACAACCTAAATAAAGATTCTAAGAAAGACTATTATGCTCTACCTTCCTTAGATGAAGTGATACAAACTACAAGTGGTTCTAGAATGATGTATTTCTTAGAATTAATTTTACGATATAATCAAGTACTAGTAGAATTAGAGGATAGGATGAAAACTATTCTTGCTAAAAAATGGAGAATAATGCATACAAGTGAATTCCATTTGGGTTGATCAATACCAGAGTTAATTTTGAAAGAGTGGTAGATCATGCATTCCAAGGACTGATAGGCAAAAACATAATTATATACATGGATGATCTCATTATTTTCTCTAAAAATTGAGTTGATCATATCAACCATATTCAATCCATTTTTAAAAGGTGTAGGTAGTTTGGTATATCACTAAACCCCAAAAAAGGTATATTTGGCATTATAGAAGGCAAGATGCTAGGCCACATTATCACTAAATATGGTATCACTATTGACCCAAATAGAATTCATAAAATTTCAAAAATAATGTTCCCAAATAGCAAAAAGGATCTCAAGTCCTTATTTTTGAATATTAATATTGTAAGTAAATTTATATTAGGATATACACCAATTGTCAGACCCCTAAACACAATTCTTAGATAGGATGCCAAAGTGGAATGGATGCCTAAAGCTAGGAAGTCTTTTTAAGACATAAAGAAGGATAGTTTTAGGCCTCAGTGATGGTAAGTCTAGATTTCACTAAACACTTTTTCCTATATTCATTGACTTCATAGAATACTATTTATTTCATTCATGTAGAAGAGGGAAGAAAGTGAACACCCTAATTGACAAACAATTTTTTTCCCTTATCAAATTAGTTAATAAGTTTAGGCACTACATACTCTAAAATAAGACCATTGCCATTGTAATAGACCCTATTGTCAAGCTTATGCTAGGAAAAAATGAATTGGGATAATTTAGGGGAAAAAGGATGATGAAATTTTAGTAGTTTGATATTGAAATTAAGCTTGTGAAGATCTTCATAAGATAAGGCATTGTTCAGTTGATGATTGAACTAGAGCTTTGCATCATTATTGAAGAGGTCTATGAAACATAAGTTTCCCAAAAGGATTCGTATTTAGGTATTATTAAATTATTACTCATTGAAACATGCCCCTAGGACCTTAAGAGAGAGAAAAAGAAAGCCTTAAGGATCAAATATTCTCATTATATGATAAAATAAGGCATCTTATATAGGAAAAACTATGAAGGCATCTATTTAAGATGTGTGTCATGTGAATAGGACAAAGAGATTTTAGATAATCTACATGAGAATATTAACATCAACCATTCATTTGACAATACTATAGCCCATAAAATACTTATAATGGGATATTATTAGCCAACGATCTTTAAGAATGCTCAATTCCATGTGAGGATATGCCATGAATACTAGGTATTGGTAAAAAGAGAGGTACACACCACATTGCTCCTACATCCTATGATTAAAGGTAATCCATTTTTCATATGGGGCTTGTATTTCATTGGTGTCATAAAGCCAAATTATTTATCTAGGCACAAGTTTATACTCACTGCTATAGATTATTTCACTAGATGGACTAAGGTAGTAACCACCAAGAACTCAAGAGATGTAGATGTGATCAGTTTCCTTGAAGATCATATCATAACCATGTTTGACACACCTATTTCTTTGGTTTGTGATAAATGGGCCACCATTTCAATTAGTCAGTTTTACTAAATGGGCCCATGATAATCATATCAAAATCAGATCATCTTCCAATCACTACATATAAGGGAATGGATTAGTTGAGTTGATTAACAATAACCTCATAGATTTTGTCAATCAATCATCCATAAATAATCATAGAGAGTGGAATTTCTTACTATAATACACACTCTTGGTAGATCAGACTCAGTATAAATAGGCCCTTAAAGCCTCACCATATCTTTTAGTTTATGAGAAATAGATAGTGTTCCCAATCATGTTAAAGCTACCAACATATCAATTTATACATGAATACATGGATCCAAATGAGAATATAGAGTCCAAATTACTGGATATCCTTGAAATACAAGATTCTAAGAATGAAACATTACAAAAATTTAATAAAAATTAGGATGTGGTAGAAATATGGTTCAATAAGAGAGAAAAATCTAAAGCATTCAGGATTTCTGACATGGTGCTATTATGGGATAGAGCCCATGAGAATAAAGGAATGCATGCCTAGTTCACCTTGGTATGGATATAACCTTATCATATTTTTGATATCTTAGGCAATAATGCATTCTATTTTAAGGACCTTCAAGGTAATGATTTGACATATCATATCAATGGATAATTTTTGAAGCATTACTTCATGGATATTCCATTCAAAGAGGTCTTTGAGTAACAATAGATATTTTGGTAGAGGTATGAGTAGGTTAGATTTTTCTTATTAGTTAGCTTCTTGCTTTAAATCATTTGCTTCCATTAGATTAGTCCTTATTTTATAGATTATTTGCTTTCATTTTTGATAGTTTGATTTCTTTAGTCTCTTGTTTCTATTTTAGGTAGTTTAACTACTTTATAGGATAGTTTTCTTTTGATTTCATGACAATATAGTTATCAATTCTAGTATAATAAAACAATAGTTTGTGTGTTTGAAATTCAACTCAAATCAGTGGGTGTTTCATCTTGTAATTCAGAATTCTTACTCCAAGTAAGTAATGAGAGAGTTATCATGAATATGTCACAAAGATAATGATTCCATTAGGATGTAAAAGCTACTCCCATATTTTTGTGAAAATTTACAAAGATATCCTTATCCCCTTGGGTCAAATGCACATAAAATGATAATACTCATTTGAAGTAATAGCCATTGACATGGGTAAAATTTGATAGGGACATTTTGATTAACCAAATTTTACTAAGACTAGCTCATGGTGGTCACCTTATTCCCTATTTATTTTAGAAAGTAAAGAAAAAATAAAAATAAAAGGCATAGTCCAAAATGTCCAAAAGAAAATAAAAAAGGATTAGATCCCTACATGATGAAATAAGATCAATGTAATGTGCATCATGGAAATTATGAAGGAAGAGAGAAAATATGTTCAAAGGTATCTCTATTGGGGATATGGATGCATGGATGGCAACAAAGCAATGCTTGAGCTCCCTAATGTCTATGCACCTAACACCCAATTGAATCAAACATACAGCTCACCCCATGCCTTTACCTAAAACCCTTTGACAAGAAATAAAAAATATCACTTTCCCACACACATGTCCAAGGTATAAGTTAATTTAGTATGTTGCATGGAATTATTAAGAGTCTATTTTTCATTTTTAATTTAATAATTTCATTTTATTATGATTCATGGTTGATATTGGGATTATAATATCAAAGATTCTAGGATATTGAAAACTCTAGAGTATTCAACCCTATGAGTCACCATTTTTTGTATTCAATATGCCCCTAACTTGTATTTTTGTTTGAAAAGTGGGGAACCCCTTTGTTTTTTAGAGGACTTATTTACTATTTGGGTATTTGTGTGTTTGGGATGGTTCATATTATCTATAAAAACTAAATATTTTGGACATTGAATCACATTTGGTGCTCTTATTTTCCATTTAAAAGGACTTATTGAAACTAATATATTAATGGAAATACAGGTATTCAAATTTTCTTATTCAGGTTATTTTATTTAGGATTACTTATTTGGGAACTTTTTATTAGGCATTTTGGATACTTTTAGTCTTTGATATTTTGGTCTTCAGAAACTTTTCAATCAAGAACTATTTAGTCAAGAAATTTATTTTGAATTTTGTTTTGATCTATAACTTAGTCTTCAATAATTTGGTCTTCAAAAAATTGGTATTTGAAAACTTAGTATTTGATAACATGTTGATAACATGGTTTTTAACAACTTGGTCTTCATCAAATTTTCTTTGGCACTTCTTATACAGTAACTTTACTTCATAAATTTTGATATTCAAAAGGTTTTGGTCTTCAAAAACCTTGTCCATAAAAGCTTCCATTCATAAGGTTTTCCTTTTGGGACTCTTTATGTATTGAATTCTTCCCAAACAATAATCTTTCCAAAGATGCTTAGTCTTCAAGAACTAATCATTTGGTGACTTCCATTTAGAGCCTTTAGGTCTATAAGTTTCTCTTTCGTGACTTTTAGATAAATATTTTTGAATGAATCTCTCTGAAGACCATTTTGATCTTTGGGATATTTTGATTTAAATATTTGACACACCATACTCTATCATATTTTTTTAATGTAAAGGTTGACCCCTGACTAAACCATATAGTGACAAGTATCAAAAGGAAGAAATAACACCATGGCACCCTGAATGATCAAGCATCCTACATGGAATGTCTACTAAGACTGAGTGGTCAAGTCTGAATTGAATGAAGGTGATGAGCTCATATACATTGGTTATTAATGGTTCATGAACTAGAATAAATTCATAAAGATATAACATTGAGCCATTAACTGAGTTCACCTCATTTGATTTTCAAGATCTTGAGTTCACATAGCTAATTATAATTTTAAAAGCCTCAGCGACATTTAAAATGACTTGTAATTTTCTCAATAGAGTTTTTAGACCACCATTTTCAAAATCTTACATCACCCCAACATTGACTAGCAATAATGGAATTTTCATCGAGAGCATATAAGGGAGCTCCACCACCATCTAGGTTTTCTATCAAAGACTCTATAAAGTACCTAAATATAGTCTTTGACATAAATATGTTTAATGACCTGCATGCTAATTACTTGAATCTATGGGAGGATATAGAAAATGTTAATCCATTCATATTATAAGAGGGCATCTTAGCAGAGGAGAAACAATGTCATTCAAATGCCAAGCACTTCACTACATAACCACCAAACTAGAAGTCATGCCATGTATCAACTTGCTGTGAGACTTATTTTTTGAAGGTAGAATTGTAAATGGTGGTTATATGCACTATGTTAATAATAATATAGTCATTGAATAAATATTTGAAGATGCATCTATGAGGTATTTAAGTCTACCCATTTTAGATGCTACCTTAAATTTACATAGTGTGGTCACTTAGAAGAACAAAATAATGTGGAATAAGCATTAGGGAAATGGATTATCCTAGGTGAGACTTTAACTATCAAATAACTTACCAAGAATCTTATCCCTATCACCCACTTCAATATGAGAACTTATATTGGTATGACATTGATGAACTAACTCTCTAGACACTTGAGCATTCATTTCCTATATCTAGAATGGGTACCCCTACTAGACCTTCTTATTACTTTAGAGTGCACTTATGCATTAGGGGAGGTCATCAATGACCACCTACATGAACACATTATGCACAAGGACAAGATTCCCCAAGGGGAAATATTTATATATAATGTCATACCTTCTATATGTAGTCATGGGAACTATTTACTAACATAATGGAGTTTTGTAGAGTCCTAGCCCTGAATATATCAAGAATAGAATATGTGACTTATAATCCTTCATCCATATACATGCATAAGTAAGGAATTTTTTTAGTATAGCAGAGAACCTCTATAATCAAGTTCGATGGTTTTTCATGGCTAGCCTATGGCCAAGATTTCAAAGAGCATTTCCAATGTACTCACAAATTTGGGTGAGTATTGGCTCTCCTAGATTATACAATCATCATGGTTGTTGGGCATAGGGTAGACCCTATTTAACTCCCCAATTTTGTCCCTAACAAATTTTTTGAGAAAGATATTTCCTTCTAAATATAAAATGGTATAGATGAAGATTTGAAAAAGAGTAATAAAGGCACTTTGCATAGCTCCCATATCACTATTGGAAGGATGTAGTATAAATTCGTGAGACATTTTAGAAAAGATAGGAATGTAAAGAAGGCTTATGCATTGTATAATATTCCCCAAAAGGATTGGGACCCCCATGGGAGAGTATAAAAAATATAAACAACTTTGGCATCCTATAAAAATGTGAGTCATTTGACCATAACTTCATGCTCCTTAATGCCAAAGATGATGATGAAGTAAAGGAAAGGGATTAGACTTTGGTCTTAAGCAAAGACTTGTTGAGGGTGCTATAATAATAACCCTCCCTTACACTTGGTGAAGTTAAATTTAGGATCCCACCACTATGGGGATGGAGATTCTCTGACTTATTAAATGGCAAGGCTTACCAACAGCTAGTAAACCAAGGTCAAGACTCCCAATAGCCACTTATTGTGATGAAAAATCAATAAGAATAAGAGAAAGTGGTAGGGTAAACATTATCTATTGGAGAACATAAAGAAGAGGAAGAGATATAAGAGACATTATATTCTACATAGAAAGAAGAAGAAGAATAGACTCCTATAATTCAAGCATATATTATTGAACTTAGGAGTATTAAATAAGAACTAGTAAAAAAATAACATAGTAGAAGGATAACATTATTGATGAAGAACTAGATATCATTATCATAGACTCCTTTGATGAGGAAGAGATGGCACCTAATATGGTGGCTTCAATAGCCATAATATTTATTATGACTATCACCCCTCTTACCTACAAAGTGACTACTCTACAATCCAAGAAGATAACATATATTATCAAATAAATCCTAAGGTAGAGAGACCTCAAACCCCATACATAGAGGTAACCAACAAATAGGCACAACCTTTAGTTAAAGGTGAGCTAAGTTAAGAGGTAGATGAGGAATAGCTATAGAAATCTAAGGTCTTGAGCTTGAAGGTATTAAAAGTAAAGGAACCCCTTAGTGGTGATCAATTTAGACTAGTTTAATCCATAGTAGTGGTGGAAATTGTTGGCCAATTTTGGCCTACATATGGAAATTTGCCTAGATGGATCAGTTTCTAGAGGTCTTCGTATGGAGTGATCAGCTGAGTAGAGTTCTTAATTAAGTGATCAAATGTCTTGGAAGCAGGTTTAAGATTGAAAAGTGAAAAGGATCAGTAGGTTCTCATGATGATCATGACCATCATGGACATAAATTAGGTTTCACAAGTCTTAGAAAATCATTTTTGGGCCTTGAAAGTGTAAGATCAAGTCTATAAAGACCAAACCATCATTACACATCATAGAGAAATGAACAGGTTCATTTACTTATGATTTTTATAAGTATGCTAAGGAGGCCTCTCAGAGTCAAAATAATACATGGACATAAATAATTTAGTGCCAAGATCATCCTTTGAAAATTTGGTATCTTGATGAGCTTTCTATCTCAAGATAGAAAACTTTAAAGTTAGACTTACAGACTGAAACATGCATGGGGAAATCAAGTTAAAGCTATGGAAACTAACCATATGGTTTTAAAATCCTTAAATGTGTATGTAGACATAAAATTTAGGCCTCATTAATTATATGTTTGAATTCAAATGATCAAATATCAATGGTTGGTTTTCAATCATATTGAATATATAATGGTGAGTAATAACCTAAAAATGCTAGTGGGTCCCAAAGATCTAGTGGAGCATATTTGATCATTCACCTAAGATTAATATTAAGCATCTAGTCAAAATATTAGCATAAGCATGAAGTAGACAAGTGGTATTATCTCAAGGACCTGAGTATATATTCAATAGTAGATGACGACTGATAATGTTAGTGGGAATAAATAGATTGATGGTGGACATGAAAATTGATAAGGCAATTCTAATGGTGAGTGATGGGTCAAAATGTTAGTGAATCTCAAAGATAGATGCATGATTGATAAGTGTCTCAATCTTATTCAACTGATAGAAGATATATGACTCATATACATTCGTACAAATAAAGATCAATAGTGTACATGTAAGATAACAAGGCAAAACTAATGGTGTGTAAGTAAGTTGATCAATGATCAATTTTAAAAGTTAAAATCTAGGGTCTATAATAGAGGTCAAATTCAACTTGGGTCAAATAAAGATATTTTTCAAAAGATGCCATTAAATCTTAGTCAAGACCCTTGTTGGAGGATCCAAATTATATAGACTTAGTTTTCTCATCTTTTCAACTTTGTGTAATAAGTCCTTAGATCTCGTAGGGTGCAGAGGTAGAAAATGTCTATTTAGATCTAATATAGTTTGAAATCAAGAATATGCAACCTATGGATCTAAATTGACATATTAACTATAGGAAACCAATAAAATGGACTAGTTTTTAATCTATAGTGAACCTATGCTTAGGTTTGAAGTAGGGGTAGATGTGAAGAAGTTTCTTATCTAATGACATGGTCTTATTTTTGATAACCATGTACTTAAAGCTGCTCAAAGTAGACGTGGTATGGCTCTGTCAAGTCTATGGATATGAGGACTTGATCCTTATAATAAAAGAAAGTGGGAGATGGCATTGGAATCCATAAAGCAAATTGGGGGATTAGAGAAATTAGTAGGATAATTAAATGATATTTAAAACCATTAAGATATTTCCCCAATATAATTAGTCATGACTCATCAACTTTGGAAATCTCTTGTCCTCTAGTGTGTTACCCAATCAATGAAATGATTCAAAGGCTATTGGGACAAAAGAAGACTACCTTTTTATGATTTATTGGCTTTGATTTGATCAAATGATGGTGGGGGAATTCATCAAAAGGTTTTATCTCATTTAATGACATGGGATAGTGTTCTCTCTCTCTCCCTCCCATTTCTCCTATGTCTTCCATTCTTTCCCATTTTGTAAGCTCTCTCTTGGTTTTTAGAAAAAAATACTCTAACTTTGGGTATAAGTTCTCTCTTAATTATATAAGAGTATAGACTCTCATTTGATATGGATAGACACTATCAAAACTTTTATGAAATACCTCTTGAAGCTAATAAAGACTTTATTCACCTATAATTTACTTTTGAACTATGTTTAGTAAGCTCGTGCATGATGGCATTGTGAAGAAGAATCTTCCATGCCCATTATCCTCTTTTCTTGACTATTTTAGTGTACTTTCTAGTTGATTGTAAGACTAAATTTGTGTTATTTCTACCATTAGTGTAATCTTTGTGTGAGTCTTTAAGTTCCCCCTATCTTCATTCATTTCTTCTTGAGCCAAATGTATGCAATACTTATGTAATTTGCTAGATTTTTAGATTGTGTGAGCTAGTACTGTCTTATGGTTCTTCAGTGTATATTTCATTATTGTGCGAGTTCTCACCTAGTTTGGTGCATCACCTTGTTATATTTATTAGGATCCATATTCCGCCTTTCTAACCATTTTCCTAGAAATAATATTAGTTTAGGTAATTCATCAAGAGGAATCAAACCTTCTCTAGAGGTTCAACCCCACCATAAGTGACCCATAGCCTGAGGTTATTCCCATTATGTAGCTCAATTGGAGAGAGTGTGAATAACCCTCTCCAAGGGTGTAGATTGATACTAAAATAGTTTATGGTATGCCCAGTGGGACATAATTTTAAGAAAATATTGATCAAATTTAATGCTAGGTTGATCAATTTATAGTAGTTATAGCTTCAGATAATAGTATTTGGTGATTCCAAAATAACAATCAATACCCTGGTGTAGAGCAGTAGCTATCTTTCATGCCAAAGGTGATTATAAGATCAAATTATAGAGGTATTCATTTTGAATTTTTTGAACTACCTTTAAATTTATCAAAGAGGTTAACATTTTCTAATACAAACCCAAATAAAGGTAAATTTCCTTCTAAATCAATTCCAAGGTCTACTCATATAAGAAGATCCTTGTCATCTCCTTTTATTGCCATGGCAGTCCTTAGAGCTTTTGTGGCTTTTAATGGCCAAATTCCTTTGGCCCTCCCTCAATATGATCCTATTATAGTATCAAATCTTAAAAATGTCCCTTATTTTACTAGAGAACAAGTTACAACCCCTTCTAAACACCTCATGGATATAGCCAACTTATGCAACATTCATGATATCAATGAGGAAAATGTGGCAATTAGGTTATTAACCATCTCTTTCAAAGGAAAATCCTTAGACTAGTATAACAACCTTTTTAATTACATTTCTACATGCAACCAATTATGAGAGGATTTGTGTAAAATATTTGAGGATAAAGTGACCATTTGTCACTTGTAGAGAAGTTGACCACAATAAAAAGAGACCCTCATGAAGTCATGCAAGACTTCAACATAAGGTTATAAAAAACTTAGGACATAATCCTAGTCTATGTTAGGCCTAACCCTATCTTTACATTCCTATACTATTTGAAGGCTGTAAATAGTGACATTATAGTAATGATCCAGTATATGAGAGGAAACACACTGCCAAATTCATATGAGGTGGTAATCAGAGTAAAAAATTGTTTGGTATAGGCTGGAAAGCTTACACCTAAACCACCAATGCCTTTATTACCTAAGATCAAACCACCCCCTAATTATATTCCTCCCCTTGATGTCATTCCTCCTTTGCCTATAATTACTACTATACCCTCACCAAAGCAGGAAAAGGATTTTACTAGTCAATCTAGTGATTCCCAAGAACATAAGAACTTTCAAGAGCTCAAGAGCATGTTTCAATCCTTGGGAAATGATGTAGTGAATGTTAAGTGGAAACACAATTTTAATACAAATCACCAAAACTCATATCAACCTCAAAAAATATATTATCAAGCAAATAGGCCACCCTATAAAGGAAACTTCCAAGGCTAAGGCCAAGGTCAAGGCCAAAGATAGGGGAAACCTAGCTACAATAGATAAGGCAATTATAACCCAAATGTCGTAAGCATTTCCAATACATTGGTCCCTATTAAAAATAATTTTGCTCAAGAAGCTAAGAGCACCATGCCTTAGAATCAGTCTTTTGGGAAATCCATTGTCCCAAACATTAACTTAATCCAAGATTTCAATGATCAAGGGTAGCAAGCTACCAACTATGGGTACAATCAAGCTCTCATGGCTCAAAACATAGAGGTTCCCATGATGATAAAAATAGAAGAGTCTCAACAAGGCCAAAGGCCTAATCAAGGACCAACCCAGTTGGGTGCTATGATGGTAATTATGAGCAAGAAGAGTGTTATGTACTCAATCAGTGGGCTAGTTCTATCTAGGGTTATATTCTTACGGAAATAAATACAAGGTTTAAAAGAAGTAATATGGATGGTAACCAAGAATAAATCAAGGAGCCTTATATCATTAATCCTTCAATATCAAATCCAAACCATCCTATTGCTATTTCAAAGGTTATAATATCTCTAAAAAATCAAAACTAGGAGAATGTCTTTACTCCCTAAAACTCATAAACTCAAAGTAAATTTGTGGCTCCCAAAGTGCAGCCAAAGGTTGGTGGTTCACCCATAAACATTTTGGAACAAATGAAAAGGTCCAATGTGTGTGTGCCAATATGGGATATGCTCTCCATGCCTAGTTAGGTAGACATCCTCCAAGAAGGGTTAACAAGAATTAATGTTTTTCAGAAATCACTAGTCAAGGAAAACATGGTTCTCACCAATGTATCCAAAGGATCTAATGAAAGGCAATCAGATAACGTGTCCACATCTCCTCCCTTATACATTTTAGTGATCATTGGTGACTCTTTAGTACATAACTTCTTGGTAAATAATGGGGATAACACCTCAATAATGATCAAGTCTATAGTAGACCAACTTGGTCTAAAATATGGCCCCTAATATAAAAAAGTGTTGTAATTAGATGGATCTTCCACCAAGCCATTTGGCATAATTAGAGATCTCATCTTGACCCCCCATGCTTGTCTTAGTGTCTCAGTAGTTTAAGATGTGTTGATCTTAGATGTACTTCCTTATTTTGCACTATGCTTATCTAGAGAAGCCACTAAAAATATTGGAGGTTATCTTGTAGCAGATTGGTCATACATGGCATTTAGAATAAGATATGGGACCAAAGTGTCTATCAAGGCTAAGCTTATCACACAATTCCATATAGAGACTTATGAGCCACATAACATAAACCTCAATTTCACCATCCTTGATGAGGATGAATTTATGGTTGTCCAGGATATAAACACTCACCTTGAAGAGATACCAGACATGTTATTGGATGAACTATGGAATGAAAATCATTTAGTTAATCCCTTAGAAGGAGTTAAAGAAAGGGACATGGGTGTCTACTACTTAAATGAATAAAATCACTCCATACCATCTCTTATTAGACCTCAAAAAGATCTTAGTGGCTTATGGAAATTATTCTTTGATGGTTCAAGGAGAAAACATGGAGTGGGTATAGGTTTAGTGCTATTATCCCCCTTAAATGACAAGTATTTATCTTCTTATAGGTTCCAAATTAGTTTCTCTTGTAATGAAATAGAGTATGATGGCCTTATCCATGGCCTTCAATGGGCTAGTAAGGGAGGGATCAAGTAGTTGAAAGTTTATGGAGATAGTGAATTGATAGTCCACTAAGTTAGGGGCTAGAATGTCACCAAGAATCCCTTGATGAAGTCCTAAAAACATAGAGTGTGGGACCTAATTAAGGATTTTAAGGATTTTAACATTCAAGCAATGCCAAGGAACCAAAATGGACATGTTGATAGATTATCAACTATAGGAGCTCAATTTGATATACCAAATGAGTTAAAAAGAACTAAGGTGTAGCCACATGTCAAAGTGGTAGTAAGACCATCAATTTTAGAAAATGAAGATAACTAGTAGGTCTTTGAATTGACAAACAAATTACTTGTTTGTTGTAGTAGGAAGCAGATTTATCTTCCATAAACTAGGAAAAATTTTAGCATCAGTATGAGAAGCAAATTATTTAAGTAACATCTGATAAGCTTCTTAAAAGTCTTGTCACCCTTGAAGGTCTTTTCCATGAGGGATATCATATGAGAAAATACAAGGCAGTGATGTTAACTAATGAATAGAATTATGGAAAAGTCTTTATCTTCAAGGATAAGATCCTCAAGCTTTGGAAGGTATGCACTAAAGCTAAAAGTCATGCTTCCATAGACTTTGTAAATAATATGTAGACATATTTGCTTAGAAGTATAATGACTTGAGAGGTTTTGATCCCAAGTTATCCCAATATGTTATAAAATTGGAGGCTAATGCCAAGCCTATTAGGTAGAAGTAGAGGCTTATAAACCCCATAATATAAGAGCTTATGAGGAAAGAATTAACTAAAATGATTGAATCTAAGATTATCTTTCTCATAAAACACTCCTCATGGGTAGCTAATTTGTACCTATGAGGAATAAGAGTGGGGAAATTAGATTGTGTGTTGACTTCAAGGATATGATTAGGGTCTATTTCAAAGATCACTATCCTTTACCATCCATGGAGAAAATCCTTTAGATAGTTGCTAGTTTAAATGATTTTTCCCTTTTAGATGGTATTCAGGTTATAACTAGGTCTTGGTAAGAGAAGAAAATCAATATAAGACTACCTTCACCACCAAGTGGGGCACATATTCTTATCAAGAAATGCCTTTTGGGCTGTCAAATGATGTATTATTTTATTAAAGATCCATGGACATGGATTTAAAATGGTTGTTGAATTAGATGGTACTGGTCTACATGGATGACATCACAATTTTCTCTAAAAAATCTAGTGAATACTTAGATCATCTAAGGTTGATCTTTGAAAGATGATGAGAGTATGAGATCTCTTTAAATCTCAATAAATGTGTGTTTATTGTTCATGAAGGAAAAATTTTAGGTCATATTATTTCAAAGGAAGGATTATCCATTGACTTTGATATAATAAGTTCCATCCTGGCCTTATCTTTACCAAATCACAAGAAAAGAATCTAGAGCTTCCTTGAGAAGATAAACTTTGTGAGAAGGTTTATGACTAGTTTTGAAAACTTGGTCAAACCCATCACTACCATTCTAAAGAAGATCTAATTATTTTCTTGGTTAAATGAAGGTAAAGAAGCATTTGAGGCCATCAACTAAGACATTACCTAAGCACACTTACTCATGAATCTTGGTTTCTTAAATGATTTCATATTGTACACCTTCACCAACATTGACACCATATCAGCTATGCTGATAATAGCTTGAGAAGCCAATTGCCTTTTTAGTCAAGGATTAGAGGGATATGAGGTAAGATACACTCTTATATAAAATCAAATTCTTGTAGCCTTGAGGATCCTCAAAAAGTTTAGGTTGATTCTTTCCAACAATAAGATTCATCTTATGGTGTCTCATCCTAGAGTTAGGGACTTGCTACTCAACAAGTATTTGAATGAGAAAAGAGCTGGCTAGATTACCAAGGTCATGGAGTATGATATGGAGATCAAAGTAACCAAGTTGGTAAGAGGAAAATTCCTATGTGGTCATATGGTAGATGATCTTAAAGAGGACAAATAAATTATTTTGGTGGCATAGGATAACTCACAAATAGATGCACCTCCACTTCATGACAGTTGTATCTAAGATATGCCACATTTATTAATGATAGGAGAATTCCCTCATGGTTTGGATAGATGAAAAGAAGGTATTTCAAGATTTAGTCCATACCTTATGCATTAGTTGATGGTGTTATTTTTGAAAGGGACATTAATGGGGTACTTCTTAGGTGCATATAAGATGATCAAGTGACAAATCTCTTGGATTAGTTTCATGATTGACCTATAAGAGGCCATTTTGATCCAAGAATAACAATGGAAAAGGTAATGAAAGTTCATTATTACTGGCCTAGCTTCTTTAAAGATGCTTATACATGGGTCAGGAAATGCCAAAAGTATACTCTATTTGTAAGAAAGTAGAGATTGGAAGTTCTTCCACTCAACCCAATCTAGGTGGAGTAACCCTTCATATAATGGGTTTGGACTTCGTAATAATGATAAATCTACCATCCAGTGAAGGACATAAATGGGTGATCACTTCTACTAACCACTTCACTAGGTGGGTGGAAGCAATCGCCTTGAAAGAAGCTAATGAGATAGTAGTATTGGACTTCTATTATGGCATTGTAACCAAGTTTGGTGTCCCAACTACTATAATTTTAGATTATTTATTAACATTTTTTAGTATGAAGAGAAGTGAATGGGTAATTAAACTGAGCATCTACCTTAGCATATCCTTCAACTACTATCCCTAAGGTAATGGATTGATAAAGTCCACATATATGAACTTGATAAGGATAATCCTGAGGAACATGGAAGAGAATCAAAGAGTTTGGAATACAAAGCTAAGGACAACCTTATGGGTTGATATAATGAATCCCAAAGCTATCATTGACAATTCTCCATATGTCTTTGTATATGGAAGGGAAGACAAATTGCTCATTTCTCTTGAATTGCCTACATTAGAGTTAGCCCACTGGCTTGAGTTGATGGAGAGTGAGCTTATGAGCTTGAGGATGATAAATCTCATGGATCTTGAAGAAGCTAGGGACCTTGTAATGAATACATTAGAGTCACACCATGCTTAGGTCAAAAAATCCTTTGATAAGAGATCCACAATAAGGGACTTTAAGGAAGGGGATCTAATCCTCAAATGGGACTCAAATAAGGCCGAGTCAGGTAATCATACCAAGTTTGATAGCTTGTAGAGTGGTCCTTATTTGATTCATGGATGTAAATAACATAATGGTTTTTAACTTGCCCAACTAAATGGAGAGGTATTACCCATACCTACCAATGTGATTCATTTGAAGCCTTATTATTAGAAGAGTTTACACCTAGTGTATGATATTGTAACATATTAGAGTAGTTTTCTATGATTTCCTCTAAGTGCCTTTTAAACATTTCTTTTAGTTACATGTTTCACTTTCAATAAGTGCCTTGGGTACTTTGTTGTTTTTTTATTTATTTTTGGGTCCTAATTGTTTCAAAAGGAGGTTTTTTGGAAAAGGGTATCATTGTATCAAATTCTATTAGATAGAATAGAAAAGACTATGACTCCAAATGCCCAATGGATCAATTTAAGGCCATTATTATCTTGCACAGTAGGCATGTAACCCCAAGATATCACTAAAAATGTTTGTTAATTTTGTTCGACATATGGAAATTTGTCTAGATGGATCAGTTTCTAGAGGTCTTGGTATGGAGTGATCAACTGAGCAAAGTTCCTGATTGAGTAGGTGATCAAATGGCTTAAAAGTAGGTCTATGATTATAAGTGAAAAGGATCAATATGTTATCATGGTGATCATGACCTGCATGGACATAAATTAGATTTCAAAGGTCTCAAAAACTTAGTTTGGGATTTTAAGTGCAAGCTCAAGTCTAGAAATACCAGACCATCATTGCACATCACAGAGAAATAGATAGGTTGGTTTACTTGTGTATTTTATATGTATGATCAGGAGGCCTCTCAAAGTCAAAGGATTATATGGACATAAATAATTTAGTTCTAATATTATCCTCTACAAATTTGGTATCTTGATAAGCTTGTTAGCTCAAAATATAAAGCTTCAAAGTTAGACTTGCAAAATGAAATTTGCATGGGGACAACAAGTTAAAGCTACAAAAATTAACCATTTAGTTTTAAAATACTTAAATGTGCATGAAGCCATAAAATTTAGGCCTCATAAATTATCTATTTAAATTATAACTATCCAATATCAATGGTCGATATTCAATTGTACCAAATATCCAATGGTGATCAATAACCTGACAATGTTAGTGGGTCACAAATATCTAACAGAGCATATTTGATCATGAACCTAATATCAATCATGAAAATCAAGTCAAAATGCCAAAGTAAGCATGAAGTGGATAGGTGGAAAGATCTCATGTACTTGATCAAAGATCTAATGGTATGAAATGATTGGTAATGTTAGTGGTCCCAAACAGATCGATGGTGTGCATGAAAGATGATAAGGAGATCTAACAGTGAGTGATGGATCAAAAGGCCAATGAATCTCAAATACAAATACATGGGTGACAAATGTCTCAACCACATTTAAATAATATAGGATCTATAGCTCACATCCATTCATATAAATAAATATCAATGGTGTCCATGTAAGATGACAAGGCAAATCTAACAGTGTGCAAGTAAGCTGATCGATGATCAATATTAAAATCTGAAAGCTAGGGGTTGAAATAGTGGTCAAATTCAACTTAGGTTAAACATAATCATAATTTAAAAATATGCCATTGAATCTTAGTTGATACCTCTATTGGATGATCAAGATTATGTAGACTTGGTTATCTGATATTTTCAACATCATGCAATAAGTCCTTGACTCCCATAGGGTGCATAAGTAGAATAGGTTTTTTTAAACCTAATATAGTTCAAAATCAAGATTATGCAACCTAAAAATCTCCATTGACATATTAACTATAGGAAAACTAATAAAATGGATTAGTTTTCTATTTATGGTGAACCTATGCTTAGGTTTGGAGCATTGGTAGATGTGAAGGAGTGTATTCTTTAATGACATGGTCATATTTTTGACAACTAGGTACATATATAAACTCAAAGCAAACATGGCATCAATTTTTCAAGTATATGTATATGAGTAATTTATCCTTATAATAAAATCAATTGGGATATGGTGTAGGAATTCATGGAGTGGGTGTAGGAATTCATGGAGTAGATTAGGGGATTGGAGAAAGTAGGTGGAGCATTCAATGTTGTTCAAAACCATAAAGATATTTTCCCAATAGACTTATTCATGACACACCACCATTGGCAAACTCTTATCCTCTAGTGTGTTGCTTAATCAATGAAATGATTCAGAGTTAATTAGAACAAATGAAGAAATAATCAAAATATGGTGGGGGCATTCATCAAATTGTGGAATCTCATTTAAATACTTGGGATGGTGTGCTCATTCTCTCCCTCCCCTTTCTCCTATATCTTCCATTATTTTACATTTTTTAAGGTCTCTCTCAATTTTTAGAATAAAAAACTCTTTGGCTTTGGGTAGAAGTTCTCTCTCAATTATATAAGAGTAGAGACTTTCATTTGATAAGACTATACCCTATCAAAACTTGTATGAAAGATGTCTTGAAGATAATAAATAATTTATTTACCTATATCTTTCTTTTGAACTACATTTAATAAGCTTGTACATGATAGCATTGTGAAGAAGAATATTCCATGCCCATTGTCCTCCTCTCTTGACTATTTTAGGGTGTTTTCTAGTTGATTGTAGATCTATATTTATGTTCTTTCTAACATTAGTGTCATATTGGTGTGAGTATTATAATTCTTCCTAGATTCATTCACTACTTCCTAAGCCTGATATATGAAATACTTATGCAATTAGCTAGATTTTGACATTGTGTGAGCTAGTACTACCTTATGCTTCCTCAATGTATATTTCATGCTTTTTTAAGTTCTCACCTAATTTTATGCATCACCTTATTATCTTTATTAGGATCCCTATTCCCCCTTTCTAACCCTTTTCCTCTCAATATCACTAGTTTAGGTGATCCATCAAGAGGAAATCGGCCTTCTCTCAAGGTTTAACCCCACCATAGGTGACTCATAGCTTAGGGTTATTCCCATTGTGTAGCTCAATTGGAGAGAGTCTGAAGAACCCTCTCAAAGGGTGAATATTGATGCTAAAAAAATAACAAAAATGGCCCTCAAGAAGAAACCTTTATATGTTGTGCACCCCATGCAATAATTCAAGAACATAGACTAGTCCAAGGTAATTTTGCCTTCAATACTCAAGTCATCCACTGAGCCTGAGCCTGAACCCTGAGGAGGATGCATAGATATAATCCCAACCATTGGATTCATTAAATTTGCCTCTTATAGATTGAAAAAATGAGTTAGCAACATTAGTTTCTAAGAGGCCCAATCAAAGGATCATCGAGATTCTCACTTTAAGGTCACTTCTTGGCAAAGCCACAACCTCAGTACAAAGGGTGAATAAGAAGAAGATTGAAGATAACATTTTTAAGGGTTAATTTTAAAGTAAAGAGAATAAATTTACTCTCTTTCAAAGAGGCAAGATAGGAAGAAAAGTTAGTCCCCATACATTAAAGACCTTAAGTCCTACATGGAGACCCATACCAAAGCAGTATTGGCCATCCACAAGGGAATAGAGTTGTCCAAAAAAGAACTAGAATAATATCTAAAGACTCTTATGGAGAACCAATAGGTGATATGAGTTCCCTCTAGCATAGAGTAGGATGTATAAAATGTAGCACTCAGGTTATATAAAATTTTGGATACAACTCATTATTTGATAGTCTAATTGGCTCCACATGTAAATTCAATAATAAAATTGTTTAAACTTCTCAGAGAAGATGAAAATAAATTAAATTTATTAGTGTTATATACCCATAATAAGGCATTTGACCACTTAAATTTGATGACCCATTTAGAGGTAGCTAATGCATTGAATTTAGATATCATCAAAACTTAGGATTCCTAGGATGGGGTGACGACTTCCAAAGCTTTAGTGAATAAGTTTAAAGAATAAGAAAATCAAGCATCACAAATTTTGGATGAACTAGAGTTAATAGAAGCTTGAGATAACATAGGGAAGCTAACATCTCAAGCTATTTTTGATTAGATGATTCAAAAATCTTTGGATTTTTTCAAAAAAATTCTAAAAAGATTGATGCTAGATGAAATTTAAGTGAATATAAGTATAGTAAGGAAGAAGGCAACAAAAGTGGTATTTTAGGTTGGCTTTTGAGCCACCAAGATAGAGCATACAAGGTTGATGAAATAGATAGATAAGGTAACTAGACCTCTTCTCTTTAATATGAGCATAATTTAGGAACAATATTCCAAATCGTACAAATATTATCAAGATTCATAAGCCAAGAATAAATTAGCCTCAACACCACCTACTAGTTATACTACATAGACCCCACCTATAGTACCAATTATCACACCATCATTAACTTCAATTCCTCTTGGCTTAACAAGTGCTACAATGTCACCTCTTAGTTTAGCCCTAGTTGTAACTCCAGTCCAAACTATGAGTGCATCCCCAACTACAATTATAGACACCACATCTACCATAATAACAAGTTCAACTCCAGTTGTCATCACAACTCCAATTATAATTCTATTTTAAATAAAAACTTTAAAAAGTGTCAAGTAAGAACTGAGTTGTCCTTATTCTAAGGCTATTTTTGTATAATTTTTCATGTAAAATTTACAAATGGATAGTTAATCCTTATTAAGTCCATTTTATAATTAAACAAATTGGTTTTGCTAGCATTCACACATTGCATGTTTGAGATAGTCTATAATTTATAACATGCATTATAACTTATGGTCTAGCTATCATGATGTAATCAAAGTTTTGTCATACTTTGAGGATGAGTAAATCCCTTCCCCAAGTTATTTATATACATGTTTAACCCTTTTTCTCAAGGGATTTAAGTTTTAAATCAATATACATGAAGAGATCAAGAGATTGATTATCATGCAATAGTGTTTTTTCTTTCTTCTTCCTTTTCTAAGTTAATGAAATTTAAGTGTCTTTGTCTATATCAATTCAATAATTCTAAAGTGTGCTAATGTTGTGTATGAATATAATTATTTAAATTAATTAATATTGATCTTATATGTGCAAAAAAAAATTAGAATTGGTAGGTTTCATTAGTTTAAGAAGTTATTATAGGTTGAGTTGATAATATGAGGTGTGCAAAGGTATCTATTTTGGTATAGTCATATAGGCATGAGTTGTAAGTACCCTAGACAACTTCCTAGTCCAATTTTTAATCTCTTAGATAAGGGTGTGTAATATCAGCCCTAAAGAGAGTAACTTTTAGTTGAAAACATTGAGCATCATATACTTGTTTTCCCAGACTACTAACTGTGCTTATTCGTGAGTGTGCAACATTTGTAAATGATAAACACTAGTATTGAATATAACTTTCCACCAAATAAATAGTCTTAAAAGTGACCTTTTATAAACATAGATCCTTATTTTATGCCTTACCCTTATTTCCCCATTTTTTATTTCTTTGAGATCTACCCACCTTAGAATAATCTTCCACCCATCCAAATCACTTAGTTTTTAATTTCTATTAGATTTCACGCATCTATCTAAAAACTTGTATTAACAATACACAAGCTCAACCTACCATTCCATAACTTGGTTGTTTTAAATGCATACCTACAACTCATTCTCTAAAGTGGAACCTTGTTCCATATAGATCCCAAAATGTTAGAGGCTATGTAATTTAACCTTATGTGGTGTGAATGAAACCCACATAAACACTACCATATAACATTATTGAATCCCCAAAGCAACAACTAATTCAAAGCACCCAACCTACCAACAACATTACCATGCTTAGTGGTCATCCTAGTTAAGAAACTAAAAACACAAATTCACTCTTTTTGGAGACATTATGATTTTTTCTTTCAAAAATTGGTCTTTGAAAACATGGTCATATTACCTAACACCAAATAATTTGAGCCAAATGTCCCAAAACATGTGTGGTATATACCTAACGAATATTGTGATTATGAAAAAATTTAAGGTCATTCTACAAATTGCTATGAGATACTAAAACATTCTATCCAATATTTTATTAACAATGGGGATATTAGGGTAGATCTAAGTTTACATATGTTTGAAAATCATAGTTTGGGAGTATGCCAAGATATCTTTCTCGAGCCTAAGCAAGCTAATCCACTTCCAAGTCAAGGACATAACCTTGCATCCATTTCTCACAACCTCTTTTTTACACATCCATTTTTAACCAATACATAGTTGATCAACCCATGTTTAAAAAACATGGTTTACCTTCCATTTTTAATGAGACTATCTTCATTAAAAAGCTTATTTTTGACCAAGAGACTATCTTTAACCAAGACTCCATTTTTTCCAATATCCCATATTAGACCAATCACCTAAATTATTATCACATGTTAAATCTCTAATCAATCTATAATATATACCCCAAGTTATAGATCCTACTTATAGACAACAAAATCCATGAACAAGGAATTACCAAACCCGTCCATTTTGAAGTAAACACTAGACCCCATAACATACACTAAAATCCATTTTAAATTTAATGTAAATATGTTATTGATACTTTAGTGGTTTCTAATGAAAATTCATCCATAATAAAAATAGGATTTGTTAATGGTATCTATGAGGACTGTGCTACCATCACTCCTCTCATCAACATCAGCAACCTTCCTCCCATATTATAACTCCATCTCTTTCACCCATTGATTGGGACCAATATTTTTACCTACCATGAATTTCCTTCCATGATAATCAAATAATCATATAATTCCTATTTATTCTCTAACTAGAACATCATAATGAAACATCTACATATTTTTACGAATAAGTGTTCCTCAAACAAAATGAATCCTATAATATAAATCTAAAATAAACATCTCATAGTGAAAAACTATTTTAAACACTATCAAATGATCAAAATAAAAATTGTAATCCAAATCAAAATCAAAATCAAAATATAGAAAAAAAAATGAGTCCCTTAGTGAAAACCTCTTTGAGACATTGGACAATCTAAATCTAACTCCCAATCAAAGTAATAAAGAAAAGTCCCTTGGTGAAAATATTTATAAGGAACCAATAAATAAATAACTAAATATTACTATTGTGTATCAAAACCAAAATATGAATCTCCTTTGTTTATTAAAAACACCATTTATCTAAATGTGAATCTCTAAATCATCCAACTTGTGGTTACTCCTAGTATTATTGAACATGAAATTATTAAACCCAATCACCCTTCACATAATGACACTTACACTTATCCCTATAATCATTTCATCCCTATAAACCTTTCACATACTCAACACACATCCTTGATCAACCATACCTTCCATTTCACTGTATTTTGTAGCACCCTCTATTATAGGGGTTATGATGGTATTTTGGTAAATTTGGAAGAAGCCAAATTAAAAATCAATGAAGCTACTAAAGACATCTCTAGATTACATACTTTAAATATAAATAGGTTTAATAATCATTAATATATAACCCTTTTATAATTAACACATTAAAAAATACCACAAAAAAGAAATAAATAATTCATCTAACAGTGAAAATCATTCTTTTGGCACTTTGGGCAAGTACTATGATGAAAAATAACTTCTGGCATCATGCATAAAATAATTAGTTTACTGTACATACCCTAGTCACTTGGGGAAAAACCCATTTTATAGGTAAAATCACTAAGAAGGGGGTGATTCAATGATTTAAGTAATTCAATTCCAATTTCAAAAATTCAAACTCTGAACCATTCAACATAAGCATCCATAAAACATATAAACTACTTATTACAATGAACAAAGAAACTATGCAAGAAAAAAAATCATAACACATGGATTATGTGGTAAAGCATCATGGGTAATAAAACATACTCTCAAGTCTGAAAACAATTTGACTCTATTCCTATAAATATTCACAAACATGAAATTTTAGTGAAGCGCCCACTTCACAAGGAACACCAACCCCTAAGCATGAATAAGCACCCAATTGTTCTAGATGTTGAGGACCCACACAACACCTTTTGATATCAAAAAATAAAAATATTTTATTTAATTTAAATATTATTTGAAAATAGTGAATATCAAGTCTCTTTAACCCTTAACACTCTCTCAAACCTTCACATATAAGTAATACATCAAAAATACCCTTTTAGATCACTTTACACTTTTTCACTCATAATCAATCTTCAACCTTGAAATAACATTGTTATAACATAATAAATATGACCTATAGGTCATGAAAATATTCCTAAACCTTCTATAATCTTCAATATATCCACCAAGCACACTCATACTTCACTATACTTCGCATATTAACTCTAGAAACCTTCACCTTTGTTTATGCTCTTTATAGAGCCTTCATGAACATCACATTCTTGGTCAGAAATTTGACATGAATTAAACCTTAAGGCTTATATTTAAATTTAAATAGGATCAAATTCATCCACATAGGTATACCATAGATTTTATAGACCACCCTTAAGCATCAACACCTTTTAATTAGGCCTAACAAGCCCTTATAGCTCTATGGAGACCTATTCATTATTTTATCACTCCAACAAGCAAAAATAAGAACAAAAGACCCCTTAAAATCATATGGGTGCATGCCACATGACTCTTCAGACACCATAAAGTGATTAAATTCATCACTACACACCTATACATATGCAAAACCTATTAAACATTTACCTTGTACATGAAACCACCATGAAAAAACCAAAAGTCAAATTATAAGCAATTGTTCATACTAAAGATGGATTAGTCAAACCTCAAAAATCCATAAAAATTATCCTTAGGGAGTATAAAACACTATAAAATAGATAATTCACCTTTAAACACCCAAATAATATTAATAAAAACTCAAATAACCTTCTTGGGTCATTTGCAGAAAAAGGTCAAACCCTCTATCAACTTTGGACCATAATAAATGTAGGTGTATGACCATTCAAACCTTCAATTCATTTTTCCTAGATTTACATTGAATTTATCTACCAATTTGTTTTATATACCACAATAAAATTCATCCTACATAAAAATGTATAGGAAAAATAATGAAGACTTATTTTCCTTTGTAAATTCAAATATTTGAATACCAACAATCACTTTTTAATACAAATTTGACTATGGAAACTAGTTAAATTTGCCTGGGAGACCAAATTTTCACTAAAGTAAATTTTTATATAACTCATTTCAAGACCTTAAACTTTAAAAAAATTATATATGAACACATATAAACAAACCCATGTGACCATTTACTTCTAACACCTCCACATGTGTGAATGTTGATGTCATCAGTCCACTTACTTGAGAAGATATACCAAGTTGACTAGGATAACCTAAACCTTCACAAGACTATTCTAATGAATTAATTTCACTTTAAAAATTACTCCAAGTACCCTTTATCCCTCATATTACCCAATAAACATGTTCAACACATAACCAACATCCATCACCTTGCCTAACCAAGCAAACATATCAGGGTCCATGCATGATTACTAAGGCACACTTTATCATAGAGAACCATGCATACATATTAAATCATGTAAACTATTGGAAACATTAATAAATAATTTTAAAAATCACAAAAATTTCCCCCTTTGTCATTTATGTTAGCATTTGTAAATGTTTTCAAATCCAACAATAAAACTGTGCACAAACTCTTTTTCCCTTTACAAACACTTTCTCCCCCTTTGAAATAATGACAAAGTGGTATTAAATTATGATCCTAATGACATATAAATTTTTTAAAACCCAACATCATGAAGGTATATCCTATTAAAAATGATATAAACTCTCCCTATCACTATGCATATTATGTTTTATCATGACTACCTCACACTTGCTCATTAATAACACTCTACTTTGACCATGCACTACTCTATGAAGAAGAAATGAACACTCTGAATAAAATAGGAGTAATAAAACTCTGAATAAATTGATATGTAATACCTCTAATTCACCTAGACTTTGTAACCCCTTGAGTATCTTCAAACCATCTCCAACCATGAGGAAATTCTATAGTTTCCTTCAAATTTTCTCTCACAAAGCCACCCATACAATGAGGAATGATCATTAAAGATATTTATAAAACATATATGATGAATAAATACAATTGAGAAATATATTTAGGTACAACCATAACTTTTTCTTTTGAATAGTATGACCAAAAATTACTATTCTTCATATTAGCCTTGCCTAGAGGCCTAATAGCCTTACCTAAACCTTGCAAAACCCATAATTTTTTGGGTATTCATCCTCATGAATTGAAATTTCATATATATATATATAATATTACCCCTTATTCATGCCAATAATAATTATTCAACTCTTCTTCTACACCATAACTTCTTCACAAACTAACCTATTAATTATACCTCCATTTGCACAAATCCTCAACCATAGGTCAAAATATACACTTTCAGATGATTATAAGTAAAATTTTGAGCACCCTTTTATACATTTAAATATATTAATTATCCTCAATCCCCAAATAATTTATGAAGATCACTATCTAACATGGTGCAAAACTGATGGCATCAAAGATAAATAAGGTCAACTTACCACCTTCCATTAAATACCAGCTCCTAAAACTACTCTTAAACTTGGAGGTAAAAATTATAAAATTATGGACCAATTTTTATGGTTTGAATCCTTTGGGAACCCATATATCCATGAAATTGTTTTTGACTTACTAGCCCTTAAGCAAGGACTATCATATATGAGATCCTTCAAAAATATTCAAATTTCCTTAAAAAGATATTCAAAACTTGAAAACATTTGGATCACATCATAATGAGGTCAACACACCTTTATATACTATAAATTTATCTTGACCACTCACAAATCTTCATTTGACACCTAGAACTAGTCATTTTAAGCATGCAAACCATGTGTATACCCTTGTCATTATGAGAAAACACCTTATAATGATCATAAAAGCCTTAAGAAAATTATTTACCTACTTTTGTACATGGACACATCAAATACAACTTTCCTCCATACTTGATTAGCCTTATAGATCTCAAAAACACCAATTTTGCATGATGAGCTCTCACTAGGTAGTGAACACTGAGCAAAATGGTCAAATTGAGAAAATGATCATTAAAGATACTTGTGACCAATACAAAGCATACAATATCATGGAATATACTTGGGCAAGTCATCTCCACACTACATACCAACCTCACCTTCATACTCCATAATTTGACCTATCAAATCAAGCATCAAAATTTGACTAAAACATGCCTTTAGGACCAATGTCCCCGAACATAACTCTTGAAGTTTTTCATCACAAACTTATGGAGTAAGCTTATGAGCATCTTTCTACCCCTTAACCAATAACCTTCTAATGATTTATAGATAAGGATATGACTCCCAAGCTTTATCTTAGATATTCAAATGTTGCTTTTATCAATGGTTTGTCATAATATCTACAAGTTGTTCTTTTATAGGCACATGTTCCAACTTAACACTTTGATTACTCACTTATTCTCTCAATAAATGATATCTAATAAGAATGTGAATAGTTTTTGAATTCATAACAAGATTCTTAGAGATACTAATTTCACTATTATTATCACAATATATAGGATAAGGTCTATTTTATCTTAACATATAGTCTTCTAAGGTTTACTTCATCCACATTACCTAAGTAAAATAAGAAACAATAGCTATATACTCAACTTCTATAGTTGATAGAGATACAAAGGTTTACTTCTTAAATATCCAAGACACCAAGCATGTACCCATGAACAAAACACCACCACTGGTTCTCTTCTTATCATCTACACATCTTGCCTAATCTGCATTAGTGTATGTCTTTAGAGTGAATTCTTTACTCCTTGGTTACCATAAACCATATTCTATGGTGATTTTTAGATACCTTAAGATTATTTTGACTACTTTCAAGTGAGATTCTCTAAGATCAACTTGAAACCTACCTATAAGGCCTACTACTTGTATGATATCAAGCCCAAAAGTAGTGGAGTATAAAATACTTCCAATCATGGATCTATACAAGTTTGATCAACCTTTGGTGAGTCATCTTGTTTACTTAAATTTCATCTTATGATCATTGAAGTACTCATTATCTTACAATCCAACATGTCAAACTTCCTTAGCATATCCTTGATGTCTTTTACCTATGAAATAAATATCCCTCAATCAAGTTTGTTAATTTTCAATCCTAAGAAGAAAAAAAGTGCTCCCAACATTGACATTTCAAACTCAATCTTCATAACATCTTCAAACTCTCTACTCATGTTATCATTGTTAGATCCAAATATTATGCCATCAACATGGACTACTACTAGTAATTGATGAGTGCCATTTGTCTTAATGTATGAATTATTGTCAACAACCCATTTTTTGAAGCCTTGGCTCAATAGATACTTGTCTAATCTATCATACCAAGCCCTAAGAGCTTTTGTAAGACCATATAAAGCCTTATTTAGTTTACAAACATATCTTGATTACTTTTCATTGAAAAACCTTTAGGTAGCTCAATATAGACTTCTTCATCTAACTTGCCATTCAAAAAGGTAGATTTCACATCCATTTGGTAAAATTTGAAACCTTTGAAGCTTTCATATAACAATAAGATTCTAATTGCTTTCATTCTTTCCATAGGGGCAAATGTCTCATCAAAATCTATCCCTTCAACTTGAGCATATCCTTTACACATTAGTCTAGACTTATGTCTTGTGACCTCTCCTTTCTCATTCATCTTGTTTCTGAATACCCACTTTGTTTTTATCACATTTTTCTCATTTGGTCTAGGTATAAAATCCCATTTTTCATTCTTTACTATTTGATCAATTTCGTCATCCATTACATATGTCCAATTTTCATCTTTGATAAATTCAAAGAATGTTTTATGTTTGACCTTGGATAATAGAGTTGTCTTGCTAACTTTGATTGATCAACATTCTCCTTCTAGTCTATCCTTCTATATTCTCCTAGATGGGGCTCTAGTGTATTGTCTTACCTCTTCCTCTTCATCATATGATTGATTAGGTATGCCTTCATTATTTGAATTAGGATTATCTATAGTTTCATTTATCTACAAGTTAGGCTTCTTGATTTCACCTACCTCTTCAAATCTTACATTTTAAATTTTAAGAACCTTTTAGAGTCTATTGTTGAAACATCTCTAAGTAGAACTTATGGAGGAATAACCCAAGAATATTCCTTCATTAGATCTTGAGTCAAATTTGCCAAGATTTTCTTCATCCCTCTTGATAAAAAACTTCCTCTCAAACACTCTAAAATGATTTACATTAGCTACTTTATTTTTTAATAGCTCATATGGAGTCTTATCACCATTTAATTTAACTTGACATCTATTAAAGATTTATACTAATGTATTGGTAGCCTCTTCCCAAAAACCATCTAATAATTTAGAATATTAAATCATGGTTCTACTCATCTCTTGGATAGTTATATTTTTACTTTCAACTACCCCATTTTGTTGAGGTTTCTTAGTATCAAAATTTTGTCTTATAATCCCTTGATCTTCATAAAAAGTATCAAATTCATAAGACCAAAATTCTCCTCCTTTGTCTAATATTAAACACTTGGTTTTTTATCCTTTTTCATTTTCAAAAAGAGATTTTAATACTTTAAACTTTGCAAAATCTTTTGATTTCTCTTTAAGAAAATATATCCAAGTCATTCTAGTAAAGTCATAAATTAACAACATGAAGTAGTTGTTACATTGAATATCTTGAGTTATTATAGGTCCACATAGATCAATGTGGATCAATTTCAATGGTATTGTGGTGTAATTCTCCTTAAATTTATATATTCTCTTGGTTTGTTTCCCATGAAGGCATGCTTTACAAATAATATGAGGAATCTTAGTGATTTTAGGCATATGCCTCACTAATACTTTTTAATTGATCCTTACTAAATTGTCAAAATTTATATGTCCAAGTCTTGTATGCCAAATCTAGCTTTCCTCTAATTTATTCATGAAACACTCCTCCCTTTTGGATTCATGGAACACATACAAGTTATTATCTGTATTGTGAATATTTACAACAAATTTTCCAAACTTGGATCTTCTCACTTCACATCCTTGGTCATGACAAATTATAAAATTTCTTTGCTTACACATTTAGCTAACACTTATAATATTGTGTTTCAAACCTTCTACATATAAAACATTTTTAGTTATAATATGAACATTAACCAAACTTACAGACCCTTTGCTAGATATATTATCAAAATTATTGTCACCAAATCTCACTGAACTTGAATTATTCTTTTTGAGAGAGATAAACTTGTTCTTGTCTCCTATCATATGACTTGAGCATTCAATATCTATGTACCATTTCTTATTTTCATCCTCTTGAGTATGCAAGGAAGATTGAACAAACATTGACTATTCCTTTGTTGTACCACCTAAATTCTACTTCTTATTTTATTCAATCTTGGATTTGTCTTATTTGAACCATTTGATGGTGTCAATGATTTGTGTTTCATTTTTTTAATAAGCTCTCTTGCAATACTTAGCTATATGTCCCTCTTGGCTATGGTTGTAACATAAAATCCCATTTCTAGTTTTTGAAGAGAAAGTGTAGTTCCTACATCTATGACCATATTCATTACAAGGGTAGCAATACACATTGAAAACATAAATATAACTATTCATGTTAGACATTACTTTTACTTGCTCATAAAAAAACAAGAATTTTCACCTTTAAGTTCTTTTTTAGAACCAGGAATTTACTTCTCCTTATATATAAGCACACACACACACACACACACAGATATATATATATATATATATATATATATATATATATATATGTCAATATATATATGTCATAGCTTTACCTTCCAAAAACTCTAATCTTTGATTCAGACCTTTATCCCTCATGTCCTACAAATTTTTGATTGTGGATACTAGTTTATCTATTTGAGTCTTCACACCATCAATGATTTCATTAATATCATAATATATTGAGGAATTCAAGTCTAAATTCTTACATCCTTTATTTTTCTTCAATCTTTCATTTTCTTCCTCTAGATGTTTGATCTCTGATAAGGCACATATTAATTCTCATTGAAGATATGTCTCAACCTTTTTGTCATTCATTGTACCTATGATCACCTTCAAGTGGTCATAATTACAAAGAAGGTATGGATATGATAAAAATTGTTAGAGGTATAATTAATGATAGGGGGGTGAATTAGTGATTCAATAAATTTAATTCTAATTTCAAAACTTCAAACTCTCAACCATTCAACATAAGCATTCATGAAGCATATAAACTAGTTATTACAATGAACAAAGAAAGTGTGTAATATCAACACTCATAACACATGGATTGTGTGGGAAAACTTCATAGGGTATAAAAAATACTCTAAAGTATGCAAAAAATTGGACTTAAGTCTTATAAAATATTCACAAACACGAGACTTTAGTGAATCACCCACTTCACAAGGAACACCAACCTCTAAGCATGAACAAGCACCTACTTGTTATAGATGTTGAGTACCCACACAACACATTATAATATCAAAACCTCCATAGATATTATTTCCTTTAAATTTTATGGATAAATAGTGAATAACAACTCTCTTTAACCCTTAACACTCTCTCAAACCTTCAGATACAAGCAATGCTTCTAAAACATCCTTTTGGATCACATTACAATTATTCACTCATATTCAATCTTCAACCCTAAAAAAACACTATTATAACACTATAAATATGACCTATAGGTCATTTATATGTTCATTAACATAATTTTCTCTTCAATCTATCCACCAAACACACTCATACTTCACTATACTTCGCATATTAACTCTATAAACCTTCACCTTTGTTTACACTCTTTATAGACCCTTCATGAACATCACCTTCTTGATCAGCCATTTGACATGAATTAATTATTAAGGACTATATTACAATTTAAATTAAATTAACATCATCCACATAGGTTTATCATAGCTTTGATATACCACCCTTAAACATCAACAACTTTCAATTAGGCCTAAGAAGCCCTTATGGAGACCTATTCATCCTTTTAGCACTCCATAGATAAAAACTAGGAAAAAAAGATGCATTAAAATCATAAAGGTCCATGACATATGACCCCTAAGACACACTCAAGTGATTAAATTTATCACTACACACCTTTACATATGCAAAACCTATCAAACATTTGCCTTATACATGAAACTACCATGAACAAACCAAAAGTCAACTTATAAGTAATTATTATCCTCCAAAATCCATAAATATTATCCTAAAGGAGTATAAAACACTCTAAAATAGATAATTCAACTTGAAACATCCAAATACTATTAATAAAAACTCAAACATCCTTATTAGGTCATTTTTAGAAGAAGGTCAAACCCTCAATCAACTTTGGATTACAATAAATGTAGGTGTATAATTATTTAAACCTCCAAATCATTTTTTTGGATTGACCTTGAATTTATATACAAATTTTATTTTTATACCATCATCAAATTAATCCTACATCAAAATTTATAGGCAAAATAGTGAGGACTTATTTTCCTTTGTAAATTCAAATATTTGAATTCCAACAAACACTTTTTAATGCAAAATTGACTATGGAAACTAGTGAAATCTATCTGGGAGACCAAATTTTCACTATAATAACTTTTTATATACCTCATTTAAATACCTAAAACTTGAAACACATGATATAGTCACAAATACTAACAACACCATGTGACCATTTTCTTTTGACACCTCCACACGTTCAAATTTTGACATCATCAATCTGCTTATTTGAGAAGATCTACCAAGTTGACTAAGATAACCTAGACCTTCACAAGACTATTCTAATGAATTAATTTCACTTCAAAAAATACCCCAATCACCCTTGAGACCTCATATGACCCATGAAACATGGTCAACACATCACCAACATCCATCACCTTGCCTAACCAAACAAACATATCAACATCCATGCATGATTACTAAGGAGCAATCTGTCAATGAGAACCATGCATACACATTAACGCATGGACACTATTGGACACCTTAGGACATCATTCAAAACATAAAAATAACCCTTTCCATTTAAATCCTTTTGCATTCTCAATCATACCTCCATACTTACACATTCTACACCTATCCAAATCCATTTTACACTTATCTTCAACCATCCTTAATTACCCTTACCTATCTAAACCCATATTTATCCATTTAATCACAAATACATCCTTAAATATCCTTACCCATTAAATCCCAAGTCCATATAAACTCATAATTATTAATCCAATCTTTGTCATCATAGAACCATCCTTTTTCCCATACAAATCCATTATGGTATAATCCTAGGAGGACCTATGATGCACTAAGAAGACTGGTCCATAGAATGCTCTAAGGATATATTCAAAAAAATTTATTCCACGCACATTTCAAATAAACACTATGTTAATCATTCCATTATCATTATGCATCTCAAACACACTCATTAACATTCAAAATAACATCAACAAGCACTTTAATTTATTAAACAACATTTTTCTTATCCACCCTAACATTTTTAGTTAAATTTCCATTTTTTAAATGAATTATCCTAAACTAAAAATTAATAAGTATTCATGGTTTCATTATAATTTTTGATACCTTCATTTTGGTGAAAATTAGAGCTCAAACAGAGTTCCATGTCAAAAGTTATGCCCTCTAGAAGTTGGTCAGTCCATTTGATAATGAATTCACCATTATGCATGTCAATTTTTCCATTCTGAGAATTGAAAAATCATTTTCTCACTAAATTTTCCAATATATTCAATGAATACACCATTATCCATGCTAATTTTGCCATTCTGATAATTATGAAATCATTTTCTTATCGAGTTTTCCATTATCCATTTCAATTATCCCATTCTAAGAATTGTGAAATAGTTTTTGCTGCTCTCTTGAATGAATTCACCATTATCCATAGAAAATTCATGATTCTAAGAATTTTTAATTTATTTTACTCTCCCTTTATAAGCATTTAACTTCACAAAACTAACTTTTTTCCCCCATACATCCCATAATCTCCCATATATTTTACATTCATAAATCAAATCCATGTTATTCAATCATATGATCCATTATCATTAATCCATGTAGTCAATTACCTTATTTTTTTATGATCCCACATCAATCATCCACAATCATTTCCTAATATTTTCATTCAAAATCCTACACTTGTTGATTGGGAATGACAAAATCACAACATCCATCCTTTTTCGATCAATCCATCACTCAATCAATTAGTAAATTAGTCAACAAATATAATCTTATAGCTTTTCAATATGATATATCATTCCCATATCTATTCATGTGATCCCTAAGTCCTAAGAACCATCCAATCATGTAGTTTACGAATAGAAAATATTCTTTTTAAAATCCATTCTTTAGTTTTTCTCTATGGGAAAATCCTTTTACACATATTTAAACCTCACAAGTATGATATCAAATTTTAGTAATTTAATTTATTGATGATAATCATTATCACCACTTCATAATTTTATTAATAATTTCAAGCATTCATCCATTTCTCCATCATGAATAATTGAGGGGGAATAATCACATTCATTTTATTCACCAAAGGAATATTTTTCTTCTCAATCATCAACACTCTAATTTATTATTATTTAAAATGGTATTACTTCTCAATGCTATTTCAAGAAGGGATAAATGTAGACACCTAAATTTCACTATTTAGTGTCCAAATTACTTTAACACTCTAAATATTCTTCTTCACTAAATTCAAATTCAAACTACCATCAAATTTTCCATCCAAATTTGAGTAATTGAATAGTTTTTAATTAATCAAATATGTACACCTTTTATCTAAATTCATTTAATAAATCAAAATTTTCTAACTCACCCAAAATCCTCTAGGATTATTTCAACCATGTGTTGACTCATCCAACCACCATCCTTAACTTCCTCAACCCTTTTTGAGTCACCTTGGAAATTTTCAATCAATTTGGTCCTTTCTTAATGACTCACTCAACCAACATCAATTTTCTCTTAGCCTATGGAATTGATCATCATCCTCATGGATGAGGACTAATTATCCACCATTGATTATTTGAATAATTCTAAATATTAAAGTAATTCTCCACCATTATATCAATCCCAAAAAAACCTATAAATAGATGTGTAAGTCATCACTTTCATCCATCTTTGTGCTATTGAAGTTCTATAAAATTTATGAGTGAATTTAAAATGAATCCAAGCCATCCAAAAATCACTTTCATACCAAAATTCTACCCAAATTCTCTTTCATTGGAGAATATTGAGAAACCACATTTAAAGAGAAAAACCATTTTGAATCAAAATGGATGAATCTCATAGTAATTCAAAAGTATAAGTTTATGTTTTAATTTTATTACATTTGTATCTCTATCCTAGGTTGATTGAGTTTAGATTATATTTCATTTTTTTAGTGTTATTTTATCTTAGTTTGCATATATATATTCCCTTCAAATATTTTTTGTCTTACGCTATATCAAATAAAGTTTGCTCAAATATTATCAATTATTAATGTTAGAATTATTATTGGAAATCAAAATTGAAATGAATAAAAACACAATCATCCATCAAACAATCTAACATTATCAAATGGATAATCTATGTGTCATCTCAGATAAAGCCATTATGGTATAATCCTAAGAGGACCTATGACATGCTCAGAAGACTAATACACAAAATGATCTAAGGCTATATTAAAACTTGTATTTTCCATGAAAATTTAAAATAGACACTATGATAATTATTCCATGCTCATTATACATCTCAAACACATTTATTAACATTCACAATCACATCAACAAGCACTTCAATTTATCAAACAACATTGTTTTTATCCACCCTAAAATTTTCAATTAAATTTATAAAATTTTCAATGAATTATCCTAAAAATAATCAATACATGATCATGGCTGAATTATCCTTTGTGATACCTCATTTTGGTGAAAATGAGAGCTCAAACAGAGTTCAAAGTCAAAAGTTATGCCCTCTGGAAGTTGCTCACTCAATTTGCTAACGAATTCACCACTCTTCAACAAAATATCCGTTTTCCATTCCATTTTTTCCATTATCATAAATTAAAAATATTTTTCTCACTGAATTCACCATTTTATTCAACTAATTCTCCATTATACATCCTAATTTTTCCATTCTAATAATTGCAAAAAAAAATCTCACTGAATTTGCCACTGTCTTTAATGAATTCACCATTATTCATGTCAATTTTGACATTCTAATAATTACAAAATAGTGTTCATCAAATTAACTATTGTATTTTATGAATTCATCATGATCCATTACATATTCACCATTTTGATAATTATGAAATAACTATACTCTCATTTTCGAAGCATTTAACTTCATCAAACCAAATTTGTTGCCCCATACATACCATAATCACCCCTTTATCTTTCATTCATAAATAAAATCCATGATATTCAATAATTTGATCCATTATCATTAATATATTTATTAAATTACATTCTTTTTATTCTTTTACATCAATCATCCATAATCATTTCCTAATATTTTCATTCAATCTCCCACAACTTTTGATTAGGATAAAAAAATCACAAAATCCATCCTTTCTGCATCAATACATCACTCAATAAATTAGTAAATTATTAAAACAATCCAAGATTGCATATTTTAAATGGGATATACCATTATCACATCTAATAATGTGCCCCTAAGTCCTGATCACCATCCAAGCATGTAGTTTATGAACAAAAAAATAATCCTTTTCCGATCCATTCTCTAGTTTTTCACTAAGGGCAACTACTTGTACATATATTTAAACCTTGCAAGTATGATATAAATTTTTATTACTTTGATTTATTAATGGTAATAATTATCACCACGTCATATTTTTCCTCTTAATAATTTCTATCATTCATCCATTTCTCTGACATGAACACTCGAGTGGGCATCATCACATTGATTTTCATTCACCTAGGATGATTTCTTCTTCTGAATCATCCGCACTCTACTTTATTATTATTAGAAATGATATATATTCCTAACATCATTTAAAATATGGAAAAATATAGACATCTAAATTTCACTATTTAATGTCAAAATTAAAATTGACATGCTAACTCTTCTTCCCCAAATGTGAATTCAAACTAACACCATTTACATCCAAATTTGAATACTTGAATAATTATGAATCAATAAATTATGCACACTTTTTATCTAATTTTTTTTAATAAATCTAAATTTTTTACCTCACCCAAACATCTTCCATAGTTATCTCAAATATGTGTTATCTCATCGAACTGCCCTCCTTAACTTCCTCAACCACCTGGTGAGTTACCTTGAAACTTTTCAACAAGTTTGACCCTTTATTGATGAATCACTCAACCAACTCCCATTTTCTCTCATATTGTTAATTTTTCATCATCATAATGGATGAATACTAATTCTCCACCATTTATTATTTGAATAATTATAAATATTCAAATGATTCTCCATCATTTGGTCAATCCCGCAAAAACTATAAATAGACGTGCAAGACATAACTTTTATCCATCCTTACTTGTGATAAAAAAGTAATATAAAATTTATGAGTGAATACCAAATGAATCCAAGCCATCAAAATGTCATTTACATGCCAAAATTTTCCCTAAATTACCTGATATTGGATAATATTTAGTAACCATGTTTAGAGAATAAAGTCACTTTGAATCACAATGAAGGAAGCTCATGGTACTTCAAAAGTATAAGTTTATGTTTTGGTTTTCTTGAATTTGTAGATCTATCATAGGTTTATTGAGTTTAGATTATATTTAGTTTTTTTAATTTTATCTTAACTTCATATATATATTCCACTCTTAGTGTTATGCTCTATCAAATAAAGGTTTCTAAAATCTAATCAGTTATTAGTGTTGGAATTACTATTAGAACTCTAAATCAAAATGCATAAACATAAGTAGATATAAAACCATATCACATTATAATATGTAAAATATAGGTGTCATCTTGAACAAAGTCATTCTGGTATATTCCTATGAGGACCTATGACAAACAGAGATGACTGATCTTCATAATGCTCTGAGGTTATAGTCAAACTTGTCTATTGCATGCACATTTCAAATATACACTATGTTAATCATTCCACATTAATTATCTATCTCAAAAACACTTAACAATCACAATCACATCAGATGATAGTCAGAAGGCTATATTTAACACAACCAACCCTCTAGAAAAATAGACTAATATGTCTAAGGAAGGAGAAAGAGGTAACCTTTTGATAGAGGAAGTCAATGAAGAAGACAAAGTTTTAAGAGTTGGACAGGAAGAAGTAACTCTAGAAAGTCCCACTAAAGAATAAGTAGACCCATAGTTAAATACATACATTTTCCATGCTCTAGAAGTTGGAGACCAAGTAGGAAACTACTTAGCAATAGGTGTAATAGGACAAAGTGGCAGTAATGAACAGGACGAATGGGTTACCCCAAAGAAAAAGAACTGAAAAGGTAAAAAATTTGTAGATGTTGGCACTAAGCCCAAACAAGGGAGGCCAACCCTAAGAGAAATAAGACAAAGAGAGCTTGCTAGGGAGATTACCAGTGGTAAACAGAAAACACTAGAGACCCAACCCCCCCAAACCCTCTAAATGAGAATATTATCTTGGAACTTGAGGGGCTTTAATAGTCCCTCAAAGTAGTTTGAGGTTAAAAACTGAATTTTAGATAATAAATTAGATATTTTATTACTCCAAGAAGTCAAGATAAATGAGGAGAATTTTATGAAAATTGTTGCCTATATATGGCCTAAGGTGGATTTTTGCATTAGTCCAGCTGAAGGGACTTTAGGGGGGATTGTCACTATGTGGAATAGTGCTAAAATCCAAGGGTCCCTTATGGCTTATAATAAGCACTTCTTGATTACCAATTTTTCTATGAAATCTTTAAACTAGTCGTTGATCAATGTCTATGGACTAAATAACAGAGCTTTGAGATAGAAATTATGGATAGACTTGAGCAGTTTCAGGAATAATCCCTAGAACATTAGATGGATGTTAGCCATATATTTTAACACTCCTCTATACCCTTTTGAAAAATAGGGTAGAACTATGGATTACTCAGATAGCATGTTCGACTTTGCCTAATTCATCAATGATTGGGGATTATTGGACATAGAACTGCAAAACCAAAATTTTACCTAGACCAATAGAAGAAGAGGAGATCAAATGATTCAAGTTAAATTAGATAGATTTCTAATATCAAGCAACTAGAAGGATTATCATAATATGAAAGCACAGGCTTTCCCTAGAACCATGTTTGACCACTGCCTGATCTTCCTCTGTTGGAGAGAACAAGGACATTCCAAACCTTCCCCATTCTATTTTGAAGCTATGTGGATCAAACACAAAGACTTTAGACAAATGGTGGCCCAATGGTGTAAAATTCCTATTCAAGGTACTCCTATGTTCAGAATAGTCAAGAAACTCTAGCACATTAAACAAGAAGTTTATGGATGGAATAGATACAGCTTTGGGTAGGTCTTCTAGCAAAAGAAAAATATAGTGGGAAAACTCAAGGATATACAACAAGTAATAGACCAAGGGGATGACTCTAAGGACACTTTAGAAGAAGAGAATATGATGTGTTCAGAATGGAAGAATCTTATGGAAAGAGAAGAGGTTTTTTGGAAATATAAATCTCGTGTTTAGTGGCTTAAAGAGGGGGATAGGAACACAACCTTTTTTCATCTCTCAGCTATGAAACATAGGAAATACAACTCAATAACTAATCTTGTCCTAGATAATGGTGACATTATTACCAAGGATAATGAAATAGGGGAACAAACCAGGGCTTTCTTTCAGAATCTGCTTATGAAAGAAAATAATAATGATAGAATTGATAGACTTATGAATCAATTCATTGTTAAAATCCCCTATTTGATAATGAAAGAAGATAATCTAGAGATGTTAAAGCCTATATCCAAGGAAGAAGTCCATGTTTTTTGATTCTCCATGGGTGCTTTTAAAGCCCCAGGTCCTGATGGCTTTCCTCCTATATTCTTTTAGGAATATTGGGAGATAATAGGAGTGGACCTCATGGCTATTGTTTGTGATTTTTTCAGATCAGGTAAACTTTTGAAACAAGTTAATAATACCTTCATAGTACTTGTTCCTAAAAAATCACAACCTTCACACCTCACTGATTTCAAGCCCATTAGTCTATGCAACATTATGTATAAGTTATGTACTAAAATTCTAGTCATGAGGATTTAACCTTTGCTAGACAAAATTATTTCTCCTGCTCAAAAAGGTTTCATCCCAGGTAGGCAGATTTTGGATGCTGTGATCACCACACATGAGACTATTCACTCCATGGATAAGAGCAAAATCCCTGGGATGGCTCTCAAGCTTGATATTTCTAAAGCTTATGATAGACTTTCATGGACTTTTCTATTCCAAGTGATCAGAAAATTTGGGTTTAATGATAAAATGTCTTGCTTGTTATGGAACACGGTCTCTTCTGAAAAATTCTCAGTGGTGGTTAATGGTGTTCCTAGAGGGATTTTCTCATCCTCGAGAGGAATTCGTCAGGGAGACCCTCTCTCCCCATACTTATTCATCATTATGGTTGAGGCACTAGGAAGATACATACAAGCAAATATAGCCTCAGAAAATCTAGTGGGCATCAAACCTGCCTCCTCCCTTCATCTTATGGTGGTACAATAATTTGTGGATGATACCATCTTCTTTGGCATCTCATCATTGATTGAAGCTAGAAGATGGAAGAATATCTTAAATAATTATGCCAGAGAGTCGAGACAAAGGATAAATTTCCAGAAAAGCAATGTGTATTTCTTCAACACTCCTAATGAACTTAGACATATAATCATTGATATATTAGAATGTGTTGAAGCTGGCCTACCAACTACCTACCTGGGTCTCCCACTCTCAGTCAAAGAGGTATCTCCTAGATTTTGGAATGGAATTGTGGAAAGAATGCAGAGGAAACTTCTTGGTTGGAAGGGGAAACTACTTAGCAGTGCTCGTAAACTACAACTTCTTTGAGCTTCGTTGCAAGGTATTCCTACATACTTCCTATCTCTTTTTAAAATTCCTACGTATTTTGTTGAGAAACTGGAATAGATCCAAAGGGATTTTTTATGGATGGGAGTGGAAGACAAATAGAGAATGTCTTTAGTCAGATGGGAAAAAGTGTGTCTTCCAAAATCTCATGGTGGACTTAATATTAGGTCCATCAGGAACATGAACAAAGCCCTTCTCTCAAAAGTTAGTTAGAAATTGATCCATAAAAACAATGATTAGGGGGAAATAATGTATGCCAAATACATGCATAGCATTGGTGATTCTAACTTTCTTCAACAGATGGGATTACCCTAGGGATCTGTGATATGGAATAAAATGGTAAAAATTAAAAGCCTTCTCAAACAGGGAATTAGATGGAAACTTGGAAATGGCTAGAATATTAAATTCTAGGATGATATCTGGTTAAAGGACAAGGCTCTCATCACATAGGGAAACTATGGAGAGATTGCTGACTTGACTACCCAATTTTTTAGTGACAGGGTCAGTGATTATATGGAAAATAACAATGGGATGAGGAGCTAGAAAAATCTTTTGGATTGTTGTGGGCATCGGCCTAAGATTTTCTCAAGATTTTTGGAGATCCAGCAGTGTGTTCAGGAGATTAGAATCCCTCTCTTCCCCTAGGAGGATGAACAATACGGGTGGCTAGATAAGAATGGATCATTCTCTGTCAAATCTGCTTACCATCTACTATTTCCTGAAGCTCAGAATAAAGATGTATGGAAAAAGGTTTGGAATCATAAACTTATTCCAAAAATTAACATGTTTTGGTGGGTTACTGCTCATAACAAAATCCTTACTCAGGATAACCTTCAAAAGAGAGGGTTTACTTTGGTTAATAGATGTTTCCTATGTGGTTCAAAAGAAGAATCCGTTTCACACCTATTTATCCACTGTGAGTTTGCCTAGAAATTATGGGGCGCAATACTTAATGACTTTGGTATTGAATGGGTCTACAATTCTAACCTTAAAGAAGTAATTCTCAACTAGAACCCAACCTTCACACATCCCTGGCTTATGGAACTATGGAAGCAAGCTCTACCATGTTTGAGTTAGACTTTATGGAAAGAGCACAATCACAAAATTTTCAGGGATACTGCTAGAAATGCTTCTCAGGTGTTTAACTCCTTTACTAAGACCATTATGGAAAGTGTTACAACAGCTCATATTCATGTTGTAGAGAAACCCCTATCTCAAATTGAAAGCCAAATTGTAGCCAATTGGAAGGTCTTAAACTAGATCCCTAGGTATAATAACTCCAAAATGCTACAAAGACTTAATACTAAATGGATCCCCCCTAAACCTAACTAGATGAAACTCAACTTTGATGGGGCATCCAAGTTGGATGGTAAATCTAGTGGAGGAGGAATTATAAGGAATGATAAAGGATGGATGTTTGTTGTCTATGCTGGTGGAATTAGATGCCAGAGCAACAACTATGCTAAAGTAATGGCTTTACTATGGGGATTAAAGTTAGCTATATCCCTAGGAATAAGAAACTTAAATATACAAGGAGACTCTAAGATGGTCATAGATGTCATTAATAAATCATCAAATGTGGGAATCAAGCTAAAAGACATCATTATTGGTATCTAATTTCTTTTACAAAAGTTTTCTGAAGTTGAGATTTCCCATACCTACAAAGAAGGTAACAGGGTCGCGGATGCTTGTGCCAACCTTGGTAAGCAATTTTCAGGTTGGAGGGTGTGGCGACAAGGTGCTCATATTTCTTTAAACATTAGGGAGATCATTCAAAAGGAGATGACTTGTCAGGAATAAGGTGCATTGATGACAAGGATAGCTTTTGGAGGTGGTCCACGTGGAGAGGGCCATCGGGGATCTCAGAACTTGATAACCTTAGTACTCTCTTGGTAATCATTAATAATTCATTATATCATGAGGTTAAGGTGTACGGGTCTCATCATGAAAATCAAGGGGAAATTATTTTCAAGAATGGGAGTAGACAACGTCATTGTTGTAAGGCATTTCATAAAATGAGCTATCTCATCTGCATTCTACATAAATGGAAGCAAGGGTTAGCTACCAGTTCAAAGCTGAAGGCAGAACTTAGGAACTCCACTATTTGGGTCTACAATTATAAAATGGGGGGAGACTGTATTCAAACTAAACCTATCTCCTACTTTGAATTTAAAGATAATCCACTAGTTTGGCATTATTGTAAAGAAGGCGGTATTAGCCCATATTTGGAAAGGCTGAATGGTTATGAAAAAAACTTGTCCAAGTAGTTTGTGAGATCTTGGTTGAATAGGTGGGTCACAGTGGGTGGTATTAGTTTTGAAATCTCTAAAAATGTGATTTCTATGGCCATGAGAATGACCATGTAGGGTATAAAACTCCAAAGGAAAACCACAATCAAGGATATGGCTAGCCATAAACTATTTTTGGGTGAGGGAGAAGAACTTGTCTCGTATCAAGGAGGGTTCAAGTGTGCTAAACTTCTGAAGCCATGGGATGGAGAGTGCTTCATTCTCATGAAGTACTTCACTCTCCAGGGGAAATTTACCAAGTTCCACAATTACCACCTTCCTTTGTTAAATCATTTCAAGTGCAATGTTATTATTAGCTTTCCTTTTTACCTGCTCTCCTCTTTGGAACACTCTGTCCTAAGGGTGAGAACTAAAATGGCTAAGACGTTGGATATAAACCCTATTCCCCTACACCATGGGATAATTTTATACCTATAAAACTTTCACCATGCCCTTGAGCCAACCAAGAATATCAGAGTTGATAGTGAAGACATTCCTTCCAACCCAGTGTCTGGTGATGCTATTGATGAGTCCTGGTTTCCCCTGCCCCTACCAAAATAAAAGATGTCTCTTTCTCCACCCCTGAAAAGACCCCTATTGATACAAACAGCTCCTTTGTGAGCAAGAAGGGAAAGAATATGAATGTTGATCAAGAGGAAGAAAATATTAAAGAGACTACAGAAGGGACCCACAAGAATTTGGGTAGGTCCACGGGGGGCCAAGGTGGAAAATCTCACAAGCCTTCCAAAATTAATAAGGAAGGATTCCCCTCTAGAGTGTGAAGGTTAGGGCAGATTGCTGGTAAACTAGCCCCAAAGGCCAGACTAATTGATTATTCAAAAAGTGCTTTAGAAGAAGCAACCCAGGAGGAAGAGTGTGAGGAGCTGAAAATCTATGAAATTTTGGAGGACACTGGAGGGAAGTAGGCTACTAGGGATTTTGAGGTTACTAAGGAGTAGGGTGTTGACACTATGGGAACTGCTAATAATAAGGGGAAAATGTATGTCAAGGAAGCTAGTGAGGGCACTAAGAATGAGACTAATTGGAAAACTAAAATTGGGGCCCTGAAGGACTGCATTTAGAAGTTGGAGAGGATCTTCACCAAAAGGCTTTGAAATATAATTTTGTTAAACATGTCTATGCTGGCAGTGGTGGGAAATATTGGGTATGCTAACAACAAGGAGAATGAGAAACTTAATGATCTTATCAAATGAATAGTTATGTAAGGGGAGACCTCTCTGACTCTGGTCTTTCTGTTGCTTGTGTTTTGTTTCTATCTATTGTTCTCGGCTGTGCCATCATCTCTCTAAAGGCATTTTTTGTTTGTTTGCCTTCTTGTCTTTTTTCACTATATAGGGTTTGGCCCCTAGTTTGCCACATTACTTTATCAAAAACATTCACAATCACATCAAAAATAAATTAAATTTATCAAACAACATTCTTTTTATCCACCCCAACATTTTCACTTAAATTTCTTTTTTTTTCAATGGATTACCCTAAATAAAAAATTAATGTGTTTGTGGTTTAATTTCGTTTTTGAAACCTTCATTTTGGTGAAAAAATATCTCAAGTGGAGTTTTTATTCAAAATATATGCCATATAGCATTTTCTAACTTCATTTGATAACAAATTTGCCATTATCCATGCCAATTTCACCATTTTGAGAATTGTGAAATCATTTTCTCACCAAATTTGTCACTATTTTCAATGAATTTATCATTATCCATTCCATTTTTTCCATTATTATAATTGTAATATTTTATTCTCATTGATTTTTCCATTGTATTCAATGAATTTATAATTATCCATTTTAATTTGCCATTCCAAGAATTAAAACAATCATTTTATCACTGGATTTGCCATTATCTTGAATGAATTTACCATTATCTATACCAAATTCATAATTCTAAGACTTTAAATTTAAAAAACATAATTTTTTATCCCATACATCCTATAATCACCCCTTTATCTTCCATTCATAAATCAAATTCATGTTATCTAGTCATGTGATCCATAATCATTAATCTATGTAGTTAATTAACTTCTTTTTATATGCTTGCACATCATTCATCAACAATCATTTATTAATATTTTCATTCAATATCTCAAATTTTTTGATTTGGACTAATAAAATCATAACATCCATCCTTTTTCCATCAATCTATCAACCAATCAATTAGTAAATTAGTCAACCAATCCACGATCATTTTTTTTCAATAAGGTATATCAATCTTAAACTTGCTCATGTGACCCCTGAGTCCTAAGCACCATCCATGTGTGTAGTTTTCAAATGAAAAATATTATTCTTCCAATCTATTCTCTATTTTTTCACTAGGGTAACTCCTTTTACACATATTTAAACCTTATAAGTATGATATTAATTTTTAGTACTTTAATTTATTAACAGTAATAATTATCACCACTTCATCATTTTAATCTTAATTATTTTGAGTGTTCATCCATTTCTCCCAAATGAACACTTGAGGTGGCATCATCACACTAGTTTTCATTCACTTAGGGTAAATTTTTCTTCTCAATCATCAACACTCTAATTTACTATTCTTTGAAAAGGTATTGATTCACAACACCATTTCAAATAAAGGTAAATGTAGACACCTAAATTTCACTATTTAGTGTCTAAATTAACTTTAACATGCTAACTCTTCTTCTTCCCCAAATTCAAATTCAAACTAAAATCAAAATTTTCCTCCAAATTTGAGTAACTAAATAATTCTTAATTAATCAATTATTATCATGTCTTGTTTCCAAAAAATTTGAAGGGTGGCCAAATTAATCCATTCCCATAATTATAGATAATTAATTAAATAATTAAGAAATATTTTTTTAATATTATGTGGTCCACTGTAATTCATATTTTTTAAAATTGGGCTATTAAATATTATTATTTTATTTCATAATTAAGGCATGGTTTTCTAGGTGGAGTTAATGTTGAGTTTGTAAGGAAACTTTCCAAATGGAGCATTGCTTTATAGGATAGGGTATTTATGGGGGTTCCAAGGAAACCTGTTATTTTTTAAGTGGGCCAACTTTGGGGCAGTTTGAGAATAAAAACCAAAGAAGGAAAAAGTAAGAGTTAAGTGAATTATGGCAAGTGGAATAAGATGGAGACTATTATTTTTTCCAACTCATGTCTCTCTAAATCAAGGAGTGGAGAATATTTGTGGATAAAATTAGAAATTTATAAAAAGGAAACTTTCTATTGCCTGTGATATATATAAAATATTGAAATATTCTATTTGGGATATTTGGATTTGTACCACAAATATTATTTAAGATAGGTATCCTTATCAATTTGGGATCTTTTACCATTACAACCAATTTATATAGTTTTTTGCACTTGTGCTTCAATAATAGGATTCAAAGATGAAACCCCTTAGGTTGTTGTGAGTAGTGGATGAAAACCCATTGGGTTATGAATTAGAGTAATTAAAACCTTTGGTTTATGAGGGTGATCTCAATTAGAGTTGGCATCAGAGCTTTATGAAGTTTCAGATTCAATAAGTTCAATACATGTGTGTTTTTGTGGGATTTTGAATTTTGAATTTACATGTTAGAGATCTATTTAGATTTCAGCATCCAGAGTGTTTTATGATTATTTTAATAGTTAGTTCAGTGTGTGGTTTCATACATCTTGTAATAGTTAGATTTTATATTTGGTCTTGGAGAGTCTAGGGTTTATGAGGATTTTTGCATTTTATATCATATATGTTTATAATTTGTCAGTTAATTTAAAAGTGTATGAATATCAATGCATGTGTGGTATTTGGGAAAGTATATTATATTTGAGTAAATTTGGATAAGTTTTGAGTCTGGGTTATTACCTTATGAGTATATTTACATGAATTATAATATCAAGGTTATTATAGTGGTATCAGAGCTAAGATCTTTCTAGCTTGTAGGGAAGAAACTAATTTTTATGAAAAAATATGAAGACATTTGAAGAATCGATGATATAAATGTTGAAAAAAATTCAAAAATTTCAAAATAATTTAAAACCATGGATGAAATATATAGAGACAAAGAAAGTTCTTTTGAATAAACAAGAAAAGTTAGAAGTGAAATAATTTTCTAAGGATATAGGAAAGAAGATGGTGATACCATAAATAGTTATGAGTACACATGAGCCAAAATTACAAGAAAAGGTAAAACCAAAGTCTCAAGAGGTTGTGAATCTAAGTGCACATAAGGAAGAGAAAATAATATTACAAGAAGATGAAAGAGAACAAGGCTTGGATGAATCTACAATAGAAGATTTTTAGGAGAAATGTTTCTTGTAAATTAAAGAAATAATGGAACTAGAAAATATGGTTGAAAATAAACTAACCACATTACATACAAGCATAGAGGATGTAATGAGGACCCAAAAAAGGTGTAATGAATGGATGGAAAGAGATAAGAGAGCTAAGTTGATAGTCACTAATTTAGAACAACACCTTAAAAAATTCAAAGGTAAGGATGGTGAAAACATTTCATTAACTTCTAAGGTTGAATCTACACATAATTTGTGTCTTGAAGAAGTCAAGGAAGAGCCAAGGTTACATGAGAATCATATACCAAATATCTATGTTTATGAGCATGTTTTTAGAAAGGATGACCTAATTGAGACTTATTATATTTATGGTGAGGAGGGTGATACTAAAAATACTACAAATCCCTCAAATACCTTCAAATTAACTAATAGAGGTAAACATTTTGATTGCTTCTTGGATTACAACTTGAGAAATAAGGATGTTGGTAGGAGAAAGGATTTGTTTCATATGATGTCATTACAAAATTTATGTCGTGATGAGAAGTATTCCAATAAGATTGAAAAGAGAAAGGGTACAAAGTGGAAGGGAGATGTTTTCTCTCAACATCAAGATGTCTCATACTTAATGGTGTGGGATATAAGTATTTTGGAAAAATACAACATATTGAGTAAAGGTATACCTTATTTGGTAGTAGAATAAGATTTTTTTTCTTCTAATGATTGTATGTGTCAACCAATGGGTGATTTAGTCAAAGAATAAGATGATATAATTGATAGATGTAAAGGATTAAAGATGAAGGAACATTCACTAACCTCCAAACTTTTAAAGGGTATGGTAATGATTGGTTATCAGAATAGTAGGGTGAATGGATATGGATTTGAAGGAGATATTATAAATTACAAGGATATAGATGTTAAAGCTAGCTCAAAAATTCCTCCCTTATTAAATGTGGATGAGATTAATATTAAAACCTAAGGTATGAGCATAATGATCATTTATTTTTTTCTATTATGCCACTAAAAAAATTTCTTCATCATGGAAAGAGTGCACCAAAGGGTGATAGAGTGAGATGTACGACATGCAATATAGGGAACAAGGACACTTTTATTTCATTCCTCAATGTGTTTTAAAATAGCATCTAAGTAATATTTTAAGATTATAAGCAGATAGATGCATTGATATTACTCTTTAATTCTCCATATTTTACATTTGAAATGAAGGGAAGTCCATGCAGAAACTCTTAGAGTTTGTCATGTTCTCTAACCACATTGTGAAGGATCCATGCTCAAGGGTTATAGATAAATTATGGGAAAACAAGATCATGGATGATGAAAAAATGGAGATAGTCCCTATGTGAATCTTGATGTTAGATGTGGGTAAGCAAATCCAATGTCTTTTTAATGTTCAAAATTTTGTGACTAAGTTTGTTATGGTGCTTTGGGTATCAAACTACAAGCAAGTTGAAGGACTCATGAAAGAGGAGATACTACAAATTCTTAACATCATGAAGGAAATATAATTAGTCATTATTTTTGGTCAATAAGAGTTCTACATCATGAGTCTTGAAGGAATGAATAAAACTTAGAGCTTACATGGTTTGAATTTTATGGGAGAGTTCTCCATGAAAATGGAATCCAAGGAAGAAGATTATTCAACCACTTTTGGAATATTAAAATAGGTAATAAGTTCATGTCAAGTTCTTGTTATTTTATATTTCTACTTAATTTTATTATATAATATGATGCTTTAGGAGAATAAATTGGAATGTTATTAGTTCATAATAGGCATCCCATAACTTTTGAAACTTGGGAGTTGGAAGAATAAAATAAGGAAAGTTGGGCCATCATGCATGTTGTGGCCATGTTCAAACAATGCTTAGCTTATGGAATAAATGGTTTGAAGGCATCTCATAGTAATTTTAATTTATGTGTGAGTAAGATCCAAGATCATGAGGTATGTGATGATTCATTTGTTATGTGATTGGGAGGAATTAACATAGTCTTTTGTATTCAATGGTTTCACTTCAATTGTTATTTCTCACATAATTCCATGGAGCTCAAGTTTAAATTTGAAGTAAAATATGTGATGTTAAGAAGGTTTTCTCATGGATATCCACAAATGGTTACAATAATGGAGATATTTTCTCTCAACGGATGAGTTTTTTAGGAAATAATTAGTTTATTGATGCCTTATAAGGAATGTACATATAATATCGGTAAATCTCTTAACAAAAATAGTGTGGTGTTTAGTGACATGCCTCTAGGTTTACCACTATATATAATAATCATCATGATAATGTAATTAGGATATATATGACTATCATGATCACTCGATACCACCATCCCAACATGTACAAAAAAGAGTTGATTGATAAGCTACATGGTGATGATTATTATTCAAGGAAGAATTAAAGTATGGATATCATCAGACATGGATGAGAATAGAATATATTTAGGAGATTATTTTTGGGGTTCAATGGAGATACTTTGAGATTTTGGTTACACCATTAAGACTCAATAATGCACCATCCATCATATAATATGGTATGTATAAGGTGTTTGGTAAGCACTTTCACAGTTTCATATCAACATATAGGAATAATAACACCAATATATTTTAGTTTTTTCATCATTCTAAGGAGGGTAAAAGAGTGCATTTAGATATTTTGGCTCAAACTTGTCAATACACAATGATGTGGTTTCTAGATGGTATGTTGAAATATTTACAAGATATAAATTCTGAGTTCAACATCATTGTTGCTCATGATTTCATTATGTCATATAAAGGAAAAAGAAAATAATCCTAATTGACATTAGTTGAGCTTAAGGGAAATATGGTGAATGATAATAAGATTCCATGGTTGGAACACATTTATATTTTTGTTTAAAGAAGCCTCCACATCATAATATGGGATCCAAGAGACATATTTAGGCATGAGAAAGGGAAATATTGTGATAAATTCACAATAATTGTTGTTAAATATGTTATGAATGTTAACCCAATTGTGAAAGTTCATATGTTTATCATAGTGGTGTAGTGGAGACAAGGTGGGAAGTTTTAGAGATTTTTTTGGGATCTTGGAAACATTCTGAGTCAAGGTATTGGTAAAATTAGATTTCCATTTCTTAAATAAAATCAAGGATGTAAATTCATTCATTGCATCAAGGATCTTATGAAGGTTTGCATTCATGTTTTTGTGAGTTATGCACCTTTAATTGACATTTATACTCATGGGGTTAATAGATTTTTCATAGGGATGATAAAATAACATGAGTGATAAAAGGGTGTTGGGAATGTTGGGCCACATATATCTTGCATTAATATTTAGTATAAGTTAGCTCACTTGATAGGGACAACTACTAGATTACATGGGCACTACAGTTTGATTCAATACTTGGTCATAATGATACTTATGTTATGGTTTGCAATTTCTTGAGAACAAGAAATTTTAGTAAGGGATGATTTGTCATGTCCCATTTCAAAAAAATATAAAGGGTGCACAAAATGATCCATTCCCATAATTCTAGAGAACTATTTAAATAATTAATAAATAATTATTTAATATTGTGTGGTCCACCATAATTCATATTTTCAAAAAATGGGCCATTAAATATTATTATTTTATTGTATAGGTGGATCATGATTTTCTAGGTGGAGTTAATTTTGAGTTTATAAGTAAACTTTCCAAATAGAGTGTTGCTTTCTAGGAGAGGATATTGATGGGGGTTATAAGGAAACTTTTTGTTTTTATGTGGGTCAAATTTGGGATAGTTCGAGAATAGAAACCAGAGACAGAAAAAGTGGGATTTAAGTGAATTATGACAAGTGGAATAACATGAAAACTATTTTTTTCTCTAACTCATGTCTCCCCAAATCAAGGAGTAGAGAATCTTTATGGGTAAAATTAGAAATGTCTAAAAATAAAACTTTCTACTACCTATGATAGAGATAGAATATGGAAATATTCTATTGGGGACATTTGGATTTGTGGCCCAAATATTATTTAAGATAGGATAACTTATCATTTTAGGATATTTTTACATTACAAACAATTTACGTATATTTTTGCACTTGTGATTCAAAAATAGGATTCGAGGATGAAACTCCTTGGGTTTTTGGTAATTAGTGGATGGAAACCCATTGGTTGCTAAATCAGAGAACAAAAACCCTTTGGTTCATGAGGGTGATCTTATTCAGAGGTTAAATCAAGGATTACTAAAGTTTTATATTCAATATGTTTAATGCATGTGTGTGTTTTTAGTATTTTGAGCTTTGGATTTACATTTTAGAGATCTATTTAGCTTTCAAAATCTAGAGTATTTTGTGATTATTCTTAGTAGTTGGTTTAATATGTTGTTTCATATCTATTTTTATAGTTAGATATTATATTTTATACCAAAATAGTGATGAATATTTACATTGGAAAATCATTAAACTCATCATATCATGTATCTAGTCTTTAATATTTTATTTGAACTTCGAATGCTTGGCTTTGTTTATAAGGTTCAATCTTTACTCTATAGGCTTATTTCTTCTCACAAGGCTTGATAACACCCTATTTTTTAATGGTACTATTTCTAGGAACATTTTATAACTTTTTATCTCTATCATTATACCCTTCCTAAACACCTAAATCATCCAAAAAACTCATTCCATATATTTTCCTAATCACCTTATACCCACTCATTCACTAGCTTTTCACTAGTTCGCACCTCAAGGCATAAAACACCAAGTCTTAATATTGGTCTCATGAACACAATATATATTCATAGATGATATTTAAATATAAAATTAAACTTTTATTTATCCACTTTAACATATCAATCACCCTATTTCATCCACTATCACACCTCCACTCACTAGTGAGGCTATTTGGCTTGTAGCCTTTATTTTTAACAAATTTCCTTTGTTTGAAAATATGTAGGTAATATACAACATATAAACCCATATTTCACCACCCTATGTCTTTTTAAATATTTCCAAAAAATTTCAAGGTCTAAATCCATGTTTAGATAGTACTTACTTTGTAAGTACCTAATCAATTAAGCCTTTATGGCCCTACAACACACCCACAGTACTAATTATGTACTGTACAAACGTGGGATCAACCAAAAACCTTTAAAATATTATATAGGGAATTTAATAAAATTATATTATTAAATTTTAGATAATTCCACTTGTTCATTGAAAAGTTATGGGTTTTTAAAGTATAAAACCCTAGTTAGGCTTATAACCTTGACTCTTCAGGCTGAGAAGTGTATAAAATCCATATCTTTGGATTAAAAGTTTTTCAATAAAAAATAAGACATTTAAAAGGTATGTATTAACATATTACATATACAAAGATATATAACTCACCTCATTAAATGTTTTTATGTCTTCAAATGACTGAAACACAAAATTTTATGTATTAAAGATGACTGTGTAATGGTTTTAATAGACTATTAGTACTCAAATAAGTTATTAAATTCAAAAGGGTTAATTTTAATAAGTTTAATAATTATAAAAATATTCATGCTTTATTAATCCAATGCTCATTCACATATTTCAACACATTTATTATCTTTCTTAATACATGGCTATGTAATGATAGGGGTCTTACCTGTGCAATAGGGGTTTACTTTCTTGTTAATCGTGCATTATCCATTTTCCATTAGAGTATATTTATAACTATATATATTATTATACCATCAAGAAAAATTTACCTAAAAACTCTTCTGAACAAATACCACACTCTATACTTAAATAAACATCCTCAACTCACCTTCAATCCTTGACTGTCACATATGTTTGTAGGGTTTTTAGGTAGAGACCAATATTTCCTAAATCTCTTCACTTTAAAACCACTATATTAAATAAAAATAGGGTATATAAGATCTAAAAAGTATCTATAACTAATATAACATATAGTTTCATTCCTTTACCAGTTTCATCAACTCCATTTCATTATTTGCTTTCATGATTATAACCTACAGTCCATTCTTCAACCTACAACCACATACAATAACATTTCCGCAGCCTCTAGAGATTTTTTGAAATAAGATATGAATAAGAGAAATAAATATAAATTAAATTATAGATTTAAAATTAAAAAATTAATTTATTCTATTCATATGAACCATATTCTATTACATTTTTAGTCCATTCATGGACTTGTCAACTTTTTTGAGGAGTTTTTACATTCTTTTCTCTAGTTTCTCCTCCTAATTCTTATATATATATATATATATATATATATATATATATATATATATATATATATATATATCTTCTTTACTCTCCCACATGCCACAAATAAATTTCAACTTTAATTTTGCATCCAACATCTACAGTGGTTGTGTTAGTTACATTTACAACTTCTTTTACATTGGCCAACTCAATGTATGAGTGGCAGTTACATTAATCAACTTGACTTTTGATTGTTACCACATTAATAAATTAAACATGAAATGTATTTAAAAATTATTTTCATGATTCCTTGGACATTTTAACCACTTTATCTAACCTATTCACTTCCTACCATGCTTATGGTCCTTCTAGGTTTAGTTCAAATATTTGAATTTTTAAATTAATACTTTTGGAGGGAAAAATGAAAGAACACATAAAATTACTCTTTATGACTAAAAATAAATTCTAAAGGCACAAGTGGACCCTAGAGGATCCTTCAAACACACTTGTACCCAAAAATAGACCAACTTTAACCTCTAACTAACATATGACTTTTTCAACAAAATAAAAATGATGTCTATTTGTTTGATGATCTTGCATCATACTCCCTAGGGGGAGAAACTTTAGTGATATAAACTTCTTTCTTTCCTTTTAGTTCATTATTTGAGTATATTTTTCTTACCTTACTAATGCTCCTAATTTCTTTCTCATTTTTCCTGATTAGGCTCTTATACTTTTTCATCTTTTCCTTATTTATCTTCCTTGTCAACTCTTCCTCTACCTCTATGAGGTGTATGCACTATTTAATTTTTTTTTATACATGTTATACCTTTTCTAAGTAAATTTATCCCTCACCATCCTATATTGAAAACAAATGGTTATTACTCTTCTTGCTTACTCTTATTCCATGGTTTCCTTCTTCATGGATCTCATTTGGTTCTTGTTTATTTAGGTGTCTTCGATTCTTGGAATTGTTTTTTCCTTATTATAATGGAATCATAAGCATATAAATCATTGTCATTTTCTCAAATACACTCTCTTTTTTTTTCTTAATTACAATTTACCATCTCTTGATGTTTCTTTCTATGACCTTACTCATCTTGCAAGAACAAACTCTTGTCCAATTCATCTTCAACATAGTACAATGTGGTTTTCCATATTATTGAATTGTTATTAACATGAAAATAAACTAATAAATCTACTGTAACTTCACAAAATGAATATATTACCTTGTTGACTTTCTCATGATTTAACTACTTGATATCTTGTGGCTTTACTTCCATAAATCTTTATGATTCCTTAATATTCTCCATTCTTGATTATTCTTTGAGATAATCCATGATATTAACCTTATATTCTTCACCTACACATATCCCTTTCAATGTATTGAAAGTCATTTCTATAACATTCAATTCCTCCTCCAACATGAGAGCATCTGCCCTCCATAATCTTCATAAAATTTTGGACCATATTGTCTTTCATATTCTTCAAAATTATTTCCTACTTCAGCTTGTACAATCGTTATATCTTAAATATTTAATAAGTCCTCATTCTCCATAAATGCTTGACCTTTATTGGCATTTGAACTCTCACATTGATTCCCACTAGTGCTCATTGACATTATTTGCCATGTTTTTTAGTCTCTTTCTATGATCACATGCTTTGATTCACAAAATTCATCATCATACTTATGCTACACTATTTTCTTACCTTTACATTGGCTTGTGTACTCTACATACTTTTTATCCTGTTTCCTCATGGAGTTACTTATTTTTACCTTCACCTCTTTATCTTTTATTGCCTCCACCATGTCTTCTTGTTTCTTTGACTTGTAATTTTCCTCTCTCTTTATCCTCTCTTAAATTATGCCTATAAGACTATTTTTGTTCTCTTTATATGTTCTTCACTACCCATTTTTTTCCTTGTACTTTCTTGGACTGATATTGATTGCTTATCTCACCTTCTTTATTTTTGGCTTGATGTCCTATCATGCTATCTTGATGCAATCTACCCTTTAATTATTTTCTCCATGCGTGCTCTTATGTTCCACTTGTACTCTTACCTTTCATGATTCATTACTTGATGTTATCCTTATTCATCCTAGCACCTATTGCCTTGAGCCACTTAGGCCAATCATAACCATGCTCTATTCCTATCTTTGATGGATTTACCTTGTTCTTTACTTGGCGAATCTAAATATTAGTTTATTTTTTATCAAATATACAATCATAATCAATACTTAAGCATTAATTTACCTCCATATAGGACTGATATAATCTCATATTCTCTTTCATGTCTTTATGGCTATCTATCTCTCTTACTTCCACTGTAATGCTTGTCAGAGAATCATGAAATTCCTCTTCCACTTCATCTTTAGCATGCTGAGTTTCTTCAATGTTTACCATCTTGACTTCTAAAACTAGTTCTCTTTCCTTATCATCTTCTTTTTTATTGATGAGTGATTTTCTAGACTCATTCTTCAGAAGTATTAAGACCTTAATCTTAGCCTTCATCAAAATTTTCTTCACACCTACATATACACACTAAAAATCAATATTAGAATATAAAATTAGAGACCACATAGTCTCCATAAATGTCTCTTACATAGACATTCTCCTCTTCTTCTCATCTTCTCACTCAAGTTCTTCTCTTGGAAATTCTCTCTCCTTATTCTCCTTAAAATGAACTCTTTCCTCATCTTCTTTATATTGTTTCTCTCTGGTAACTCCTCATTCCTCATGCCTCTATGGGTTGTATCCTCTTTGTCCTTCTCTTTCCTCAAGGCACTCATCATGTGCCTTTTCTCTCTCATAAGTAGCTCTAGTGGCCACTTCACCCTATTATTTACATTGAATCCAAACCATTGGCTTCCTTTATCTTTCATGAGCTTCACCATGAGCTCTATCTTCTCTAAATTCTACCCCAACTCTCTTCTTATCTCTTTTACTTCTTTCTCTACATGTATCTTGTCTTTTCCTTCACTTTCTAGGAATTATTTAGACCACTCTCTTAACAAGATGCCTACTTGCCTCTTAGAACACTCGTAGATCTGATTCTCTTTCTATAGTCCTTATTTATGACTTCCTATCTTCCTTTATTCTCTCTTGGAGTCTTATTATTCTTTCTTTCTTGAGCTTTTATGTTCTTTCACTCTCTATCTCTTCTAGTTATCTCAACTAGTTCAAGTCCTTACACTAAACTTAGTGAATTTATTTCTTATTTATCAATACCTATACTGACCTAAATAGGTCATATATACACCATACTTCTCCCATGATACACTGCAATGTCACTTCATGCATTCCTCATAACATTCCTTACCTATCTCAAATCAATAAGATTAAGAACTCAATACAAAATCAAACCAAGATTTTACCTTGTTTAGATACCAAATTATGTTTAATTACATGGTAAAATTCTTAAACTCATCATATCCTATATCTAGTATTCAATCTTTGATTTGAACTTCAAATGCTTGGCTTTGTTCATAAGGTTCAATCTTCACTCTGTAGGCTTATTTCTTCTCACAAGGCTTGATAACACCCTATTTTTAATTGTATTATTTATATTCAATTTTAATACCTTATTTATATATCATTATACCATTCCTAAACACCTCAATCATCTAAACAACTCATTCCATTCATTTTCCTCATCACTTTCTACCCACTCATTCACTAGCTTCTTACTAGTTCACACCTCAAGGCGTAAAACACCAAGTCTTAATATTGGTCTCTATATCATAATATATATTCATATATTATATTAAAATATCATATTAAACTTTTATTTATCTCATTTAACCTCTCAATCACCCTATTTCACTAATTGTCACACCTCCACATACTAGTGACACTACTTGGTTTGTAGACTTTTTTTTTCACAATTTCACATTGTTTAAATAATTTATAGGTTTTATACAACATATAAACCCATATTTAACCATAATTTATCTTTTTAAATACCTCCATAAAGTTTCATGGTCTATTTTCATGTTTAGATAGTCCTTTCTTTATAAGTACCTAGTCAATTAGGCCTTTCTAGCCCTACAACACACCCACATTACTAGTTTCATACTATACAGATGTGGGATTAAAAAAAAATTTAAAATATTATATATGACATTTAATAACATTATATTATTAAATTTTAGATAATTACAGTAGTTCATTCAAAATTTATGGGTTTTTTAATTACCAAACCCTAGCTAGGCTTATAACCTTGACTATGTAGGCTGAAAAGGGTATAAAATCCATATGTTTAGATTCATAGTATTTCAAGAAAAACTAATACCTTTAGCAGGTATTTATTAAAATTTTACATATCCATAAATACATAATACACCTCATTTAATGCTTTTTTGGCTTCAAATGACTGCAACATATAATTATGTGCACTAAAGATGACTCTGTAAGGGTTTCAATAGATTGTATGTACTTAGATAAGTTTTTAACATAAAAAGGTTATTGTTAATAACTTTACTCCTTATAAAAATATTCAAACTTAAATAATGTAATTCTCATTCACATTTCTCAACACATCTATGATATTTATTAATATATGACTGTGTAATGACAGGGGTCTTGTCTATGCAATGGGGGTTTACCTTCAAGTTAATTGTACATTATCCATTTTACATAGAATATAATTATAACTATATAAATTAATATACCATAAATTAAACTTTACTTAAAAACTCTTATCAAAAAATACCACACTCTATACTTCAAGAAACGTCCTTAACTTACCTTCAATCCTTGACTGTCACATATGTCTATAGGGTTTTAAGCAAAGACCAATATTTATTCAATATCTTAAATTTCAAACCAATATATTCAATAACAAGGGGGTATATAATATATAAATATTATCTTGAACTAATATACCATATAATTTACTTCCATCACAAGTTTCATCAACTCCATTTCATTCTTTGCTTTCATGACTGTAACCTATAATCCATTTGTCAACCTACAACCACATATAAGATTAACATTTACACAACCTCCAGGGCTTTTATAAAAAAATGTATGAATAATATAAATAAATATACATTAAAGGAGAGATTTAACACAAAAAATGACTTTCATTTATTCATATGAACCATCTTCTATTATATTTTTAGTCCATTCATGGACTTGTCAACTTTTTTGAAGAGTTTTACATTCTTCTTTTCTTTGGTTTCTCCTCCTCATTTTTGGAGATCTCTCTCTCTCTCTCTCTCTCTCTCTCTATATATATATATATATATATATATATATATATATATATATATATATATATATATAGAGAGAGAGAGAGAGAGAGAGAGAGAGAGAGAGAGAGAGAGGGAAAGAGAGAGAGAGAGAGATCTCCAAAAATGAGGAGGAGAAACCAAAGAAAATAAGAATGTAAAACTCTTCCCACATTCTAAAACTAACTTCTAAATTTCCATTTCCATCCAAAATCTATGTTGGTTGTGTTAGTTACAATTACAACTTCTATTACATTGGCCAACTCAATGTATGAGTGATAGTTATATTAGTGAACTTGACTCTTGATTATTACCACCTTAATGAATTAAACATGAAATGTATTAAAACCTTATATTCATGACTCCTTTTACTTTTGTACATATTTCTCTCACATATTCACTTCCTACCATGCTTATGGTCTTGTTAGGTTTAGTTCAAATATTTGAATTTTCAAATTTACACTTTTGGAGGGAAAACTCCAATCACATATAAAATTACTCCTTATAACTCAAAATGACTTATAAAGAGACAAATAGAGCCTACAAGATACTTCAAAGACACTTGTATTTCAAAATAGACCAAATTTTACCTCTATCTAAAATATGACATTCACTACAAAATAAAAATGATGTCTCTTTTCTTGATGCACTTGCATCAATTGGTCAAGCATCCATGAGCAATTTTTCATTTCATATCATATATGTTATATAATTTGTGAGTTAACATAAAAGTGTATTAATGTAAATTCATGTGTGGTATTTTGGAAAGTATATCATATTTGAATACATTTGCATAAGTGTTGTGTTTGGGTTATTACCTTATGAGTGTGTTTGTATGAATTATAATATCTAGGTTATTACAATTATGCACACCTTTTATTCAAATTTATTTAATAGATCAAAAAACTAAAACTCACCCAAACATCCTCTAGGATTATTTCAACCATGTTTTGACTCATCCAACCACCATCCTTAACTTCCTCAACCCTCTAGTGAGTCAGCTTGGAAAATTTTAATCAATTTTATCCTTTCTTAATGACTCACTCAACCAACATCCCTTTTCTCTTATACTATGGAATTGGTCATCATCCTCATGGATGAGGAATAATTTTCAACCATTGATTATTTTAATAATTATAAATATTTAAATAATTTTCCACCATTCTATCGATCCCCCTAAAATTTATAAATAGTCATGCAAGCCATCACTTTCATCCATCCTAGTGCTACCAAATTTATGAGTGAATCCCAAATGAATACAATCCACATAAATATCATTTTCATACCATAATGTTTCTTGAATTGCCTTTCATTGTATAATATTGAGTAACCACATTTAGATAGTAAAACCACTTTGAATGGCAATAGAGGAAGTTCACGGTACTTCAAAGGTATAAGTTTATGTTTTAGTTTTCTTGTATTTGTAGCTTTGTTATAGGTTTATTGATTTTAGATTAGAATTCATTTTTTTAGTCTTATCTTAACTTAATTTTCATATATAGATTCCTTTCACATGTTTTTTATGTTACATTATATCAAATAAAGGTTATTCAAATATTATTGGTTATTGGAATTATTTTTGGAATTCCAAATCAAAATGCATAAACATAAATAAATATAAAACCATCTCACATTATTAGATGGAGCATCTATGTGTCATCTCAGACAAATATATTATGGTATAATCCGACAAGGATCTATGAAATGCTGAGAAGACTAATCCAAAAAATGCTTCGAGGCTACAATCAAAACTATCTATTCCATACACATTTAAAATAAACACTCTGTTAATAATTCCATGCTCATTATATATATTAAACACACTAATTACCATTCATATTCACACCAATAATCACTTCAATTTATCCAACATTCTTCTTTTTCACTCTTAACATTTTCAATTAAATTTTTACTTTTTAAATAAATTATCTTTAACCAAAAATCAATATGTTTTTGTGGTTAAATTATCCTTTTTGAAACCTTTATTTTGGAAAAAATGAGAGGTAAATGGAGTTCTGAGTCAAACATTGTGCCCTCTATAAGCTAATCACTACATTTGTTAATTAATTTGCCACTATCTTCAATGAATTTGCCATTATCCATGCCAATTTAGACGTTATGAGAATTGTGAAATCATTTTCTCGTCATTGTATTCAGTTAATTCACCATTATCCATGCCAATTTTTCTATTCTGATAATTATGAAATCATTTTATCACCAAATTTGCCATTGTCTTGAATGAATTCACCATTATCCATGCCAAATTTTTCATTTTGAGAATTGAAAATTTCTTTTACTCTCCTTTTATAATCATTTAACTTCACAAAACTAGATTTGTTTTCCCATACATCCCATAATCACCCCTACATATTTCATTCATAAATTAAATCCATGTTATCCAATCATGTGATCCATTATAATTAATCTATGTAGTCAATTACCTTATTTGTTTATGCTTTCACATCAATCATCCAAAATCATTTCTTAATATTTTCATTTCATGTCTTGCACTATCAATTGGAACCAAAAAATCACATCCATCCTTTATCCATAAATATATAATTAAATCAATTATTAAATTATTTAAATCCAAGCTTGTAGCTTTTCCATAGGATATATCATTCCCAGGTTTGATCCTATGAACCTTGATTCATTGGGTACCTCAAAACATGTAGCTTATCTTGGGATATATCATTCCCAATGCACTCCTTACATATATCATTGCTTGGGGGAATATCAATCCAAAATCACGTCCAATCATAATGTGAAATAATTTGCATAAGTCAATTAATAACATTTGTGGTTTAATCTTACATTGCATCATTAATTTACATCTCTTCTCACATTGGAAAAACTACATCTATTCTAATTCCCCAAATGGATTATGTCCATGGTGGATTATATAGGAGGGGCTTAGAAATATGGGGTCTATAGGGTTAATTTGACCACCTTCATCCATCCAAGTAATTTCATACACATTTTATACCATCATTTAATTAAAGTTATATATCTCCTTAGTAATGTTTACAACTATGAATGTTTTAAATCTATCTATATTTTTCATTTTATGCCCTACATATTAGCATTATTAGGATATATCATTCCCACATCTATTCCTGAGATCCTTGATTCTGAGAAAAACCCAAGTGTGTAGTCTATAAATGAGAAATATTATTTTTCCAATATATTCTATATCAATTATCTATTAGGGGAAAATAATTTACACATGTTTTAATCTTATAAGTATGATATCAAATTTAAGTACTAATATCTATTGATGATTTTCATTATCACTGCTTCCTCATTTTCTTTTCAATAAGTTTGAGCATTACTCCACTTTATTGCACAAACACTCTAGGGGGTATCATAACATTCATTTTTTATAGAAAATATAATTGCATTCATTTTCATTCACATGGGGCAACTTTTTCTTCTCAATCATCAACACTCTACTTTACTATTGTTCAAAATGGTATTGATTCATAAAACTATTTTAAATAGGGGCAAATTTATACACCTAAATTTCATTATTTAGTTTCAAATTTAACTTTGACTTTATAACTCTTCTTTTTCCAAAAATTTAAATTCAAACTAACATCATTTCCTTCCAAACTTGAATAATTGAATAGTATTATTAATTAATCAATTATGAACACCTTTTCTCAAAATTTATTTAGTAAATTTAGATTTTCCACCTCACCTAAACGTCCTACATGATTATATTATCCATGTGTTGATTCATCTAACCACCCTCCTCAACTTCCTCAACCACTTAGTGATTCACCTTGGAACTTTTTGACCAATTTGACCCTTTCTTGATGACTCACTCAACCAATTCTCTTGTTTATCTCAACCTATAGAATTAGTCATCATCCTCATGGATGTGGACCACTTCTCTATCATTTATTATTTGACTAACTATAAATATTAAAATAATTATCCACCATATGATTGATCCCCCCAAAACCTATAAATAGATGTGCAAATTATCACTTTCATCCATCATTACTTATGCTATCAAAGTCATATAAAATTTATGAGTGAATACAAAATTAATCCAATCCATCCAAATATAATTTCCATACCAAAATGCTACCCAAAATTCATTGAATTTGATAAAATTAAGAAACCACATTTAGAGATCAAAGCCACTTTGAATCACAATAGAGGAAGCTCTCAATACTTCAAAGGTATAAGTTTGTGTTTTAGTTTTCTTACATTTTTAGATATATCCTAGGTTGATTGAGTTTAGGTTATATTTCATGTTTTAGTGTTATCGTAGATTAGTTTACATATCTATATTGCCTTCAAATATAAGATATACATTTTGAAAAGCAACAAGATCTCATCACTAGTTAGACACCTAAAATAAAACATAGTCATGTTCAAGATTTTGAGGAGGCTGGTAAGAATCCTACCAAGGGAAGACATTTACTTGCATCTATGTTATCATTTATGTTTGAAAATACTCGCCCAAATAATTTTATTAATAATATTTTCATGAAATTTAATCAAATTTATGTTATAAAACTTAGATATATACCTATATTCAATTGACATGAAAGACCTAGGGTAGATTTTAATAAATATCTCTACCCAAACATTAAATTATGATGAAGACTAAGGGTGGTAAAAATACCTACCAAAGTAACTTATTTATTAAACTTGACATAGATGTTTTATTTATGACAACCTAGGGTTAAATCCAGTATTGTCTATTATTAAACTAATATGGTCGCTTTGGTAGTATCCATAATATCATTTTTATCATCAAAAAGATATGTAATTGGTTGTTCCCAAGTTATATACCTTACGGATTTATCATAAATGGTTTAATTATGTAAAGAGTTGTATTTTATTAGGTCATTTTCAACTTCAACTCTCATTGGATTCACTCCTTCATTCATGCCGCTATATTCATGACTTCTCATGTCAAACTTGATTGTGTCTACTACTAATAAGATTTAATGAGTGTTGTAATCCCATTATATAGGTTACTTCAAAGATTTTATGTATTTAGGTGTAAGGATAACCACTTGAGTCTCTCTTCTTCCATCTATCATGAAAGGATGGGTGTCAAATGTGTACCACCAAGATGTTAATCCTCTAGAGATAGATTTCCAAATGTAGGAGCAATAGCATATGATATGGGTATTTTATATGCATATCATATATCTTCTTTATATATCTACTCCAACTCTTATATTTCAACTTTAGGTTGAATATAATACGCATTTGATTCTTATTATTTTACACACATCTCTTTGTTACTCAAATATTTATGTGGGAACTTTCTTGGAATGATTGTTATCTCTTCATTATCATAATCATTATCATCACTACTCTTAGGGATTGGTTATTTCCTTTTAAATGAAACGTTCTAGTTAACATGACTACTTCAACATCCATCCCATTTAAGCATCCATAGATTCTATGTTTTGAACTAGGAAATTTAGTCTCATGTGTCATCCCACACATTGCTTGTGTAACATCTCCTACAACAAATAACACTTTATTATCAAAATTACCAAAATGAGCCTAATTATAAAAACAATGGAAAAACCTATTGATCAAGATTATAAATATCATAATCAATTATATTTGGAGCCATAAAAGGGTTCTCTTTTATCATATGGAAGTCTAGTTGGACATAAGCTTGAGGCAAGGTTTGATTATAAGGTGCACATTGGTCCACAAGATGACATATAGATAAATAAGTCTAAACTATTTTAGGTGTGGACACCTATTTACTCTAGTGATTAGAGTGGATCAAAACCATAACCATATAGCATAATTTATTGTTTAATGATGAACATGTCTTGCTAAACATATTTCAAGGATGGAATGAAGATGGGGTCTTATTAATAAGCAAAATAATTTTGGGATCTAATGTTCTAAGATAAATTTTAATAATCACCACATTTATTTGTAGGAATGAGTCTTTCAACTATTGAATGGTCTTATTGGTTCATTAGGATCCATACAATTTTTATTAAATTGATAGGATAATATAGCAGGGTCAATAGGTACACTGAAATGGTTGACAAATATATTTTCAAAGATACTCCATGAAGTGATATATCCATTTTGCAGACTTATGTACCAATGGTAAGCATATTCATCTAGGTAATATTTAAATAAGTATAAAGACACATCTTCATGGTAGATATAGGTTTAGATCATTACCTATTTAAATCCCTTAATGTGTTATTTAGTAGTTTGAATCCCACCATGGGTATATTTTGAAAACAAATTATTAGGATTCGTAGGCTAGTCATGAGTAGACCCTATAATGTTCAAAGGGAAAAAAATCCCACCCAACTAAGTTAAGGCCATAATTGGGTTAAAGGTAGGTAATAATATCAAAATAAAAAATAAACATTAGATAATATCTTATTCAATTTTCCATCTTTTACTACACTATTAGTGTGTTGTTTAGACACACAATAGGGTATGGAAAACATAGCCACAAGACTAAAACTAGTTCTAAATCTAAATAAATATTATAGTTTAGGTCCTCTTTATAGCATTAATTTTTTATGATTTATTTATCACACCAAATTAGGTAAGATGGAATTCACCCATTCTCTTTTAAAATGAGATAAAAAATCCCTAATGTCTCCATTTAACAGATCTTAGCTTGCACGATAACTCAAAAGTTGATGTAAAATTGTTCCATTTCAAGGAAACTATTTAAAATAAATATAGATAGAGTATAATTAGGGTATTGTGGATTAGTTGATTATCTAATCATTAAAATGAATTTGTCATGAAGATATTATTTATTTTATAATTATTCATTGCATACATGGGTTCAATAATACATTGATAATCATGACAAGGTTTTCAATAAATATAAAGCTTTTAAACATGGATTGAAACTTTTAGATATATTATACTTAATATAATAGATGTATTAAAAATAAAAAAAGGTAAGGGAAAATAGAAATATGTAAGCTTTTTTTGTAGTTATAATAATTCTAATTCATTTGACTTAGAAGAAATATGTAAAACCAATTTGTTACTTGGCTTGTAATTAATCAACCATGGATAAAGATGGTGTAAGAATCTAAGCTATTTAACTATGAATAAATATGGACAAAACCACCATTCACATTTACAAATATTGAATAATAGTCTTTAATGCCTTTCAATTTTTTAGATATTTGCTTGACAATTAGTTTTGGATCCACCTTAGTTAGGGTAATTATGTAAAATTATTCACAAAAACATTGCTTACAATAAAATTTGACCTAATAAAGAAAGAAAAATATTAAAAAATGTTTGTTTGTATACTTTATTCTATCTCTAATCAACTAACCTCCAATTCTATCTTATTGATGCATTTATATATTTTTTCAATAGTCTCACCCATTGGCCATGTGGTTGAAAATATCCTATGCATTATCCACCTGCCAAGTAGCTACAAGTATTCAATAATAGACATCTACTAAGGCACAAATTTAATGTGTGTATATATTTATATATAACATCTCTGTTGATGGACATACCCTTTTCCATAAATATTATTAATATGGTAATATTGGATTTATGTATCATTTCAATTGACACATATTCAAGTTGAATTCCACTCCTTTGTATGGGTTACTATTGTATTAAATGTAGGGGCATAATATTTTATCTTCCTATTGTGAATACTCTTTTTTTATATTGACTATGCACAGGTGTTCATTGTCCTTTTGTGATCTTAACTTATTTAATTTTACTATGAAAACCATTGTATAACTTATCACAATATTAGATTCACCTTGGAATCTATTTCCATGATATTTTGGCACTAGGTGATAAGATATTTAATAACTGCACAAATTTGATTGTATTCATAGTCTAATTCTAGGATTTAAATGGGATAGATGGGTAAAATGGGTGTCATTTTCATCTTAAGTCTCTTCATGGAGGACCATGTATCTTATTTGTAAATATCACCCTATGTGTCAATTTATCATTAATACATAACATGTTGAGTATTGACTTTTGTTTATGCCATGATGTAACAAGATCTTGAAAAGTGGCTATATTTCACTCACTCAGAGATCTATGGGTCCTTAATTATTTTTCCATGTATTATTTTCCCCAAAGTCATGAAATTATTCCACATGGTATCATCTTACAGACTCACTCAATCTCAACCTCATCACACTGGTTATGCTAAAACTTGGGTGTGGAGAAACAAGATGATTCCTCATGAAAAGGTTTGGTTCTAGGTCTAAAATCTTTTGGAGAAGAGAAAATCTAATATGTTGATAAGTGGAGCTTGTTAGTTGAGTCTATAACTATAGAGATATAATTAGGTATTAGATTTTAAATAAATTATAGCCATTTTACTTTAAATTAAAAGACTATCGATTAGACCTTCAATATAGGAAAAATGACTAAGTATAAAAACATCAACAAAAATCCTATAAAAATATCAATTGAGGAGGGGATTATTTTTAAAGACATAATTAATCCTCTAAATTAAATGATTAATTAATTCTTTTTTAGATCAAAAATAATAGAAAAGTAGTTAATTTAAATCCTCTTAAGTGATGAATTAAATTCAAAATCCAAACACTTTAAAAGATTCAATAGTTAAGTGTGAAGAGGAAAGAACACTAGATTTATGGTAGTCTTGATGGGCTAAAAGGATATTAATTATAAACATGTATAATGTTAACATGGGTGCTAATTCTCTATCTAGTTGGTAGTTAACATCATGTGACATACATTTGCTCACTTGGGGAATGATTTAGTGTTTTATTAGAATAATGACCTATAAGATCTTAGTGATATGATATATTGACATGTGTCCAAATATCATTCACCTAAGACCTAATGAAACACTTTCAAGCATATATACCACTTTTAGGGCTCAAAGAACCAATATCATACCACTTAGCACTATCTTGGGCATCTAAAGGGTTTATTATCATCGATAAGTATATGGATTACATTAGGGGTCCAAATAAATGAGATTACACCAAATGGAATGATGTCATTCATCCATGATGTTTAAGGACTAGGCTCACAAATCTAGAAGCCAAAAAAAGTGAGTAACTAGGATCATGACACTTGTTCAAATCTCAATTATTTAAAACATCTATGGTGAGTCAAAGAAACTCAAATGCCCATGGAAGTGGGGATGTGGGATTGTGCCATGTGACATGATCCCACTTACCCAAAATTTATTGAAAAAATGACTAAGGAAAAAAAGGGCTCAAGAATATGATCGAATAAAAATTGGAAACTCCTCACTTACCTAGGTAAACATGGGGTAATTAGGTGACCATTAGCTTGTGGGGAAATCACATAGTCATTAAACTTAAATTATGAAATTTAAATAAAAGGGATAAGACTATTAGTTTAAAAGTGACTAAGTCCCAAACAAATAGTTTATAAATTCTTGGTCATTTAATTAATCTCAAATCCACATAAGCCCATATTCTAAAAAAAACCAAGTAAAAGAATAAAATTGCATGCATGTCTAGTCTTTTTAGATGGAAATAAAGTAAAAATTGACCAAATTTCTTAGGAAAATAAGTAATAAAAATTTCAAATGATTAATAAATTTTCATAAATTTGAGGTAAAATGGTATGGAACTAAGAACTTTAATTAGTTTTAAAATGTGATTTAAAATAGATTGGGACTTATCATATTTAAATAGGGTCATAAATTTATATCAATATGGACCCAATTCCCAATATAAATCTAGTTACCCAAAGCTCTTCTATACTATATGCATATAATGGATTATTCAATTTCAAACACAGTTCAAAGAGTAAATCCAATACAATATCAAACCTACAACTTGTCAATAACCTTTTCAATCAAACCATGAATAAAAGAGACCCAAACTTTATTAGACTAGAAGACTAGATTCTAGATTAAAAAATAGGTTCCATGATTTAAGTACTAAAACTAGGACATGTGTATAAACAACGTGAGTGTTTTAAGAGATCATGTCAAATAATTCTTCATGTTTTTCCAAGAGATTTCATACAATGATAATTACTTAATTAGATTATTCCCTCAGAGTCTAGGGTCTAAGATTTGGAATTCTTTTTACATTTTCCTAAGGGATACATCAAAAACTTTGAAAATCTATTCAAAATATTTTATAAACAATTATCATACAATGTGTTTAACCCTTTTTATAATTAAGGGTTGGGAGAATAACCTAATCAATTAATTAAAAGACTATTCTATAAATAATCTAATTAAATAATTCATATTCCTAATATATTCTAATATAATGTTGAATTATGTAAATATGATAAATATAGACAATATAATGACAAACAATAAATTTATTTCTTAATCAACAAAAAGGAATAATAATAAACTTATTTAATGATGTGAAAATATATTGGATAAGTACATGTGAATAAATAGTGAGTATGATTCTCATTTGTGATTCTTCATATTTTAAAAATTAGCTAGCTATCAACATGGACACTACTATTGAAATAATGATAGTAGTGTTGCCATTTATTTCATAAAAATGACACTTATTTCCAAAGTTAAGGACATGCCCTTTTATATAAATTATAGATATGATTTTTAATGTTCCCTATCAAGTTATAAATTATCTATTTGAATCATGCACAAAGGTTATGGATATCAATATGCATCTCAAAACCCTATGTCCTCAAATTAAAGCATTCCACCTTGAAAAATAGGGTTATATTGGCTTACGTGAAGTTGAGATGACCTCAAAGACCCCTTTATCAATGAGTGTTTACTACATATCCTTATAATTTTAAGAGGGCCTCAAAATGATGTAATTCTCCCCCTTATGTAGGCTTGTGTCTGAATAATGGTATAATAATCTATATATGAGTACATGTAGTGATATATCTTAAAACTTGGTAAATACTATTCATGGGTTTCTATTTGAATCCATTAGACTTGAAATAATACTTTTCCTATGATTTATATAGAAATAGGTAATCATTTCCCCTTTTTAGGTCAACCCCAACCTATACATAACTCAAAAGGCACTATGCAGTGGTGGGTCCCTCCTAAATAAGATTGAGTGTAGATATTCCTTGAATGTACCCAAATTTGATGATTAGCATAGATCTATATATCAATTAAGTATCGATGAGAATCGTAAACAAAGTCTATTTCTCACCCCATAAAATATTTCCACACTATCAGGTATAATTTAGAATCAAAGGTACACATAAGCTTTGTGCATAAGGTTCCAAGACTTCAGGAAGTAAAATCAAAGAATTGCATAGAGTGCTACATAAAAAAATCATATACACATAAAATCAAATCCTCATTCTATCTACACTCTCTTCTTCAAGGACCCCTTTAGTCTAGATGGTAGGATACCATACTTAAATTCCATAGTTTTATGCATGTGATTACATAATTCACAAATCATACATTAGAATTTGCACTACTCACTACGTAGGTTCACATATTTCAAACACTTATGTAGAGTTACACTTCATTGCCTAGCCTTCAAATAAGACTTCTTATAATGAAGCATATTTTATGATTCCATAAAAAATGGGGACATGTACTACCTATTCTACTATGCATTCTTTAGTGCATTTACCTTGCATAGAATGTGACCAAGTAATAAAGTAGTGCACATGAAAAGGCACATATCAAGTGTGTACTTGATTCATGAGTGCAAATATCAACTAGGTTATCAAAGATAAAATAAAGGTTCACATTATTTTCTAAGAATACTTACAATTTACACAAAATTTGGTTAAGTCTCAAGTGCACACTTTTTAGTACATACATAATTCCCAATAGTTTCATGTTGATCCCTTCTACGTGTACATCAATGACATGGTGAGATGAATGAAACCTAAATAGTTTCCATGTCTGTAGAGCTAGATGGACTAAAAATTTGTAGAAAAGGTATAGGTGGTAGTTGGGGGTAGTTGATAATCTCAAAAAGTAATTTCAAAATAGGGTATACCATAAAAATGACAAATCCAACTATAACCCTAATGAGGCATGATGGAAAGTCATAGGAATGTGGTCAATGGTAAATCCTAAGGAATTCAAGTGGTTGAGGCTTATAATTTATATTACAATAGAATCATGGCAACATAATTATTATTCATAGCCTCAAGTCACTCAATTGATTCATTATTAAGATTTATAACCATCCCAATAGTGGTTATAATCAATCAATGACCCATGGGTTTGCCATTTTCTAATAATCCTGGGTTTTTCCTTATAAAAGAGGTTGATATTTTTTAGGCAACCTCAAACTATCAAAATTTTCCCTACGAAAGAACATTTGTTGGCTAAATATTACATTTTAATGAGAATTAAGTTTACCTCCCTCTATTCTTCTTACACTCTATGGGATAATTATGTTTGTTAATCTTTGTTTCTAGGCAATGTTTACCCCTCTCACATTTTCAATTCCCAAAACCTTTATGTGGAACTTTAAACTCAATTATAGGTCATATCCTATATGTATTTGGGTCTATGTTGACATTATCTATGGATCATTTATCATCCCTCTTACTGTTGCACTATGTTCTCATGCCTCTATGTGAAACACTTATGCATTCAAAGGTGTCCTTAGTGAACTATGTGTGATAACATATTCTTATCAAATATTTTTGATGTATCCATAGTAATAAGAGCACTCACTCTATTCTCGGTGCATCACCTTTCACTTTCCATTAAATTTTTACCTTTTCCCTCCATTTTCCCTCAAAATCTTAGTTTTAGATTAGCATTTAATTTACCTTTCTTCTCTTTAAGTCTATGCACTAGTCATAGACCAAGTACACCTAGAATATAAGTAATTTTACCTACTTTTGAGGCTCATCCCAAAGATCATAAGGGTCCTACATGTAGGGGATATTCTCATAGTTGTGATGAGATAATTGATGCTCCACATAATCAAGTGAGTGATAACACTTCCACACCCAATCCTAAACACTTTTGCACCCTACACAAGGCATTCGCACTCTACTCCCTACCATAAAACCTCTTGTGCTAAAAAACATCCATGGGTGCACATTTCAAATCATAGTAGTTTTTAGCATGTTCAACAAAACAAGGTTTGAAATTATGATAAGAATTTGGTTATACTCTCAGCATTTAAAGTGTTGAATACACTCCATAGAGTGCCTAGTGACTTAGAATATGAAATATACTGGTTTAATTAGTCTAAGTATCTAAAAATATGTATTTTCACCCTCTATTTCATGAAAATGCTAATGATATGCCTTCTAATTTCCCATAACAATATGAAATTACTCTTAATTTTACCCCAAATTGGCTGGGATCGATGGGGTGTCACACTTCTCATAATGTTTATCTCCCTTCTACCCCTATTTATCCCCTATGGAAACCTCTTTATGCTTCTAATAAGCATTGTTACTCTCTTAGTCAACCCCAATGAAACATTAGATATATCCTACATGACTTTGCATAGTAAATGAGGGAAGTTGACAAGGACTTAGAGTGTCATAAATGGAAAGAAGAGCTTGATTACCAAGCTTATATCCACCAATAGGAGATGATGGAGAATCAAAGTTATAAATAGGAATGCTTATCTAGGCTAGTCACAACTAAGGAAGAATAGATACATCAATTATGTATGCAACCATAAGATATGGGGCCTTAAGAAACCTTTTTTATTTTGACCTCTAGGCAAGGTAAACCCCTTTAAATTTCAAGAAAGCATCCTATTTTCAAAGTACCAAGATTTATAGGCCCCCTCCTTTAAAAAATAATTTACACATGCCAACTCAAGAACCCATCCTTCTTTAAGAGCCTCAAATGTAATCATGACAACCTTATTAGACCAAACACTCTACTTTCAAGATGTTTACCTTAGTCAAGACCATTCCTAATATTCTATTTGAGACCTCTTATTCTCCCACTATCTCCATTTTCAAACGTGGTCAAATCATGTGGAAAATAGATGAAGACTAGACAAATGAAGAGGAGAGTGTTTCAAGTGATAATGAGGAAGAAATAATCATTGGTAGACCCCCTCATGCCATTAGGCTAAAAGGATTGGCCTTGTTACTGGAAGAAAATAAGAATGATAAATTAGAGTAGTAATCCAATGAGTAGATGGCTAAGGATGAAGAGGAAGAATATTCTTACAATGAGGAGAGGCAAATTCATGCCATTCTAGAATGTACCCAGGAGTTTGTGTTAGATCTTCCTTGGGTAAATGAGTTTTTTCTCTAGCAATGGAGGAGGACCTCAAGGTGAGCAAAAAATTTAAAGGTAATGTGTGATTTATGAATAACACCCCAATTAGCTCAAAAGAATCACATAAGTGCCAACAAGTGACAATATGCAATATTTTTTCAAAGTCATGTGTACATGATATGATCCTCTACATATAGACTATGATTTATCTAAAGTTAATGAATACATATTTATTAGACAAGTTAGAGGTAGGAGGGAGACAACCTATTAAATAAACCTTCTCAGGAGTAGGGCACTAATTTGTTCAACATATTCAATGATGGTTATCAATTCTTTGATGACATTAAATACACTTGTGCACCCCTTGAAGACATCATAGGCCTATTTTGGCCTTAGTCTCCTAATAAATAACAAAAAGATGAGGAAGAGGTCATATGTGGAATCTAGCTCCATTATCTTGATCACCTTATAAGGGAGTTTTTAAAATATATAATGGGATCGAAAGGGCAGTCTATTGAGTTCATGAGCTTCTCAAGCATCAAATTCACACCTTTTGAGCTTTTAAATGATCAACTTGAGCCAATAACACAACTAGGTACAATAAGGTTTATGAAGGATCAAATAAAATTTTAGGACATCTTCCACCCTAGTGAGAATATTTCACATGATTGGATGGATTTATTCATCATGAAGGGACCTAAGCCAATTAACTTCCTTACATGATTCTCAAAAGTATCCCTATCTCACCTCCTTAATAGTAGACTAGTGTTAGTCAACCTCATTTTATCACATGTCAACATGCTCATGTAGAATGAAAGAGACTTAAGAGGCTTTTGATTTGACCTAGGTGGTCTAATACCAATATTCCCAATATATATATTAGAGTATATTAAATTAGTTGTCATTTCCATAAATGCCTGACCACATATATGTATAGTTGTAGTTGTTATTTTCCCTAAGTATGTTTATATATCTTCATTATTTTTGTTAGAATCATAGATAATGAGAGGGAGGGTGAATCAATGACTTTAAAACCATACATTTAGTTACACTTATCACTTATTAATCATTCATTCAAATGTATAGATCAACCAATGTATAAACAAGAATACACAAAAACATGAATAAAAAAACACATCATATATGTGGTAAACCCTCAAAGGGGATAAAACCTAATGAACCATACAAATGGACTATAGTCATATAATTACAAGATCTAAATTTAGTGAAGCACCAAATCCATAATGAGCACCAACCCCTACCGAGTCAAGCACTAACTTACAAGGAGGTACCAACCCCCTTAGTGACTTAGCACCAACTTAGCCATGTTGAGAAAATTTTTACAATCACCAAATTACAAAGGAAAATCTCACTCCTTGACAAAGCACCAACTTATACAAGACCAAATAGATCACCTCAAGACACCTTGTTACTCGACCAATAGATGCAAACTATATGCAATAAACAATTCATCACATCTATAAATCAATCCTAACTCAAAGAAGATAGATCCTACTTACACTTATGATTGGGGATACATTATATAATTGATAACATGACCAATATGTAGATCTAGTAGACCCAATTAGGGGATCTCTTATCACAATAATAATACTAGGAAGGGTTCTAAAGCCTCCAATCAAGTAAAATCAAGTAATAACCCTAACGAAGCCTTATGCTTTCATATTCACTAAACTAATAATGAGTAAATCAAATAAATATAATATAGTGCTCACCAAATCTTGTGGTATGAAATTGGGGTAATAAAAAAATAAAATAAAGATACATAGAAGACATATACTCACATCAATGTATAGAGAATCCTAATGAATGGAAGAGAAGTACAAATGAATATTTATCTACTCTTAAAAAGGAGGAACAAAGTTAGGAATACTTACCTTTGAAGATGAACCCTTCGAGTCTTAATCTCTCCCTTGGCCAAGTTTATTTGCAAGAGGTTATTGTGGTATGTAAGGATGAAAAAGATAAATTATCTCTAGGCTACATAACCTATCAATGCATCCAAAAGACTTCTCCATAAGACAAGATCCATATCTCTAAAGAAATTTTGAAACCCTAAGCTTGTTACTCAATTATAATCATGGATAAAAAGATGTGAAATATATCTTACTTATTTTTATCTTCTCTAAATAATGGGAAAATGATCTTGCATATATAGGTGGATTTAACCTAATCCTTTCTAAAATTTTCAGCCAACAGGGTTGAACTAATACTAATATGGATAAAAATTCTGTAGGTCACTAGCTAGGTCATTGAAGAGCTGACCTAGACTCTAAATGAATTTCACCCATAAGAGTACAAGGTTGACCTAGTTGACCTAGTATTATAAACAGTCAAAAGAGATTTTATGTTAGGAAAAGGGGGATGAAATGTGTGAAATGACTTTAGGAGTATACAAGAAAGAATAAAAATCTTATGGAAATAGTTTTTAGGAGATAAGTGTATAGATAATAAGTGGAAAAATGGACAAAAATCCTATGAAACACCAATGGTCTACCCATGCCTTTCCTAGTGCACCCCTTAAGGCATGCACTTAGAGAGGTTGAGACTCGATGGGTTATTGAAATATAGAGAGCATTAGTAATTGATATTTTTAAAAAAATATTATGTGTATACATATGCCCCACTTGAATATCATCATGTGTCATGCAAATAAAACATGGGATGTTGTTTCAAGAATAAAAAATGATGACACATAATGCTAATGCTAAGTAAAATACAATAAGGAGCAAATAAGATAAATGAAAGGACATAAATTAAAAACACATATCTTTACTTACATTAGTGTTGTAGATAAATAAGGAGACTATGAGAGAAGTGAAGACATATAATGTGAATAACATTAGGTGAACATGTAGGGATTAATGCAAAAAAGAGTGAAAAATAAAAAAAAATTGGAATATAGGCATATAGTATTGGAAAATATTCTCTATGGTGTTAGGATTTTAGAACTTTTTATGGTTTGGGAAAAAGAGTTATTAGAGACAAATATATGAAGGATTTAGGAACATTTTACAAATTAGGATTGTCAAGGAAAGGTTAGAATATTCAAGGTAAATGAATGACAAAATAATGGCAAATGAATGACAAATAAATGATAAATGATTGTAGGACACATTAAATAATTTTGGCAAACATGTGAAACATCAATGGAAAAAATGAATGTATAACATAATAAATCATGTTGAGAAGAATGTAAAACATGAATTCTAAATGAAATATAAATGCAAGAAAACTTTAACAAAGATATGTAAGTGAAAAGTAACCCCATGTAAGATAAACATGTCAAAATAAATAAATAAAAATGTAAATGGCTGAAAATGAAATGTAAATCAATATGGAAGACAAACATGAAGAAGTCATATATAAATAAAAACATGTAAGAATGACAAATTTCATATGTAATATAAGCAAAGTCCACAAAAATTAAACAAAAACATGATAGATAAATCAAAATCTCTAAAGGATGAAAACTCAAACTTAATGCTTGTTTTGAGATACAATGTAAGAAAACACAACCACCTAATGAGATTACTATTATGACAATGAGATGGTGTAAGAGTATTTGTGAAGAATACTTGATCTTATCCAAGGTCTTATAAAACAACTCACAAACTTTAAACTAGGAGGCATAATAACATAGATGTGATTAAGGATGTGATCAGCTAAAAGAAATATCCAACAAGGGGAATATAAGGAAAATATGATGTAAATAAGGAATGTGAGGCACCACATAGATGATGTGAAAATCCTTAGTAAGAATGAGACACACTAGGAAAGTGAGAAAGGCAAAAAACTATCAAAACCAAGGACTTATGACACTTTAACTAATGAACACAAAGCTTGGGATAACAAGTGAAGCACATAGATAAACCCATAAAGGCTATATTCATGAAAATTAAAATGGATCTACCATCCCATAATGTGTTCCCCATTCCTTAGGACCCCTTATAGATCCATCAATTTAGTGCAAAGATTAGGTACTTGTATGAGAAAGTAGGTAGCAGTAAATAGTATAAGATATAATAATACCTCTTACTCTGGTCTACTGGCCTACCTCACCCTAATGGGCCTTAGATGTATCATGATAACAACTATGGAGTTTGATATTTGGCTAAGATAAGGGATGTGCCAAATATAGATCACATCTTTTGGTGTGATATGACTTTTAATATTATTTTTGCCTTTGAATCATTGCCTTTTTTTGTATTTATGATTTGGATTTTAAATTTATTTTTTCTTTTTCTATTATTCCTCCTCCATATATATTTAGAAAAGCAAACATGAGTGAAGTAGCTGATAAAGACAAGAGATCTTACTCTATATCACTAGAGAAAAGGGCCTAAAGACCAAGGTGTCTACAAACTCCTAGACTTTCCCACAAGTGTGTAATCTCAAAAAGGACTGATGTGAGCCTTAAATGAAAGGAAATAAGGGAAATATGGGGATAATGAGAGATCCATCTATGTAATAAGTGATACATTGATGAATATGCTCACAACTAATCACAATGAGGTAAAATATTACTATGAAAGGGATGGGGCTATGAGATGATAGTCATGTCACTAAGAAAAGCCATCCTAACCTAAAATGGATCTAGAACAAGAACCAATCAATGTAGTATTCATGCCAAAAAGTGGTTAAAAGATGTTTTAATGTGGTAATTTATGAGGAAGGATAGGTCCTATCCATGGTCTTACATTGGAACTTACAAGGTGAACATCAATGAGGTGAATGCTAAATACGGGGAAAAAATAATAATAAAGAAACTAAGGTTAAAAATGACATTAAAATACAAAAATGAAAGAGATATATAAGAACCAAAATGAAAACAAATGCAAAATTTAATGTGTAAGAAAACCAAATAACCCAAAGGAGATAATAATGCTAGTAAAGTGTGACTAAAAGAGGTAAAGTACACAAAAATAAAGAAACATGAGACAAAAAGTAACACGAAATATCTATGATAATGTCTTTATCAAATATGAGCATGTGAAATACAAGTCTATAAGTCTTAGAAGGTTTATTGAAGATAAATTTATTTGTTATTATGCATTATAGAATAAGAGTGGGTATCTTAAGATTCCCCAATGGGTAAGTGGATGTAAGGGTGGGCATCACAAGATACCCCAAGGTCTAAAGGGACATATGGATGGGCATTCCCCAACATGTGAGGTGGAGTGAGGTAAAATTAAACTATTAAAATGATTTATAGTGGGTTGGTAGGTTTATTTGGAATATGTAAATGTGTTGTTTTGTTATATTTTAACGATGTTGAATGTGACATAAGAGGTGTAGGAGAAGTATGAAGAGGTAAAGAAGGACCATGTCTGATATACTTTTGAGTATGAATTTAAACTAGGTACTCCTTTGGTTCATGTGACCTAAGAGTTTGACATTAAATGTATGCAAAAATATGTTTAAAGTTGTTCATGTTAGCTATCCTTTCCTTATTGGTTGAGGAAGAAGGATCAACTATGGCTTAAACAACATTATTGGATGAGTTGTAGGTATGAGATAATTATTGATTTTAATTAGGTAGTTGATGTTGATATGATTTTGGTTCTTTATATTAAATTTGAGAAGCTTTAAGATAGTCTTGATAATGTTATTTTATGAGAATATCAAGATTGAAATATGGACCAAAAAAGGAAGTAAAAAGAAATCAGTGAAGATCATGACAAGATTCATAGGAATGATCTATAATAGCATGCCACCAATAAAACTTATTAGGATTGTACTATTTTAGAGGAGGTTTGGAAGGATCAAAGCTCATGGGTTTAGAGGGTGAAAATTTCTTCTTAAGTTGTTCTAGACTCAAGTTAGGATGGGGATGGTTAAAATTGGTTTGATTGGATGATCCATTTTGAGATTGGGGAGGCTTGGATGAATAAATGTTATGAGAAAATGATTGGATAGGTTCTTTAGTAATTGTTTGAGGTGTTTAAAATTGAGTCATTAGAAAGTCTTGCATTTTTGCTTGGTCGAAGGCTTTTTCTAAAGTTTTAATGGAAAAGATTCAAACTTTGTATTAAAGGGAGGTTTAAGATAAGTAACAAATAGTTTTAAAAGAGTATCATCATTCATGTTATGGTCCACTTTGTGAGATAGAGACTTCCATCATTTGATGAAACCGTCAGAAGATTCATTAGGAAGTTTCTTGGCATTGATGAAATGGTTAAGGTAATTTTTAGGAAGGTCATCATGTTAGAATTCCTTCTCTAGATAATTGACTAAATCCTCTAGTTGTGAAATGTAATTTATAATAAGTTGGTTGTAACATTCAAGTGCATCACCAACAAATGTTTTGGCTAAGATATTGGTGGTAGAAAAGGTGTTAGTTTGGACCGATTCCTTATAGATATTACCAAAAGACTTCAGAAAAATAGTAGGGTCCTTAGTGCCATCATATATGATAGCTGGATAAATGTTTCCAATATATATGGATGTAATGAATAGGTTTAAATGTTTATTTTGAAGATGTTAAATAATATTTTTATTCATTGAAGGTTGGGGGATGATATTACCATTGGAATATCTAAGAGGAGGAGGGACAAAATTTTGATTTGGTTGAGACATGATGTCTTGAGGTGGTTGACTAGTCATGTGTAATAAATTTTGTTACATGTGCATCATTCGGGAATGATTATTTGTTTGCATGATGTTCATTTGTTAAACTATTTGAGAAATAATTTGAGTTGTGTCGATTTGTGCAGTAGTATTTGAAGGTGGGGTATTAGTGTTATTAGGAGGGCTATTATTAGTGTTGGTGGGAGGAAGGGTATTGGCTGGAGGATTACCAACATTGGTATTGGGAGGAGGATTCCCAACATTGGTATTAGGAGGAGGAATAGGATGAAGAAAATCAATTACACTACATTGTGTAGTGATTGGTTTTGGATTAGGAAAAGATGAAGGAAGAAAGTGAATAGTTTCATCTGAAGTAATAAAATAAGTGAGTTTATGATCTAAATCCTTGATTATGCAATGTTATTGACTAAGTAAAGAATAAAAAGATGTTATCATTATGAAATAAGAATAGATAACCACATAAAGAATAGTTTTAAAAGCAAAGAGATAGGAATGAATAGATAAGAGTATAAAGTTGATTAGGTTAACCTAGTACTAGAAACAATGGTATGAAAAGTAGTCTATATGGATACAAAGTTAATAAGGTCAACCTACTACTATAGCATGAGATATAAAATATCTTGATAATGATACAGAGTCGATAGGGTGAACTTAGTATTGTATTATAAGGGGCATAAACTAATATTAGATTGACCAAGTTTATTTAGTATTATAGGCATGGAAAATAGATAGTCTATAAGAGACTATTAAATAGAACAATAGTGTACTAAAAAAATCAATGTACTTTAAAGAAATAAATTAAAGTAAACACACAATCAATTGGGTCAATTAGGATGATCTAATTGAGGCACATAACACAAAACCTTGCACTAATGCTGGCTAAAGCAAGTTTTTGCAATACAACATATAATGAGCAAAGAAAAAATAGTAAAATTGGAAATTAAATGCTAACTAAGAGGTCATACTAATTTTTTTTAAATTATAAGAGTATTATTTCAAGTGTGATAGAGAAGTTGGTTGAAAGTAGGGAACTAGAAAGTAATTTTTGGATGGTTTTAGGAAATTTAGGTTGAAAGGGATTTATGTCATTAATGGTACTGGCTTGGTATTAGGGCCTACCCCCTCACTTCACAATCCCACAATGATAAGTGTGCTAGGTGATTTTACAATATATACCATTAACGAAGTCTTTATACTTGTCCAAAAAACCAAGTCAGCTTCCCCCTTGGTGATGAAATCCAAGTAGGTGAGCCTTGGGTAGATAATTGTTTAATGTCTTTTGAAATTATGTGATCTGGTAGTGTGTAAAAGAAAGATAAAAATAATGCAACTAAATTTTATATTTAAAAATCACCTAATTAGACTATGTGATATAATCTAAGCATGCAAATAACTGAAAGTAAAAGTGTGAAGTAATTACCAGCATCTAGATGCTAATTCTAATTTGAAACATAGTACAATATCAGTTTAGATCATAGTATATGCAAAAATTATAGTAAAGAGTCGATAATGTTGCTACTATACTACTAAAGTAAGGATCTTTAAGAACTATGTCGACAGTGTTGACCTAGTCTTTCAAATAGAAAATAGAATACAAAACTACATTGACCAAGTCAACCTAGTTTGTTGTATGAGGGAAATTTTAAATATTGAAAATGATGCAAAAAAAAATTATAAGGAATAAATAAAATTAAAGAGAAATAAAAAAATGAACCTTGGTGGGTTGGAAGATGTAGAGTAATGTGAGATTATTGTTAAAGTGCCCTAAATGTTACTTGCAAATTCTACCAATTATGTTGACTACGTCGACCTAGTTTTGTAATTCCTTATTTTTTGAAACCTATAAAGATGACTATATCAGCTTGGTTAACCTAGTATGTTTTTGGACCTAAATAAGAGTACTACACTAACATGATCAACCTAGTATATTTTCTGAAAGCTATCTAGAATATTATACCAACCTAGTTGACCTAGTATGTTTTCTAGAAAATTATAAGAGTACTATGTTGATCTATTCAACCATTAAATAGTATATAATGAAGACCAACATAAATAAAATAGATTCATTTTTTATGTGACTATGTGTTAAACATGTGCACAAAAGTTAGAAACTATATTGACCTTATCGACCTAATATCAAAAATATAGAAAAATAATAAATAAAATGATAGAAAATGAAAAATGTGAAATAAAAATTTTAAGGGTTAGATTCACATAGGGTTTAATAGAGTGTATGTAATCAAAAGTAAATTGCATATATAAATAAATTCTAACTTAGAGAAGATAAATCCTACTTATACTTTCGATTGGGGATACATTAGATAATTAGGAACATGACCAATATCTTGATCCACTAGAACTAATTATGGGATATCTTATAATATTAATAATATTAATAATAATAATAATAATAATAATAATAATGAGTGTTCAAAATCCTGTAGTCAATCAAAGTCAAGCAATAACCTTAACTAATCCCTATGTTTTCATATTCACTAAACTAATAACAAGCAAATAAATCTAATCTAGTTCTCACCAAAGCTTAATATATATGTATTCTAAGGATGTTTTATTTTCATTTTCATAACCTCTTTCTTCTCCTCAAAGTGCTCTTTTGTTCTCTTTCATTTCTCTTACTCACACAAATAGGCCTATTATGCCCTATATAAATACAAGACTCTTACTCTCACACACCTTGGTCAGCCAAAAATATATCCATACTTGTATCACCATTGTAATTTTTCAACACACACATTTCAAAATTAAATAACTACTACATAGGTCATCACCACCCATAAGGACTAAAACCATCATTAGGCCTAATAGAGACCTTATGCAATTAGGCCTTCTCAAAGCACACATTTCACTTTGGCCACCTTGAAATTTATTGAGCCTAAATACATGAATGATAAACTTCACAAAAATCTCAAATATAACCCTAATAAAATACATATGGTTCCATACCACATTTTAGTCCAATTCACTATTTCAACCACTTCATTACCACAACTCACAACTAGGTCTTCACATACCTAGAGAGTATATCTCACATAATTAAAGTATACAACCAATTTTTCCACATAAAAATAAAATAAAATAAAATGGATAGAACCTAAAACATCTCAAGGTCATCAAAATGTTATTGGTACATTGCAACATAGGGCTTAAATCCTCAAACTCACTCTTGTGACATGACTACTTAGAACTGTCTGAAAGATAAAAAACTCAGTCATGAAAAATTGACTCTCCACACATACATAGGGACTTATCATGAATAAAATTACATTTAAATTAACCTTTTATACCTATATAACATCTTAATATTCAATATATTCTTCAATTATATGCCAATCACCTCAAACTCATGTCTGCTAGATGACTACATAGAACTACCAACAAGCCTGTCAACACATTCATGATGAATATTGTTTTCAACTCATATAAGGACACTTAAAATATTTATTATTCACATTAATATATCTTATGTGATCTCTATACATCCTCCATAATATAGATCACAATATCTAGTGTCAACCATTGGTCTTGAAGACTAATTTATTGAGTTTCTCTCTCACAAGCCTTACATAATTAGATAAGCCATTTTAGATTCCATATTACAACATATTAAAGTGACTCTCAACCTTATATAAATAATTTATATGTCATATAAATACCAAAATAATCAAAATGTGCATCACTCCATCTTGCATACCTAGAACTGTAATTTTGTCTTGAGAACTAGTCATAGCGAACTTGTACTCCAACACTTGTGTAAATATAATAAATAAGTCATAGTTCCTAAATATTATCCTTAGATACATTAAAAACATCTTAAAACACAAATATATATATTTATAATGGCCACTATGGAATATATATACCAATCTCTAAACCTTACACCTTCACTATCTTAGCTTCACTTAGACATGTCATCTTGTGAACAACATTTTCAACACTTTAATTGAAATAAAAAACATATAAATAATGTGTAAATTAATTATAGGTCTATAAAAACAACCTCATTAAATTGGATCCATTACTAATCCATGGAAACATATCCCTATTCTAATTCTCACTTCTCCTTAGTTTTTCTCACGATCTTCCTCACTAATATTTTTAGCCATGGGTCATCTTTTATGATCAGTTTAGAAATTTTAAATTATTTAATTGACACAAATCACCATGGAAATGAACTATAATTCAAAATATTCAACCTCCATCCATTGTGTAACTTTGACTCAGTCAACCTTGCTTGCTATACAAATTTTTTGAGAAACAAGGATTTTAATGTAGCTTCCACTCACTAATCTAACATATGTAGGTACCTATGAGAGTCTTATACATATTAAAAGCATCAAAATATGTCAACCAATCAATTTTGATCCATTTCCAACAAGATATTCCATATCAGGTCATTGTGAGGGTTTTAGTAGGGTTTTAGACTAGTTTCCTTTCTTAACATTTGTTCATAAAGATGTATAACTAAAAACATATCCTAATTCTTGGAAAACATTTTTATGACCCTTTTCCTTCTCTCCCTAATATATCAACTTCCCATACAATAGTCACATGTGCCATCAAGTATCAAAAGTCCTTCTAAGGTCTTCATCTCTTCATTTTCCACATATAAGAGACCTTCAAACTCACTTTTATGCTTTCTCCTTCAACTTAATACCTAAAACTACACCAAAATACTTAAAAAATCATGTATAACTTTAATCCATGCTCACATGAGGTGACAAGATTCCAAAACTAGTTATGATACCTCATTTTGTAACCTAGGGTCTTAAAATAAGGTCTATGAGAAGCCCACCAATGAAAGACTTACCCCTTTGGCTCACATTGAGAATTATGTGACTAAATATACATATTTTATCTCATTATATAACACTATATTTCAAAACTTAAATTCCATACACATCCATATCATCATCATCATCATCATCATGCCTTTACAATCCATATCCATACTCAAGAACTAGTCCATCAAATAGACATACTAGGCACCATACCACTTTGAGAACTTTAAGACACCTTTTGTAGATAAAAACAGATCTCCAAACATTTGATACAAAATCCAAAAAATATCCCATTATTCTCCTTTGACCAAAACTGAACTAGACATGCCTTCACCAAAATAAGACTAGGTTTCACAATAACACCTTGTCCATAAAGACTTGTGTATTATGAACTTGGTCAACAATGACCTTGGCCACCTTCTTGAGAACCAAATATTGACCTAAAAATTCATTTTACATCAATTACATTGAGCATATGACATCAAATTCAAAAATCACCTTACTGATCCTTCTTGACATTAATGATAGTTCTCAATCACATGACATCAATAATAATTTTCAATAGTTTTTTTGTTTTCCTTGTCCTTGTTGAGGTTAAGTTCCAGTTCATTAAGGAAGTTTAACAACAAGACAAACATGTAATTAAAATTTAAATTACATATTCATGAACAAAAAAGGCAAGGAATAGAAGTGCACACAATTCTAAGATGGATCCTTGCATGTACATGGACCACACTTTCAGGGAAAGAAGAGAAGTTATCAGGGTTCAACAATTCTATGTATAATGGATTAATTCAAAGTTTATTAGGTTTATTATTAGCTATAAAGTATCCCATATAGGTCACCAAAAGTGTTTCCCATTTTTAGGTTAACCCTAGCCTACATAGAGATCATATTGTACTGTGTAGTAGTGGTTCCCTCACAAATAATCTCGGGTACAGATACTCCTTGAAGGTGCCTGAAGCTAGTGTTTGGTATAGATCTATATATTGGTTAAGTATTGATTAGTGTCATAAACAAAGTCTATTATGTGCCCTATATAAGTAATTAAACACTCTCATATATAATTTATAATCAAAGGTGCACATAAATTGTAAACACATGGGTCTAAAACTTTAATAAGTAATATCAAATAAGTGCATAGAGTGCTAACTAAAAAAATCATATACATAAACAATTAGATCCCTATTATATCTACACACTCTTGTTTAGGGACCCTTTTAGTCTAGATGGAAGGTTTATACACTCAAATGCAAGATTTTTATGCATGTAATTACATCATTCATAAATTGAAATTTAGACTACACACTACTCACTACATAGGTTCACATTTCTCAAGCACTTATATAGAGTCACACTTCAGTGCCCAACCTTCAAAAATGACTCCTTAGCATGAGGAAAATTTTGTGATTCCATAAAAAATGGGTCTAAGTACTACCTATTCTAATACATAGTCTTCAATGTGTTCACCTTACACAAGATGTGACCATGTAATAAAGTGGTGTGTAGGACAAGGCACAAAGCAAGTGCACACTTGCTTCATGAGTAAAAAGAACAATTGTGTTTTCAAATATTAAATAAAGTTTCACATTATTTTATTATAAGACTCAAATTTTATATAATTTAGCTAATTCTCAAGTGTGCACTTTTTAGTGTGCATGTAATTCATAATATTTATGTACTAATCCCTTCTACATGTGCATTGATGACTTGGTGAATTGAATGAAGCCTATGTAGTTTCAATGTCTTAGAACCAAATGGATTGATAAATGAAGTTGAGGTATAAGTGGTAGTTAGGGGTAGTTGAGAATCTAATTAAGTAATGTTAGAATAGGGTGGACTATGAAAATGACAAATCCAACTACAACCTTGATGAGGCATGATGGAAAGTTGTAGGAACATGACCTATGACATATTCCAAGGAAGCCAAGTGGTTGAGCATTATTTATTTCCATTGCAACATAAGCATGGGCATATAATTATTTTTTATAGCCTATATCCACTAACCCAATCATCATTAAGAATTAGAACCACCCCAATAGTGGGTAGAATCAATAAATGACTCATGGGCTTCCCATTGACTATATAATCCTAGGTCTTTCCTTGTAAGAGAGGTTAACATATTTTAGGAAACATCACATTGTCAAAATTTTCCCTCTAAGATAAATTATATTGGCTAAACCTTTCATGTTAATGAGAATTAATTTTACCTCCCTCTATTATTGTTACACTCTATGTGTTGTTTGTGTTTGTTGATATTTGTTTATGGGTAATGTCTACCCCATCGTCATTGTACATTCCTAGCACCTCTTTTTGGAACTTGGAACTCAATTTTAGGTTGTATCCTATATGCATTTGGGTTTGTGTAGACATTTTATGTGGATAATTTATCATCCCTCTTAGTGTTTCACTATGTTATCACACATATATGAAAAACACATATGCAATCAGAGTGTCCTTGGTAGAGTTTGTGTGATAGTAGTTCTCAAATATTTTTAGTATGTTTATAAAAATAGGAGTGTTCACTCTATTATTAGTGCATCACAGTTCACTTTCCATCAAATTCTTACTTTCTCCCTCCCTTTTCCCTCAAAATTTTAAGTTTAGATTAATGGTAGATTTACCTTTATACTCTTTAGGTCTACACACTGGTCCTAAACTAGGTGCACTTAGAATAAAAGGAATCTAACCTAATCTAAGGATCATTTCAAGGAGTGCAAGGGTACCACACCTTGGGTATTTTCCCATAATTATGATGAGACAACCGATGTTCCATGTGAGTAGTTGAGTGATAACACTTCCACCCTCAATATTGAACACTTTTATACCCTCTGTAAGGCATTCACACTCTGTGCCCTACCACAAATCCTCTTGTACTATAGACCATCCATGGGTGTACATTTTTTAAGATAATATTAATAATAAATAATTAAAAATCAATTGTACAAATGATTTAGTGAGCTTTAAAGGTGTTTTCTTGGTAGTTTTTAGATTTATAAATGAGTGCATGTTGTTTTGTATTTATACCATACCTTTTGAAAATATATCATGGGAGGGTTAATTAATACAAATAGGATGACTTGTGCATATAAAAAAAATTAAAATTTGAGTGTTATTGAAGTGTCAACACTAGTTTTAGAACATTAACACTAACATTGATGCAACTATCCAAATATGGATGGTAATGTCTGGGAGAATAGGAAAATGTTGAATATTAGTAACTAATGGTGAAGAATATATATATCAGATTTTAATTATATTTTGGTTTAAAAATGATATAAGTAATCATACTATAAATGTTGGAATATAAGATAATATTTTAGGCATAGTGAGATGGTGAACTTGAGACTTATGGTAGAGAAAATGTCCTAAACACAAGGGTTGAGCCATGAGTTATATTTTCTAAGTGTACAATACTAGTTTATCATATAAAATCTATATTTATCATCTAAACTCCCCCATCATTTAATCTAGTTATGCATGAAAATGAAATTACTAGGTTAAATAGAAATAAATGCATAATATGGTGTGTATAACACACACTAATTAACTTGAGCAATGTTTGAATTTGTTGTATGTATGGTTGTTGAAATAAAGATCATGTTAAAATTTAATTAGATCATATAATTTTAAAATTGAAATAATTTGAAATGATTAAAAGAGAAGAGAAAAATGAAGAAGAACACCTATGTGTCGATGCAACCATGTTGCCCGTTTGTATTTTTTTAATGATGCTTTTATGAATGAAGCATTAGAGAGAGAGAAAGACTTTAAAACCTTAACTTTAGAGATTTGAAGAGGATAATTAGAGGGTAATCATGCCCACAATTTGGTACAAAGGTAGGTTTTTTCAAGTTTATTGAGTGCATTTAATAGTATAACCAAATCAATTGTAAAATTATAGTAATGCCAAATCCATTAAGGGCACTAAATTTTGATCATACTAATCAAAATATATAGACTACTACATACAAATAAAATATCAATGGTATATATTGGTAAGGTTAATAAATGTGTCTATAATATAAATATGTATCTATGATTTTGTCTATATGTAGTTCTAATGTGTTTCAAGATAAAGTATATGTCAAAATGTAACCTATGCTCTATAAACTATGTATAATATTTTTCATAAATATGACAAACATGCTATATTATAGCAATCATGTAATAAATAAACATATAAGTATATCATGTGTAAGTAGATGTATAAATTAATCTCACAATATCAAAATATAACAAGCCCTAAGATGCATGATATGGATCATGGTAACATCAATGAGTAACAAGAATAAGTTCAACAAACAATAAAGAGCACACACAAGAGCACTCAATGTCATGAAAAAGGGGTATAAGTATACTAAAGATAAGGGACATGTTAAAATTAAACACTCTCAAAGATAATATGTTCAAATATACACACATCAAAGAAATAATAAATAGTCAAGATAATGTGGCCAACAAAAGAGGAACATGTTCAAATGTTCCATAATCAAGACAAGGTATGAAACAAGAAGTGCACTCAAGTAAGCCATGTTATAAGATACATAAGTGAAATAAAAGATAATGTCATAATAATATCATACTTATCCCTACATACATGTGTTAAAAAAAATGTCCTAAAATATAGCATATCAAATAGACTTCATAAAATGTAAGGATGAGTGTAGGAATGTGTAGGTGTTTGTATATAATATCAAAATGATAATGTAAAACAATAAAAAAAATAATATAAGCTATATTATATTTTTTTAATATATGCAATATGCCCCAAAGGTAGTTTGTCACGTGGGAAAAGGAAAGGTCCAACATCTACATGTGCATGTATTATGGATATAATGTATGTTTATATCACACTTAAGTACCCATGAAACATGTGTGTTTATATAAATAAAATGATATGATTTAAACTAATATAAAGTAATAAACATATGTAAAAGTTAGTAAAAATGTGAAATTCTAAATTTTTTTATATTTTTTATTTATTTGAATGTTTTTTTTATTTTTTTGCATTTTTGATTTTTTAATAAAGAAAGGTCTATCCAATGATCCCATATAATGAATTACCATAATGTACTATAAAATGGTAATATGTTATAATAAATTGGTCATACTACCAAGGATCATATATATGTGATGAATTTAGAGTTGTAGAATATGTGATACTCTAGGTATGCCTCAGGGGCCTTTATGTTCATGAAGTGGTAGTAGAAGTTGTAGCAATTTGTGGAACCCATTGTTTGGTGCTCTATGGTTTCTTCAATGAAACTATAAATTTGGGTATTTTTACCCTCTCTAAAACATGTTGAGCTAATATTAATAACTAGATGGGCCATGTAGGTGTAAATGAGGGCTCCATGGAGTCCATTATGTATTTATGATGTAACAACCTCTCAAGTATCAGTCACCTAAGAAAGGAGATTCTAATTTTCTTACCCTTTTTATCATGATTAACCTTAGTAGTTTGTATGGTTAGTTGTATTAGAATAAACTTATCTTTCTATAATGGATGTTTATATCAAACCCTTGAAACTATGATTCCCTTATTGGAATGAATATACTTGAGACATCTATGTATTGTGGAAGGTATTACATGGAAATGAAAAATTCAAGTTCATCCCAATAACATATCAAAGAATCATGTATGTAGTATACATTAAAATGTGGTGGTCACATGTTGGACCAAAATTTAAAGGTAAACCAATCTCACCAAACACCTTGTGCTTTCCAATTGAATGATTTTATTATCTTGGTCAAAAGGTATAAATCATCATGTGTATATCCTAAATATGTAATTAATGTCATGGTATATACAATATCACTAAACTCATTACAACTATAACATTTTGCATATATTAATGATACATATATGCTTTAATAAACATAAAATAAGTATTTGAGCCATCATCCACAATTTCACTATCATCAAAGTTAATAGAAGGCCTTTGAACCATAAGAGGTATTTTGTGTGTAATTGTGCCAATAATACCATCTAATGGGTGCCTATAATGGTAGATTAGTAAATTCATTATATTCCATTTTCACTTATGATGCTTCCTTAGAATGATATTGTAATGGATTGTTGAATATATCATGATTTTGGTGGTCACCATGTTGTGATCCTAAATATTTTAGAGAATCATCAAATGTAAGTTGTTTAATATTGATGTGGTCATGTATCTCATGCTTCAATTTTTTATTTTTTTTTGTGTGTGTAATACACAACACATTGGTGATAGACATAATAAGCATTTTTAAAATATCCAATAGGTATAGGTATACTTGTATCAACCTCAAAAAGAGGAGGGAGAGATATGAGATGACACTCCACTAGCTTCTTAAGGAGCAAATTTGGAGACTCAAGTAATTGGGTAAATTTTGTCTTAGGCACATTACATAAGATGAGCTGATTAAGTTTTTGTGACACTATATTCACAATTTTTGTTGTTTTATTTTTATCCTTTGTGGGTTTTAACTTATAACTTAGTTTGATATGAAACTTGGTATTAGATGTAATTAGTGTGTTAGCTATATAAAAAAGATTGTTTATGGAAATAAGTTTCATTTATCAAAATAAAATAATATGTCATAAGCCATCAAAATATTTAAACTTATTGAAAATAATATCCTCATGTAATAGGACAAGAAAAATTTTCTTTAAGATATATTGAAGCTATTTATATGTCATTGTATTTTTCATTTTGTCCAAAATTATATTTTAAATCAAAACTTATTCCTTGCTTAATATTTGTAATGTGTGCATATGACATATTTTTAGTAATATTGATAGAAAAATGTGCTAAAAATAGATCCACTAAAGGAATAAATGCTTTTATATATTATATTTTTAAATCATATAATGACCACAAAGTATAGTATTTTAGTCTTCTTGGAAATAATTTAGTCAAAATTTTATCATTGGAATCATGATCAATACATGATACATATAAATAATGAAGATGTTGCTCAAGATCACACTTGCCATCATAAAGTGTGAACTTGGGTGATACAAAATTAGTTGGTAAAGGGTGAAAAGATATCTCATGTGGAAGATGATTATGTAATACATCTTTTGAATCAATAACCTGAGTTGATTTTGAAGTATTTTTCTCAAATTTGGTAACCTTAGCATACAAATATTGAATAACTTATAAAGGGTTTTCATAGTATACCCATTGGGATTAATATTTGATATTTTGGGAAGCCATCAAAGGAGATACAAACACTACTTATATTGATGTAGGTATTGAAACTGGTAATTGAGTTTAAGTATTAGTTGTTCCCATGGAAGGTGTAGCAATATTTATTTGATCTTTGGGGAACAATGGATTGTATAATTATCACATGCCCACACTAGATGTAGTAATCAATGGTCTACTCAAGGGAAGGTATGCTTTAATTTAATCGATAGTAGTACCAATTAATAATTCATCATTACTATATGTGGATTCATTATCCTTAGCATGTTTTTTTATTTCATCTCTTATGACATACAAAAATGCATCAATTAATTGTTGATTTATATTTAGATGATGAATTAGGGATTCCTTATCTTCCACTTCAAAATGATATTCTATAACATTATCCATTTCAAATGAAAATAGAGGTGTCACGAATAATTGAAAAAATATATCTAAATAATTGTAATAATCTAATTTTAACCCTTTTTGGAATTAATGGTTTGGAGATTAACCTAATCAATTAATTAAAAGGCAATTTAGTAAGTAGGATAATTAAATATTTTAGAATCATAATATATTTTGATACAATGATAACTTATGTAAATATTCTAAGTATATAAATTATAATTCCAAATAATAATTTAATTACTTAATCATGAATAAGGAACAAAAAATATCTTATTGAATGATGCACACACACATTTAAGAAGTGTAGTGTAGAAATAGTCAAGATGATGCTAAGTTGTGATTCTTTAGATTCTATAAATTAGGTCTATGTCAACCTCAATAATACCATTAAAATAGGCATACTAGTAATGATGGTTAAGTGTTACAACTAATGGTTATACCCATAGTGAATTAAAAATAATTTTCTATAAATTCCACATATGACTATTAGTTTTACTTGAATCCTTATATATTGTATGTTTCAATCGAGTGCCATAGGTTTTGGATACTAATATGTATCTAAAAACCATAGGTCATCAAATTAGGGAATTTAACCTTTAAAAACAATGGTTAGTGGGATCAAGTGAAGTTGATATGATATCAAATGCCCCTTTATCAATAAATGTTACTTGCAGAGATATATACTTTAAAGGGGGAATAAGACTTATGTAGTTCTCCCCCTTATGTGGCTTGTATGTGAATAGTGGTGTAATATGATATATACAAGTGCATGTAATGATCTAGCTTATAAATTTATAAATAATACTCATGAGTTGCTATTTTAATGATTCAAACCTATAATAATACTAATCTTATGACTGATATGGAAATAGGGGGAAAATGGCATCATAACTTAATTATTCAAATGATTTTTTTTATCTTGATAGGTTTTTTATTAGTAGTTTCTATTTTAAATATTCATATTTTGTTTTTTATTTATACTACACCTTTTGAAAATATATCATAGGAAAGTTAATTAAGATAAATAAGCTGACCCATACATATCAAAATATTTTAATTTTTTTTGTTTTTTAAGTATGGATAATATCATTAGAAAAGGATCACTAACATCAATGCTAGTGTCCAAATATAGATGGTAATGTCCTAAGTAATATGAAAATTTTGAAGATCTATAATTGATAGTGAATAAGATATATTAGGTTTAAAGAATAATATGGGCTACATGTGATCTCATAATAATTATATTAGGGTCAGACTATTAGATAAGCGTTAATGCACAAAGATATGATAAACACGAGCTTTTTGGTAGTGGAAAGGTCCTAAACTAAAGGGTTGATCCATGATAAAAATTTTCAAAGTGTAGAATACTAGTTTATCAAATAAAATCAAGATTTTTCATTTACATAATGTTAGACATGAACTTAAAATGATGAAATTAAGTAACTCCAAAAAAAGGATTAAATAAAGTTTCTCTTCATTGTTCTAAATATGGGGAAGCTTAGCTAATAGATTCCATTTGTTAATTGTGGATAAACATTTGGTTAGTATACACATTTCCAAACTAAATCATGAAATGAGCTTTCATATACAAGTTAACTATTCTACTAAGTTTGATAAAATTATCTAAAAATTAGTTTATTTTGAGAAATCTCTTGTCGCTAAAGGAATGGTGAAAATTTTCCATAAGGATAACCACAATTAAATACAATCATAAAAATAAAAATGTTTTTGGTGATGGAGTTACTAATGCAAAACATATTGAAGATATACAAAGTACTTTTAACATTACCATTCCTAGGGTTAGCCTAAATAGGAGATCAAAATAAGGTACTATACTCCTCTAAGGGAATACTTAGAAGTTATATTTCATCAATTAGTTGTTGTAGACATGACCATTTTTCAAAAATAAAACCCTTTGATGAAATAAAACCAAATCCCACATGGTACAAATAGATTTAATAGTGTGAGTTTCAAAAAATCAAGGGACATTCAACCAATTGATTCATGATAATAAAAAATTGTGTTTAATATATAATTGATAGACCAAATATTGAAATCAAAGGAAGTGCATACACATCAAAGAATAAAAAATTGGGGACACACAATACCCCTTTCCAAAACATGATCATAGTTATACATAATGCAATCAAGGTCAAAAAACCCAAACCGATAATGTCAAATATAAAAAATTAACTCATTCCTATTATGTAATTGTTAGTCACATTAAATATACAAACAATCATGTCACAACCATTAAATTCAAATACTTAGATTGTTTTATCACAACTAGGCATAAAAAAATCATTATATAAATGAATCCTTTACCTACCCTTGATTTCAAATACAACTTTATCAAATAATTTAAGAAAATTCCTGCTTAAGTATCCATCCTAGATCTTCTCAAAGCATACACTATTCATAAGGACATCATGTAAAAATATTCCAAGAGTTAAGAGTCCCTAAAGATATTTATGTATCCCAATTTAAATAACCAATTGGACACATGTCTTCAATTAGTCAACTCATTTTTTACCAACATGACACGACTCTCAATGCCCCATCACATAATATCCACTTGTATACCAATTCCTTCATCACCAAGCATAGATAAATTTTTTTCAAGATAATGGAAGATTGGAAATTATTTAGAATGTTCAATGAGTTTGGTTTTATTTTTATTTATCTTTTCTTGAGTAATGCATGAGATATTCCTTTAAAATAGTCATTATATGAAATTCATATTTGTGAATTACAAATTATTTGAATCCAAATATTAGATTGGTTTGACTATTTTTATGGTTATAATTGATTTTATCATATTTATTTTGTGGTTGAATGTGATAAGTTAGCTATTTACCCATAGCAAATTATATTTTATGGTGATATCATATAAATTTGTTTTAAAACACCTTTATTTGGGCCCTTAGTTGTATTTGTTAATATTTAAGTAATTATCAGACTTGGACAAGTATTGGCTAAAGCATAAACTGAATTTAAAAAGGTGGTTCATCTATGAAAATATCTCTACTAACTTAAAAACACTTTTTTATGCCTTAGCATTCTTTCTCTCTATGTTATGCTTATTTTCTTAGGACTAAAATTTGTATAATAGTATCATTATGAATATTAATGTTTAGTATAGATATGTTTGATGATAAAGTTGAATAATTTGCTCAAAGTAAAATGTATGAGATACATTAGGATCCATATCACATAAACTGCTATTTCCACTACTTGGTTATGTGTAAAATTACATACCTACAACTTATGCACTAGACTAATTTTGTGACTTTAAAATGAGAATATTATTCCCATCAACCTATTTTAATTAGTCACAACCCTACATCAAGATGATTGTGGTAATAAAAAAATCATCCATCAAAATCCCACCCTTTTCTTCTTATTATTTTCTTTTTGACCTCAATAATACCATGAGGATTTTTATATAATAATTTTAAACCTAAATCAACATTTAATTTTTAAATGACTTTACAATGCATGAAGTGATATTTTATATTTGTTAATTATGATAATTTAAATAGTCAATCACCCTTTCCACTTAGGGCGAGGTTTAAACATAGGAATGTATGGATATAAGTCATAGGCCCCTTTTGGGATCTTATAATATTTGAGTTAATAAAGGATTAAATACTATAAATACATATTCCCCAAAATAATTTAGAAAATATAGCATAAAATAATTGAAATAAGATTTATATGTTTAATATTTATCAAACATAGACCAAAAATAATGAAAAATAGCTATGTATGGTTAAAGTCACATTTTTTTACCTAAGTATTACATAAACTAAAACCTCATACAACATGGTTGGAAAAAATTACTCAAATATCATCATGAACATCAATTTATAAAGACAATCATAGGAGAAATATATCAATCCAATATTTTGAAGATAAAACACTCGAATTCAAAACATAAATATAAGTCAAACCACCTAAACCTAAATCAAGGAAACCAATTAAAAATTTAAATATTATGAAAATGGTGTGGCTATCAACCTAGGTTTATTTTTCACCCCTATGTTACATACACTCCCAAATATTTATTAGTAGCATATGCTTGAAAATTCTATGTGATAATAGACCATATAAATATAATTAAATTATACATAAATTAAAAGTATATATACATGTGTATAAACTCATAAATATCATGTAAAATATCATAAATGTAATGTAAATAAAATATTTATGTTACTATATATGAATATCTAAATGATAATAATCCATAAAATATTAAAATAGTACTTAGTAGTGTCATAAAAATATCAAATCATCAAATCCCATATGTAATAATGCTTACCATAAATATAAGAGTCTAAAGAAAAATATTCCAAGAAGGGTATATCATGTTAAAAAATCACTTTCAGAGGATAAGGCACAATTTTGTATACCGTTTTATTTTTTACACATATTTGATTTAACAAAGTAATTTTGAATAAAATTTATTTCATTTTCATTAAATCTAATACATTTAATGAAATCTCATTTTTTTTAATTCAATTTTGACAACATAAAATGAAATTAAATAAGAAATAAAAACACATTACATGAATTCAAACAATTTAAGGTTTCAAGAATAAATTAATCACTTATACAAACTTAAGGTTTGGAATCAAACACAATGAAACATGACACATTTAAAAAAAATAGACTGAATTGAAAATTCACCAAAATTAAATTTTAGAGTGTTATATATCACACTAATGTAAAATAAAATAAATGAACTTTGACATTGAAAGATCATGTAAAAGTATGTTGTATTTCACACTCAAATATTTCATGAAAAGCAGTGTGTTTTTGAAAATTGAAATATGTTATCTAACGAACATAGAACAAATAATGTATGTAAATAAATAATCTATAAATATTTAAGAATTATTGTAGGTTTTGATTATTTATTTTTTAAAATATTTTAATTCTTTGAATTTTTGACATATACAATTTATTTTGGAATTATTGATATTTTTGTAAATTTGTAAATATTTGAATTAATAAAAGAGTTTGAAAATGTGCCAAGATGAAAAGCTAAATTAGTGTAAAATGGAGGGATTCAAATAATCCATGACAAAGTGATAAAACATAACATGATAATAAAGGTTTACAAGCCACATGACCCCAAGGTATGTGTAGATGAGTCATAACAATGTAGTTAAAATTATTAAGATGGATAAGAATGTACATGCTCTTTAATGGGAAAGAGATAAGTGTAATTATGCAATTTAAAGGAAAGATATAGAATAATAGGTATAAAAAATTAATAAATCATTGAACTTATATTTAATATATTTGAATAAATTTGAAAATCAAAAGGACAAGTTCCCAAAGTGAAAATTAAATACAAGGGCTAGAAGAATTACTTTGAATTTGGTATAGAAAAAGTAAAAAATTAAAATAAAATAAACTACATACAAATAAAGTATGTAAATGAATAATAAATAGAATAAAACCAATCATTATATTAGGATAAAGTATAAGTAATAGTCCAACCAAGGATCTCATAAAGAGGATACACATATGTATACCCAATTGTAATTTATGAAAGAGTGAAAAAGGTACTTATAGATAATATTATAAAACATGTTAATAAAATAATATAGAAAATTATTCAAGAGCATGATTTACATATTTAAAAGCATATTATAAAATATACATCTCCTAGTGAGTATGAGCACATGATAAAATTAGTTTCTCCATCTACTTATGACCATAATATAGTTACATATGTGGCTAATCCATTGGTTTAAAATAACATGTTACACTCTTCTAAGTAGGAAGCATCCCCTAAAAAGAGGTTTTCATATCCTAAGGAACAATAGGTTACTTAGGGAGCTTTTCCATAGGTACAGGACATTACATATTATCCCATTTCACATGAGGATATAGGTTCACATGGGTATATGAGTAGTGGTCCAAATGGTTATATCAAAGTATATGATCATAATTCAAATTCAAAAACATCAACAGTTGGCACTTCTTCATAAAAATTTACTCCCAAAATATGTGAATACAAAGTGTATAAATAATCTAAATATAGGCACCACCACATCCAAAAGTAGACTTTGCATGAAAAGATAAAAGTTGTATTCTAAAATTAAATGAAGGTTATGCTATTAAAAAAGACACAATTATTTTAAAAAAAAATTAATATATAAAGAGATACAAATATCCTAGATCACTAGGGTTGATAATTTAGATTTAGTCCCCTATTAACTTTGAAAAGCTAAGGTACATGATTGATAATCATTGTCTATATAGGAAATGTTTATAAGAGGAACCATAAATGAAGAGTTTACTTTCATCAACAAAAAAACATGATTTTAAAGTGGAGTGTGAAGAACTCCTTTTAAAATTGTATCTCTTTCAACTATTTTTTTAGAATATGTGACTAAGTCGATAACTTCACTTCCCTCCCCTGTTAACTTATAAAATGGTTTCCTTAAATTTTATCATGAAAGTGTTCAACTGGATTGTGATGTCTATAGCATGTATAAGATGATTATTTGGCATAACAATTTAAGAGATACCAAATTCCCTAAACACATCTAAAACCTTATTTATTGAGTCATCTACTGCATTTATCATAGAACTCATATCATTGTCATTCCTGAAGATAATTTTACATGTGGATAATATAACTTTGGAAAAGACTGATATCAAATAATTAAAAATTTTAATATGGGGAAACATTCCCTTCTTTATCACCTTGGTTATATTTCCTAGTTTTGCCTCCATCTTAGTTATTTTCTCTAGGTATAATTTGACTCTTTATTGTAGAGAATTAATATTATTCTTAGCTTCACAAATAATGACCAACCACTTAAATGATTAATATAAAACCCTTTTAACATATTTAATAATATTTCTAGGAACAATATCTTTACCTTGAGTTTCTAATATTATCATTTTTTATTTTATACTTTGGATAATCTTTGCTGACATTTCACCAATATCCTTCAATACATATTTTGGAACATCTAGGAATTATTCTCCTTTATTGGATCTTTATTTCGTCTTCCTAATTAATGAGAACAATTCTTTCTCAATCTCACATAAGATGGGGGTTTTTATTTTAACAATATTTTTTATTGACACTCTCTTTAGCTTACCATTTGCTTGTTTAAACATTAGCTTAATCTCAAGTTCATAATTATTATCATTTCTTGATCTAATATTTATCTAATTACACTTCCTCTATCCAATTCTCTTATTCTTATGTTAATGATATAACATAAGTAGTGGGAGGTGTAGCAAAAGTGGATGATATAATATACAAGTAAGTGACTAATAGAGTGTTGAAATCAATATTAGTAAATAAAAGTGTGGTATAATTAATAGGTGCATGGGATGAAAAGGCAGTGATAGGAATGGAAGATTTAAATGAAGTGGGTATGGTGGTTTGAAATGGAGGGGCAATATCTATTGACTCACTATGGGTAGTTCCCTTTTCCTAAAGAACTATTTGTGAAATGCATCAAATAAATATTTCTTCCAATTGGGATCTTTTGGTTTAGACACTTTCTGACAAATAATTCTTTGAAATCTAGGCATGATAGTGACATTGGAAATATACAATATATTCAAAGGGTCCACTATTGTCAATGAAGCTTGAGGATAAGATTGTAAATCATTAAGAGGGACTTTTCTATATCTATACATTTTTGTTATAGTAACTAAATATGAGAAATAGTTGACATGTCACTAGGAAATGAATAAAATTTTAGTTGAGTAGTAGTCTCAAATTGACTTGAAACATTCATAGTGAAAACTTGAGGGCTATTAATTACTATTCTAGAGTCTATTTTACTATTATACACCTTGTTTATTTAGGTATTTATTTTTATTGGATCAATCGAAGTAGAGACTACTTTTTTAATCATTGGGATGGGAGTCTCAAATGGAATATCTTCTAAAGGAGGAATTGAACTTGAAGTGTGGTGTCCCCGAAATTTGACACATGGAATTTTGGATTACCCCTATTGAAATTTTTGTCTTTTATCTTATGTGAGTCAGTTGTCCTTGTTAAAACTTAGTCCCATAAATAAGACTTAGTCTTAGTAGTTTTCACTTATGATTGCTTTCATTCTCATTTGGTTCAAATTGCTCTAGATGGTTAGAAAATGTTTGCCTAGGTTATTCTCATAAAACTCATTTCATCCATATTTATAAGAGATTAAAAATATATAAGTGTTGGGATTCATTACTAGGATAATTTAGGTTATCAAGGTTACTTTACTTTTCAAAAGTGAAGTAAGTTGTTTTCAAAAACCTGTGTTACATCATCTAGTTCAAATTAGCATTGTGTAATGACTTTGCATCTTGTTAAAGCTGAATTAAAGTAGTTTCATAAATCTAAAAAGCATAGCTTATAAAAACCCAAGGTTTTTAAGTTGATTCAATTGATCAAATTCATAAGTAAAATTAATAAGGGTTTGTAAGTTTGAAGTATTCACTACCTTAGACCAAATTAGGATTTCATAGTTACTTGACTTCAGGGACCAAATTAAGCAAAATAGTTCATAAAACTTGATAAATGTCAAAATGCTTACATGGATTTCATCTCACATGTCATTTAGTTGTCATTAATGAATGGTATAATATAAATGTTGAAAAATCCACCTCATTTCCTACCTGGATTTCAAGTTGTCTAACCTAGCTCCTACCCTTACGAATCTCGAGTGACATTGTTTAAGCTTCTAAAACAATTTTTGAGAAAAATATTCATAACCTATTTGAATTTGAGGTATTTAGAGTGTTTTCCATTTATTTTCATGTTTCTATTTCAAGTATTTATCTCATTTTTATTTTGGTAAGTTTTCATATGTCATTTTGAAGGTTCTTTTATCTTTTCTTATTTTTCCTGCATTTGTTCATCATTTTTACATGCATTGATGTTATAAAAACTTATAAATTCTTTGGAAACACTTTGTATATGAAAATCTTAAGCAAAAACCCAAAACATTAATTTTCTATTAAATGCCCTACCATTTGACCTATATCTTATTTCCCAAACCTTTCATGACTTGTTGCTTACCCAGAGTCTTGAACCCAAGTAACTAGTCTTAAGAAACCCAAAGTTATCAAGAAAATTGCTTTCTCAAATTTTAAACAATTGTTTGCTTATATAGAGTTGTGATTACTCATTGCTTTTACTTCATGGTAAATTTTCTTAAGAAACATGGTAGCTTGCCCAAAGAAACATGGAGTTGTAAATTCTTGTCACTTACTCAGGGTTTTTAATAATGAAGACTTGCAAAATTCTTAGACCTTCTTAGAGTTATCACACCCTATTACATAGAATAAGTTTTCTATAGTTTTCAAAGCTTTCTACTAATATAAGTTCCTAATATCTAAAACTTGATTAGGATTATTACTCAAGACAATAACTTAACTCAGTTATTCAACCTTTTCTAAACTAACAAGAACATTTAATGAGTTTTTAAGAGAATATATCAATTCTTCCTAGTGTCATTCACAATAAATGTCAGGAGGAGAAGACAAAACAACTCTAATTGAAGAAGTTCTTGAGCTTTCACTTGAAGAAGTTCTAGGACCAAGTAGGAAAGGAAAGACAAAACAAAAGAGAGTTGAGAATCCAAAAGAAGCAAAGATGAAGTATGAATAAAAGGGATATCTCATTGAGTCCTACATTACTTCCAAGTTTTCTAAAATCAATGATACTGACATGGGACATGTTTCCATAAATGAGTTATTGGAAAGATCCAATGCCATAGTCAAAACACCACTCATGCAAGTAATGACAAATAGTAGAATCATGCAAGTTGAAGCTTTCCTAAGATCTACACAACTTTTTGAGTTTATTCTTGAGTATGGTAAATATTAAGATTCTCTCAATAGGATAGTAAAAGATACAGATAGCAATGTGGTGGTCAGACTAGATGCTTAGTATTTTGGTTACTATTTGAATATCCCAACAAGATCTAAAGTGCTTGATGTATTAGTGGAAAAATCTAAAATACAATGGTAAAATAAAATAGCAGATTACATCAAGATAATGAATAAAACTTATCTAAAGAAACCAAAGCAAACCTCAAGGTTTCCAAATAAAATAGTGAGATCTAACTTAGTTCATGAAGTAGATGACATCTCTCACTTATTTTTTATAATCAATGGAGAAAATAATGCTAAGAACTTTTCCACTTGGATGTATGCATACATAAAGGATATTGATGTAAATAAGAGTTTTGCAATGATTGAATGGTCAAGAATGATAAGTGATAACATTGATCACCAACTTAGTAATGTATTTCAGACCTTTGACTTCAAAATGACTTCATATTTAGTATATGTTATAGCATCCAATGGAACCTATTCTAGTTTGATTATAAAAGGGATGTTGCAAACTAAGCCCATCTATGAACATTACCCTCAATTAACTCTTTCTAAATACTTCAAGCACTATAAGAAGGTAAATGATGCATTCTTTTATGAAGTCATTTTAAAATTGAATGTTGATTTATAAGCTAAGAGAGTGTCTGATGTAGCTTGGGAGGAAATTTACCATTTTTGATGTATTTTAATTCAATTCTTAAATTTTTCATATATCACAGTTTGAGGTTTCATAGGGACATTAGTCAAATTACCTAGGTACCCAAGTGACAAATACATTCTTATGGAGTTATGTAGGTATTTGTTAGAATTACATGATATGTAGTTTAAAGTTTACCATTCTTTAGTTAGTTTTCCTATTGTTATTAACCATTATCATTGTGTAAGCATTTATAAGGCCAAAAATGTATAAATATTGATGGACCATAACTACAATCAATCACATTTTAATTCTATAGTAAATTTTGATTACAAAGGTATAAAATAAAAATAGTTTCTATTGAGCATATGCATATCCCTACACTTGAAGACTTATGGATTAATTTTAGAGATGAGTTTAAAGTGAGAATAAGAAATAAAAATAGGATGACTGTTGAAAAAAATCATTAATTTAATTTCGATACCATTCTTGAAGACATGGAGGATGACAGACAAGTGATTCATGATTCAAATGATGCAATGGGAGGAGAGAATGTTCCACTTCTATAAATTTAATTAAAGAAGAGTCAAGTAAAGACTATTAATAAGAGAACTTTAGTGTTTTTTACTCTGACTTCATCATGGATTTTTGGTAAGGGCTACCACATGAAAGAGCTATTAATGATATAAATGGGCCAAGTAAGTCACAAGAGGAAAGCAGTGCAAGGAGAAAGTAGCCAAGACTTAAATAAATAGTTAAAATTGAAGAAGAATGATGATGATGATGATGATACATACGCCTTGGTAAAAGAAAAGAAACTAATTCAGCTAGTTACCCCTACATCTCCTTTGGTCTCTTTCACAACCACTCCTATTTATACCACATCCATCACATCTTAATCTTTGTTACTAGTGAAAAACATACACCCAGTAATGAAGTATGTGGATCCATCCAAAATCATGCCACATCCAAAATCTCCAAGTTTCAAACCTCTTGAGAAACGTATTTAGAAGGAAACTAATGTTCCTCTTCCTCCACCCTCATCTTCTCCACCTACTACTCATCCACATCCTTCTTGAGTATTAGCCCACCATTCCTTCTATTCATACCCAAAAGGAGCTGGAGAGGTGATTGCATCTTAAGAAGTATCACAAAAATACATAATAGTTAAAATTTAAAAAGAGAAAGAGAAAGAGGCAAAGGTAGAGATAGAAACAAAGATAAAGATAGAGAAAGAAACAAAGAAAGAAAAGGATGAACAAGTAGTTTCCAATGTTATTCAAGATATTATAGATGCACAAGAGGTTCCTTCTCAAGAGTTAGTGGTGATAAATAATCAACAACAAATGGTAATACATTCATCCACATCAACTGGTATGGATTTATCTTCATGGTTGGCATTGCAGATAGCTCTAAGTCAAAGGATCAAATTAATTTGGAGGAGATAGACTTACAGCTTTTGATAATTTTTGATCATAAGGGTAAAAATCCCAAGAATGCCAAAGTGACTTTAAAGTTGATTATTAAACCTTATATTTAGAAATTTGTAGAGATATCAATTCCTCCATAGGGTAAGGATAAAGGTAAAGTCATTGAAGAAGACTTAACAGTCAAAAAGGTATCCCTTGGAGAAGTCAATATAGAGGGCCTGAATTAGGACACACAGACCCTTATCAATACTCTTTTTTATAAGCTAGGTGAAGATAAGGATGATAAATTCAAATTAAAATAATAACATTCTAAATTATGTGAAATAATTTCCAAGGTGGTAAGATCTGCTTCTTAGCAATCATTACTTTCAGGAGACATGATTAATCATTAAAAAATAACTAAGGTAGAGGAAACTAGGGATAAGGCAAAATAAGTTGATGAATGGATAGATAAAATGTTACAAACTTCACAAAAATGGTTTCTTCAAGTCCTAGGAACTTTGGATGACATTGAGAATAAATTGACATAACAAAAAATAGTAATGAAGGAGATTGAAAATGAGAATGAAATATCTAAATTGCAATAATAAATCCTTCAACAAATAAATGTTTTAAGTGAAAAGGTTTTGATTGAATAAAATATTATTCTAGAAGAATCAATAAAGAAATCAAAATAAGAGGAGCACCTTATATCTTTTTGTATGCATATTCTTGGGGCAATGCTTGAAGAAATGAAGACTTTAGAAGAAGATGTTCACAATTTGAAAGTAGATCTAGAGGATTGTATCTTCTACCTCAAAAGTGTTTGGTTTGAGAAAATGCCAAGGACACTTGAGTAATTGCATCATCAATTCAAGAAATTAATTGAAATGGCCATGACTCCTTTCAAAACAAAATCTATAAAAGAGTTAATAAAAAGATAACAAGAGGTCAAGAAGTTGAAACCTAGGATTGAGAAGGTGAAAGATTATTTCAAGAAGATGGAAAGGGAGTTACTAATAATGGAAATAGAAAGGCAATCAGTTGATAAATTAGATTATGCATCCATCTAGTTCATGATGTTTCAACACATAAAGTATAGAGAAAAGTGTAGATTAGAAGTTCATGAATTAGAATGATTTCTCTTGCTTCTCTTCTCAAAAACTGCTTCTATCTTCTTCTATTTTCTTCTATTTTATTCACAAATGTATTTGAAGTAATTTTGTTTTAAGTAATTACTTTGTAAGTAATTTCACTTTGAGAAGTTACTTTTAAAAGTAAGTTGCTTTGTAAAATGTAAGACTCAAGTAACTTGGCTAGATGCCATTACTTGAAGTCATTTTATAAAAACAAATTAAGTGAGCGAGCTCTATGCAACATACAAGGAAATTATTTTTGATCCAAATAGTGAAATCAAGAAAGCATTATATGTCATCAGTCGTTCCATGCCACATATGATAAATTCAAGGAGGGTGTCTCTCAACATTTTTCAAATTTTAACTCGACACATGGGAATTCAAAAAGTTGTCTTCGAATTAATTTTGATGTCTAAAATAGTATAAGTAAGAGTGAAGGCACACATGACAAAGGGATGGTAATTTTGGAAAAGTAATTGTAACTAAAGAAAGAAAGTTTAGGCAATCTAAAACTTTGTTTTTAGATTTATGAATGTTTTTTGTATGAAATTGGTTCAACGTAAATAAGAAAAAAGTTGATTTCTGAGGAAATTTGCATCTAAGGAGATATTTTGGTGCATTTGTGAAGATCAAAATGTTAAACTTTGTTTTATCCTCAAATCTAATCATGAATTCTAGTTTTTCTTAATCAATTGTTGAAAGAATTATCATATTTTATATGTTTAACTATTTGTACAGATATGATAAGCTCTATAAAACTACTTGTTATGTTGTAAAACCTATTTCTTCACACATATTATAGTTTCTTGATTCTCTATTTACCAAAACTTCTTACATATTCTGTAAATCAGTTACTTACTATAAAACCACTCTGTTATGGTTCATGAACTTTGTGATTAAAGGAATACCCTAGAATAATATAACATGTGCATACCTTGTAAATAATTAGTATAAATTATGAATTACTAAAAGTGTGAATAGTTAGAATAGATAGACATAAACATATGGGAGCTTCACCATTAAATGAAGGGGATTTAATCCCATGACTGCCTAGGTAATGTTTTTAGCCTATAAAATATCTAGCCAATAGTTTATGGTGACACCACTGGGAACCACAAAATAAACAAAGCTAAAATTAGATTATCCACTCTAGGGTAAGATAGACATAGACTAATGATAATTTCTCCAACATTTCATGTTTTCCACACTACCATGTAGGAAGTTGAATGCAAATTAAAGGCAATCTTGTGATTATAAATGTGTGTTTTGTGAAAATAGATTTACTCATCCAAAAGAAACTCGTCACTTATCTTGAGTCACTACATATCAAATGGAACATTTTGTTAATGTTAAGTCACTACATGTCAAGTAATCTCTCATGAATTCTTTACTTATAAATCTAAATTTACTTAAACAAATCCTTAGAGAAACATAGGTGTTTCAATCTAGAAAATCAACCTTTCACCAGAGTAAGAAGAGCTCAAGGCCAAATAGATGACTTCTTTCAGTTGCAAAAATAGTTTAATTTTCTATTTCCTAATCAAACTAGAAGGTGAATATTGAGTTTTTCACTTACGAGACAAGTGTGAACTCTTATGAATCAACTGCAACATAATTATTTAGGAATAATCTAACCCACTAATCCTCAATTACTTATTCTTAGAGGAATGGTGTAAAAACTTCCCATCCCTTGGGGAGTGATGATTTGCCCATTAAATTTAACTCTTCCTCTCCATGAATTACTTAAAGGGTTAAGAAATAACTTTCTTAAGTTTAAAAGGGATGGAAAATAGAGTCTAGATGAGCATGAAGATGTGTTAATCAAGTTCTTAATTGAAACCTTGTATGACTTATTGGTAAAATGGTTTTACCATTTATTACCTAGCACAATAATTAATTTGGCCACTATATGTGAGCAATTCAAAATATGATTTACATATGCCAAAGACACACATCTTGTTCACCCCATTGACTCAACTTAAAAAAGAGCCACATGAATGCATGTAAGATTTCATTGCTAAGTTTAATATATTTCTCTACAAAATACCTCAAGGTACTCAACCTACTAGTGATAACTAGAAGTATTTTTTCATCAATGCTCATTTACCAGAGGTTAGTTATTAGCTACATAGAACATGTACTACTAATTTAGCAATATCTTAGAGCATTGTTGTAAAGGTTGAAGATAACCTTATCATGGCTAGAAAGATCAAGAAGACAAATTCCAAGGTGGATAGCTCTAATTTGACTATAATACAAACCACTATGGATCCCTTGTTATATAAATTGGCTAATGACTTGCTGCAAGTTAAAAGGAAAATTGTTTATGGTGCTCATGTTGCTCCTATTAGGAATGCATGTACACACAATTTTAATAATCATAACCAAAATCATATTATTGGACCTCCAAAAAGACTGGCAATTAAAGATCCTTCAAAGGACTACATTGAAATGAATGAAGAAGATCATATGGCTACTGATCTTAATCAAAGATTTGATAATGAAGATGACTTTGTAGATCTTTTTGGTGACTCCAACATAGGCTACCTTGAATATAAATTAGAAATTGATTATGAATAAATGATTGAAGATGATCATAGTCAATCTTTGTAGTATTTACAAGATAAAAAACTCAACAAGTTAGTGAAAAGTCTTCCAAATAAAAAGGGAAAGATAAGGAAGACTCCAAGCCAGATGTTAGAATTCTTAAAAGAGGTAAGCTTTTACCCACTTCTCTTGCTCCAAAAGATAAAAATGTGGCATCTTCTTCTCAACCTCATAATCTAATCACTCATACTTCTGAATCTAATCCTACTTTGTCTACATCCATCCGTTTTGACATTATTGACCACATCAAGAAAACTAAGATTCAAATGTCAAAACCTGAATACTTGAGGTCCTATCCAGATCAGCTAAATAGAATAGCTAAGTAGGTACAAAGTAAAGGATAAAACAATACAACCAATGCTTTAAATGTTATATTGCCTACTCCTAAATAGGTTTTTTTCCAAAACAATGCTGTAATTACCTTTCCCACATCTGATTCCACATTTGAAAGAATTGAGCCATTCTATGTATCTCTCTTGATCAATAGTTTCAAGTTGAGCAATTATATCCTAGATTCTAAAGTTTTTTATAATGTCATGCTAGCCAAAGTAGTTGATGCCCTTGGCCTCACTTTAATTAAGTCAATAGGGAGATGTTACTCGATAGAAAGATAAGTTCCCTTGATTAGACAAATAAAAAATGCTCAAGATGTTCTATTAGCTTTTCTAGATAAGAGGCTTAAAATGACAATTCTAGTAGCATATATTCCTATTTATTATAGAATGTTGTTAAGTAGAAACTTATGCAAAGATATTGATGGAGAAGTCAAGATGGATTGGTCTTGTGCTCATATTCCAACCAAAGGTGTAAATCAGAAACTTGAGCCTGAGAAGAAGTCCAAGTATAAAGTTTCCAAGTTAAATGATCCAAGATCATAGATTTTTTTTGAAGAATTAGATCATGGATTCTATTACTTTGAATTGGGCAAGGAAATACAAGAACTAGAGACATAAGAAGAAGAAGAAGAAGAGAAATATAGACTTTGGAATTTGATGGTAGTTGTTATTTTGGTTTAGGTCTAGAGTTGTATTGATATCACCAAATGGTAATGTATATCCTTACTCTTACAATCTTATGTTTGAAAATACTAACAACATAATAGAGTATGAAGCACTATTGTTAAGATTAGAACAAGTAAAAAAAGAGAGTGAGACTTATAAAAGCACAAGGAGATGTTGAGTTAATAGTGAGATAAATTCATGGATAATACCAAGTGAAGAAGGATAAGCTGAGGCTCTACTGTGATTGAGTTCTAAGTGAAACACTTAATTTTACAACCTTTTCAATCAATTCCATTCCTCATGATTAGAACTCTAGAGATGATTCTTTTTTGGTTACTATAGCTCTGCTTAGGTCAAACTAGTAGCCTACATTTTTTTGAGAATGTGACTATAGAGTAGAGATGGTTTTCCATCCAAAGGTTATAAAAAATATCAATCAGTGGAAATTTTTCAATGATGATAGATAGATATCTACTTAAGTAGTAAGACAATTTTGAAGAATTTTATTTTGAAGGAATTAGTTCAATTCCATGCCAAACCAAAAAAGGTAATACTAACCCTAAGCATGATGATAGTAAATATGTGATTCAATTAAAGGGAAATAAGATTCCTAAAGGGTTAGTTTCTTTAGTATAAATTTTTGATAAGCATGATCAGTTTTTGAAGAGAAATAAAGAGAATGGTGAGAGTTCTTCTCTAGAAGTACAATAGGTTTACTTAGGTACTGATGAAGAGCCCAAGATGGTCAACATTGAAAAATGTTGTTTGCAAAAGGAAAAAGAATCATTAATTAAGCTTCTTAGTAAATAGATGGATGGGTTTCCTACAAAGACCTGAAAACCTTTTAAGAAAAAGAGGTAAAACATTACATCCCACTTCAACTAGAAGTAAAACCTTTTAGGAAAAATCTTCACCATCATAATCTAATAATATCAGGTATTATCTTTGCTAAAATATAGAACTTAATTTATGATAAGATCATTTATCACATTCATTATTCATAATGGTTAGCTATTATTATCCTAATAATAAATAAGAATGGAGAAATTCATTTATGTGTTGATTTCCATAATTTGAATCAAGCTTCTTTGAAAGACAACTATCCATTACCAATTATGGATCATACCTTGCAAGTAGTTATAGGATAAAAGATGTTGTCCATGCTAGACATATTTTAAGGATATAATTAGATAAAAGTGATAGAAGATCAATATAATATAACTTTCACAATACCATGGGGGACATTTGCCTATTAGAATATTGCCTTTGGGCTAGTTAATGTTAAATCAACTTTTCAATGAGTGATGGATATGGCAATTGCACATTTAAAGAATAAGAGTATAGTTATATATCTTCATGATTTGATAGTATTCTCTAAGAAGAGAGGTAATCATTTGGATAGATTAGAAGAAGTTCTCATCTAGTGTAGAAAGTATAGGATTTCTTTAAATCCCAAGAAACCAATGTTTTCCATGACTGAAGGGAAGCTTATTGATCACATCATCCTAAAGGAAGGAATAAAGATTGATTTAGAAAGGGCAAAAATTATTCAAAGTTTACCTATGATTATGTATAAGAAGGGAGTATATTAATTCTTTGGTAAGTCCAACTTCCTCATAAGATTCATTCCTAAATTTACTGATTTAGCTCACCACATTTTTGACATGATGAAAAATAAGCAACATTTCAAGTGAAATATTAAAGGTAAGTTTGCATTTGAAAGGATTAAAGAAACCATAACTCAAGCTCTAGTGTTAGTTTCTCCTTATTTTAGTAAAGAATTCATTCTCTATTGTTATTCTTCTGAGCATATCATGTCATCCATACTTATACAAAAGAATGATAAAGATATTTAATCCCCTCTAACTTTCATGAGATAGCCATTGAAAATTTATGAGCTAAAGTATACATAGATGGAAAAACATGACTTTGTTTTAGTCAAAGGATGCAAAGTCTTCAAGTACTATATCTTGTCTTCACATACTAAAGTATATGTACCTGACACTATAATGAAATCTATTCTAACATAGTAAAAGTTGGGACTACTAAGAGGCACTTGGGTGGCTAAAGTTCAAGAGTTTGATCTTGATATAAAACCAATAAAGCTAGTGAGAAGAAGAGGCTTGTGCCAACTAATGATAGAAAGTAAACTAGATGGCATAGATATGATGGTATCTTTGATTCAAAATGAATCAAATGAAAATTTATCCATGGTTCTTTTTATTTATCTTGTTGATGAATGGTATAATAAGATTGCTTTCTTCCTAACTTATAAAGAATGTCCAACTCATCTTACATATAAAGAAAAATGGACCATCAAGCTAAAGTCAAAGGATTATGTCCTTTGGGATAATGGTTTGTATAAAAGAGGAATTGATGGTGTTTTCCTTCTTTATGTGGACAAAGAAAAATAAAAGAGACTATTGGAGTAGTTCCATGATAGAGCATGTGGAGGTCACTTTTCATCATGAGTTACATCACATAAAATCCTATGAATAAGTTATCATTGGCCCACTCTTTTCTAGGATACTTTAGATTGGCTTTCTAAATGTAAATCATGTCAACACTTTGTGGGATCTCTAAAGTTACCATCATTATCTGTCAAACTAGTCATGATCAATGAACCATTCTACTAGTGGGGCATAAATTTTATTGGTATGTTCAATCCCTCTTCAAGTGATGGCCATTGTTATGTTTTAACTACCATTGATTACTTTAGTAAGTGGGTAGAAGTCATTCATGTTAAGAATGTCACTTCTAAATTTGTATGTGATTTTATCAAGGAAAACATTGTAGTGAAGTTTTATGTTCCTTGTAAGATAGTAAAATATAATGTAGGTAATTTTTCTTCAGCTGAACTAACTTGTTTCTATTATTTACATGAAATAGAATTAGTTCACCCTTCAAATTACTATCCTCAGGGAAATAGCCAAGATGAATCAAGTAACAAGAACTTGATGATAATCATTCACAAACTGGTGGATGATAATCAATATACCCAGCACAAGAAACTATTCTATGCATTGTGGGTTGATAGAATCACTCCAAAAAAAGCCATTGACATGTCACCTTTTTATTTTTTGTATGGAATGTATGTTGAAATACCTATCATAATATAGTTTCTTGATTTACAACTATCTAAGGCTATTGAAGATGCAACTTATCAAAATTCTCTGGATAAGAGGATTATGTTATAATCTAAACTATAAAAAGTACATACTCAAGTTCCTAACCATTTAGATGATCATCATATGAAAGTGAAGAGGTTTTTTGATAAAAAGGCTATAGAAATAAAGTTTGAAGTTGGTGACCTGGTCCTACTGTGGGATAAGTGAAATAAATCAAAAGGGATGCATGACAAATTTGATTCATTGTGGAAAGTGCCTTTCATAATAAATAAAGTTGCTAGAAAAGATAACTTCATCCTAGCTTATCAAGATGGAATTAAAATGCCACTACTTTGCAATGGGCAACACTTGAAGCTTTTTAAGAATTGAGTAGTAGGGTAACACCTGTATGTATATAAATAAGTCCTCAATTTATATTTTGTGTAGTTATTTTTCTTTTTTTATTTGTTTGTTTTGTATGTTTTTATGGTTGAGTTTTTACATGACTTTGTACCCAATAGATAAGACTCAAAACCAAAGATACTAGGATCCCATATTTATTTCATTCTTTCTGATAGAAATAAAGATGTCTCCAATCAGAGATAGTTGGTGTCCCTAAAATTTTACACATGTAATTTAGGATTAGCTCTATTGAATTTTTTGCTTTTTGTCTTATGTGAGTCAATTTTTCTTATTAAAACTTAGTCCCCTAAATAAGACTTAGTCTTTAGTAGTTTTTACTTATGATTACTTTCATTCCCATTTGCTTCAAATTACTCTAGATGGTTAGAAAATGTTTGCCTGAGTCATTCTCATAAAACTCATTTTGTCCATATTTCTAAGAGATTCAAAAAAGCTATGTGTTGGGATTCATTGCTAGGTCAATTTGGGTTTTTAAGGTTACTTTACTTTTCAAAGGTGAAGCAAGTTATCTTTCAAAACCCATGTTACATCATCTAGTTCAAATTGGCATTGTGTATGAATTTTTTCCTCATTAAAGCTAAATTAGAGTAGTTTCATAAATTTGTAAAGTATAACTTATAACAACCCAAGGTTTTGAAGCTGTTTCACTTGATCAAAATCATAATTAAAAGCAATAAGGGTTCACAATTCTAAAGTATTAACTAGCCTAAACCAAATCAAAATTTTGGAGTTACTTGACTTTGATGACCAAATTAAGCAAAGTAAATCATAAACCCCAATACATGTCAAAATGCTCACATTGATTTCATCTCACATGTCACTTAGTTGTCATTAATACATGGGCTAATATAAATATTAAAAAATCCACCTCATTTCCTACTTGGCTTTCAAGTTATCTAATCTAGCTTATATTGTGAATCTTGAGTGACATCATTTGATATTCTAGAGCAATTTTTGAGAAAAATATTCATAACCCATTTGTATTTGAGGTATGTAGAGTGTTTTCCATTTATTTTCATGTTTCTATTTTGGGTTTTTATCTCATTTTTATTTTGGTAAGTTTTTGTGTGCCACTTTGAATGTTTTTCTATCTTTTCTGATTTTTCTTACATTTTTCTATTAGTTTTGCATGCATTGACGTTGTAAAACCTTGTAAATTATTTAGAAACACTTTGTCTATGAAAATATTAAGTAAAACCCTAAAATATTAAATTTTTCTATAAAATTCCCTAGAATTTGACCTACATCTTATTTCATGAACCTTTCATGACTTGTTGCTTAAGTAGAGTGCTAAACCCATGTAATTGGTTTTAAAAAACCAAAAGTTCTCAAGAGCATTAATTTATCTGATTTTGAACATCTATTTGATTATCTAGAGTTTTGATTGTTCATTACTTCTGCTTCATCAGGTTTTCCAACCCCAATAACTTACCCTAAGAAATGTGGTAGCTTACTCAAAGAAATGTGGATTTATAAATGATTATCACTTGCTCAGGTTCTTTAAATACTAAAGACTTGTATAATTCCTAGACCTTCCTAGAGTTATGATACCCTATTAATTAGAATAAGTTTCCTAGAGTTTTCAATTTTTTTATTACTGGAAGTTCCTAATATCTAAAGCTTACTTAGGATTGTTACTCAAGGCAATACCTTGACTCAGTTGCGCAACCTTTTCTAAACCAGCAAGAACATTTATTGATTTTTCAAGAGCATATATCAAGCCTTCCTAGTGTTAATCACAAAAAATGTTAGGAGGAGAATAAGAAATAAATCAATTGAAAAAGTTCTTAAGCTTGTACTTGAAGAAGTTAGAGGACCAAGTAGGAAAGGAAAGACAAAATCAAAGAGATTTGAGAAGCCAAAAGAATAAAAGATGAAGTATGAATGCAATATATATCCCTTTAAGTTTTGTATTACTTCCAAGATGTTTGAAATCAGTGATACTGACATGGGACATGTTTTCATAAATGAGTTATTGAAAAGATCCAAAGCCATAGTTGAAACACCACTCATGCAAGTAATGAAAAATAGTGGAATCCTACAACTTGTAACTTTCCCAAGCTCTACACAACTTCTTGATTTTGTTCTTGAGTGTGCTAAATATTATTATTTTCTCACTAGGATGGTAAAAGATATAGTTTTCAATGTGGTGGTTAGACTAAATGTTTAGTATTTTGACTACTATTTGAAGATCCTAGTAATATCTAAACTACTTGATGTATCAATGGAAAAAGTTAAAATCCAATGGGAAAATAAAATAGTAAATTGCATTAAGATAATGAATACAACTTATATGAAGAAACTAAAGTAGTCCTCAATGTTTCCAAAGTAAATAGTGAGATTTGACTTAGTTCAAGAAGTGAATGTCATCACTTAATTAGTGTGTAGAATCAATGGAGAGAAGAATGCTAAGAAATTTTCCACTTGGATATATGCATACATAAGGAATATTGATGTCAATGGGAGTTATGAAATGATTGAATGGTCAAGAATGATAAGTGATAACATTGATCACCAGCTGAGTAATGTATTTCAAACCTTTAACTTTAAAATGACTACATATTTAGTATATGTTATAACATCCAATGGAACAATTTCTAGGTTGACTACAAAAGGGATGTTGGGAACTAAGCCCATCTATGAATATTACCCTTAATTAACTCTTTTTGAATACTTAAAGGACTATAAGAGGGTAAATGATGTATTCTTTTATGAAATCATCTATAAGTTGAATATTGCTTTGAAATCTAACAGAGTGACTAATGTAGCTTAGGAGGTTGTTTCCCATTTTGGATACATTTTCATTCAATTCCTAAATTGTACCTATAACAAAGTTAGAGGTTTCACATAGACACCAGTCAAATTACCCAATTACCATAGTGATAAATGGATTCTTATGGAGTTATGTAGGTAGCTGGTAGAGTTACATGATCTATAGTCTAAAGTTCACCATTATTCAATTAGTTTTTTTATTTTTATTGGCCATTATCAATGTGAAAGCATTTATAAGGCCAAGAATATACAAATAGAGATGTACCATAACTACAATAAATCACATTTTGAGGCTAAAGCAAATTTTTATTATAGAGGTATAGCAAAAAAACATAGTTTATCTTGATTATATGCATGTCCCTATACTTGAATACTTCTAGATTGATTGTAGAGATGAGTTTGAAGTGCGAAGAAGAGACAACACTAGGATGACTATTGAAAAAATTCATTCATTTGATTTAGATACCATTCCTCAAGGCATAAAGGATGATGGAAAAGTGATTCAAGAAGAGTCAAGTAAAGATTCAATGGGAGGAGACAATGCTCCAATTCCATAAATTGACTTCAAGAAGAGTCAACTAAAGATAGTTGTTGAGAAAACTTTAGTGGTTTTTGCTATGAATTTAGCATGGCTTCTTGGTAAGGGATACTACATGAAGGAGCTATTAATGATAGAAATGGGCCAAATAATTCATAAGAGGAAAGTAATACAAGGAGAAAGTAGCCAAGATCCACATAAAAAGTTGAAACTGAAGAAAAATTCTGATGATACATACTCCTTGGTAAAAGAAAAGGAACTAGTTTATCTAGTTACTCCTGCATCTCCTATATTCTCTTCCACAACCAATCATATTTTTACCACATCCACCACATCTTCATCTTCATTACTTGATGAAAAAAATACAACCAGTAGTGAAAAATGTGTATCCATCCATACTCATGCCACCTATTAAATATCCAAGTTTCAAACCTCTTGAGAAACCTATTTAGAAGAAGACTAATGTTCCTCCTCCTCCACCCTCATCTTCTCCAACTCCTTCGAAGGATAAATATAACATTCCTTATATTCATACCCAAAAATATCCATAGTAAAAAACTAATAGAGAGGTGACTACATCTTAGGAGGTATCACAACATGTAATATTTGAACTTGAGAAAGAGAAAGCGAAGAAGGCAAAGACAGAGATAGAGATAAAAACAAAGACATAGAAAGAAATAGAGAAAGAAAAGGATGAGCATGTATTTTATAATGTTTTTCAATATATTTTAGATGCACAAGAGGTTCCTTCTTAGGATTTATTGGTGATAAATAATCAATATTAAATGGTAATATATTCATCCGTTTCAATCGGTACATATTTCTCTTCATGGTTGACATTGTAGATAGCTCCTAAGACATAAGAAGAAATTAACTTGGAAGAGATAGAGTTATAGATTTTGAGAAGTCTTGATCATAAGGGTAAAAATCCCAAGAGTGACAAAGTGACTTCAAAGTTGATAATTGAACATTATGGTTATAAATTTGTAGAGATATCAGTTCCTCCACATGGTAAGGATAAAAGTGAAGTCACTAAAAAAGACTTAATAGTCATAAATGTATCCCTTGAAGAAGTCACTATAGAGGGCCTGAAGTAAGACATGTAGAACCTTATCAATAATCTTTTTTATAATTTGGATGAAGTGAAGTCTGATAAAGCCAAGTTAAAATAATAAATTTCTAAACTATGTGAAATAATTACCAAGGTGGCAAGATCTGCTTCTCAATAATCATTACTTTTAGGAGATATGATTGATCAACAAATAATAATTGAGGTAGAGGAAATTAGTGACAAGGAAAAATTAATTGATTAATGGATATATAAAATGTTATAAACTACATAGAAATGGTTTCCTTAGGTCTTAAGCACTTTGGCTGACATTGAGAATAAATTGGCACAACTAAAAATAGTAATGAAGGAGATTGAAAATGAGAATGGAATCTTTGAATTGCAACAAGAAATCCTTCAATGAATAAAAGCCTTAAGTGAAAAGGTTTTGATTGTAGAAAATATTATTCTAGAGGGATCAATAAAGAAATCAAAACAAGAGGAACACCTTATATCTTTTCATATGCATTTTCATAAGGCAATGCTTGAAGAATTGAAGACTCTAGAAGAAGATGCTTGTAATATGAAAGTAGATCTAGAGGAATGCTTATTACACCTCATAAATTTTTTGTTTGATAAAATTCTAAGGACACATGAACAATTGTATCATCAATTTAAGTAACTAATTGAAAAGGCCACAACTCCTTTCATAACAAAATCTATAAAGGACTTAATAAAAAGTCAATAAGAGGTCAAGAGGCTGAAACCTAGGCTTGAGAAGGTGAAATCTTATTGCAAGAAGATGGAAAGGGAAATTCTAAGAATGGAAATAGAAAGGCAATTAGTTCCAAATCAGATAATGCATCCATCTACTTCATGATGTCTCAACACATCAAGTACAGTGAAAAGTGTAGATTAGAAGTTCATGAATTGAAATGATTTTTACTGCTTCTCTTCTCAAAAAATTCTTCTATATTATTCAATTTTATTCACAAATGTATTTTAATTAATTTTGTTTTAATTAATTAATTTGTAATTAATGTCACTTAGATAAGTTACTTATAAAATTAAGTTGCTTTGTAAAATGTAAGACTCAAGTAACTTGGCTAGATGCCATTAGTTGAAGTTATTTTTTAAAAACAAATTAATTGAGAAATATATATGAAACATGTAAGGGAGTTGTGTTGGATCCAAAAAGTGAAACCAAAAAAGCATTATATGTCATCAACTATTGCATGCTACATAGGAAAAATTCAAGGAAGATGTCTCTCAACGACTTTTAGATTTTAATGCAGTACATGGGAATTCAAGTTGTCTCTTAATTTATTTTGACATTTAAAATAGTATAAATAAGAGAGAAGGGTTGTGTGCCAAAGGGATGGTAATTTTGGAAAAGCAATTGTAGCTGAAGAAAGAAATTTTAGGCAATACGAAACTTTACATTTAGATTTTTTAATGTTTTTGGTATGAAATTGGTTCAAAGTGAATAATAAGAAAGTTTTTTTTGAGGATATTTGTGTCTAAAGAGATATTTTGGAATATTTATGAAGATTAAAATGTTAAACTTTGTGTTATCCTTAAATCTAAGAATGAATTTTAGTTTTTATTAATCATTTGTTGAAAGAATTATCATATCTTATATGTTTATGTATTTATACGGATACAATAAGCTCTATGAAACTACTTGTTTTGAAGTACAACCTATTTCTTCTCACATATTCTATTTGATTCATTATTTATTTCCTAAAACTTTTTACATATTCTTTGAATCAGTTGCTTACTTGTTGTAAATTCACTCTATTATGGTTCATGAACTTTGTGATTAAATTAATACCCCAGAATAATATAACTTGTGCATATTCTGTAAATAATTAGTATAAATTATGAATAACTAAAAGTGTGAATATTTAAAATAGATAGACAAACATACAAGAGCTTAATTGTTAAATGAAAGGGATTTAATCCCATGACTGCCTAGGTACTTTTTTTAGCCAACAAAATGGAAGGGTTTAGTGGGAATATGTGCATTAGATTTCAATATTTCCTCCATTTATCTTAAACATGATAATTATATTTAAACATGTGGAATATTAATAAGTTAAAACAATAAAACATCTATAGGAATATTTTGTTACTTGAGGTGATTGATCTATCCCTAGAGATTATTTTGGTATAGGCATCCCTTGAAATAATTACCTTTTAAGATAAATCACTCTATAAGGTAATCTATCAAAATAAGTTGGATCAATTTGTCTCTCCTCCATATCATGAGTTTGAGATTATTTTAGGTAGTGTGTTATCCATGCCTATAGTTTTTATCTTATTAATCAATTCCTCATTATTGTTTGTATGCATATATACTATTAGGATGAAGTTTATTTTTATTTATCCCTAAAACTTTTCCTCTTAGTGTTTGTAGATGTGTTATTATGTTTCCCACTAGAAATCAAAGCATGATGTCATAGTCATCTAAATTATATGATAACACATGTTTTTTCAATACCTATAATGTCAACCATGCTTTCAAATTTATACTTCCTATTTTGAGAGGCATAGGAGGACATGGAGATTTATTATTTTCCTTGCATCACCATTCACTTTGTATGCACATAATATTTTTAAAATTTATCAATTGTTGATAATTTATCTCTTGTAGGAAACCATTGAGTCTCAATCTCTATAAATGCATGCCCTTAGGGGTGAACCAAGAAATGTGTGAGTAGACCATTAGACCTACACAAAATTTTAGTCCCTATACTACCACTTGCTATCTACACAACCTTCTCCTAAAAACACTTCTGTAAGGTTTATCTCCTCTTTTTCACCCTCCGCTAGTAATGTTTTTCCTTCATTAGCCCCTTCCTAAGCCTAAAACCATTTTTGATGATTTAAGTTACACCATTGGCCCCATCAACCATGTACTCTAATTGATAAAACTCATTTAGTGTATAAGTCAGCCCTTAGCCAACCTAGACTAGGACATAATTTGTTTTTATCAATAATGATAAAGAGTCTATTGGGATAACCCTATCGGATAAACTTTCAAAAAGGTTTAGGGTTATATTTATCTATATATACACATTGATTTTATCATTTATTAGAGAGACAAAAATATTTAATTATTCATTTGTGATTCTTTACAATCTTCTCTTCTGCCATTCTACTTGAGGAGTTATAGCTTAGGGTCTACAATTGGATAAGAATCTTATCTTGTGGAAAAGTCTTGGATGTTTTAGCCTTTCTTAGTGATCCTTAAAAATCACAATAACCTCTTACAAATAACCTTTGGCCAAGGGAGATATTGATTCTTGATGATTTCATCTTAAAGTTAAGTATCTCTAACTTTACTCTATTTTATTAGATAAAATTAGGATAAGTAAGGAATTTTGAAGATATTTCTCTTTATGCATTAGGATGTTACATATACATAGCTCAATAAAGATTATTTTATATATGTTTATTTTTATTTTTAATGACCCCATTTTGTTCCACAATCTTTGGTGATCATTGGGTTAGACTTTACTTTCCTTCACATTTACTTTGTAAATATGAAAAAATAGGACCTAACTAGGGTTATTGCATAGTTTTTCTTGACTAGAGGATTTGGAACCATCCTTAGTGATATTATTATGGTAATAGATCCCTTGGTTAGGTATAGTGGATCCATCTTTGTCATGAACCTAAATAACTAATGTATCAAAAACTGAAAGTGTAAGTAAGATTTATCTTCTTCAAGATAGGATTATTTATAGATTAGTTTCATTTCCCTTTTCATACATTATATTTTACCTGACATGAATCAAACCCTTATAGGTTTTATTTCATGGCATAATTTTTATCATCATATGATATTTTTATATATTTTCATTATTGTATCAAACTAGTCAATATAGTTTTAACTCTCTATGTGTAGGTTTAACACACCACTCAAAAATGACTTTGTTATTTCTATGTAGGTCTTTGCCAAATACAGGTTACTTGATCAAATAGTATTCCTCACCATATCTATATTCACATACATAGTCAAACTAATAAAATCTATCTACTATTTTATTTTTTCAAGATAAAGGTATTCAAACATATTCAAATCAATTGACTTTGTTTATCATTTATTTTTTAGCATATAGGTTTTTGCAAACTTGGTTGAACAAGTCGACCTAGTCAGAATTTTTTTGAAATAACATTTGAACATAAAAACATGAAAATTTAAAATCTAAAACATCCTTAAGATCATCAAGGTTATTTTCTTTCTCTCTCTGTCATTTTAGTTCTTCGTTTATTACTTTTTTCACAATTTTACATTTTGTAAAACTACAAACCTACAACAAACTAGGTCAACCTATTTGACATAACTTTGTTGATAGAGTTGAATTATTTGATTGTGTTCTTATAGATCTTGAATATGTAGTACATTAGAGACATAGTCAACTCTATTATGCATTATTTTCATATAGCATCACCTGAATTAACTTTGTGTTAGTCTCAATCAAGGTATTAACCTCTACTTTTAGTGATTAATTCACCTTTTCTTTTCAGTTGTTTACATGTTTAAAGTAATTAACATAGATTGAAAATATGGTTTTTCAAATTAAAATTTTAGTCACATTATTTTATCTTTTGCACACACTATCAAATCACTTTTCATTCAAAAAGTAATAAATATTTATCTTTCCAAGGCCTACCTACTTAGATTTCATCACCAACGGGGAAGCCAACTTGGTTTTCTGGCCAAGAATAAACATATGGTTGATGGTATATATTGACAAAACACCCAACACCCTTATTGTTATGCGACTGTGACATGAGGGAGTAGGTCCCATTACCAATCCAATACCATTACCAATATAGATCCCTTTCAACCTAAACATCCTTAAACCATCCTTAAATTGCTTTCTAGTTTATTATTTCAGCCAACTTCCCAATCACATTAAAATTAAACTTTATTATAACTTAATAACATTTAAGATGATTAATTAGTTAGCATTTACTTTCTATATTTTGCTTGCTCTTTCATCATTGTATGTTGTATTGCAAAACTTGCATTAGTCAACATTGGTACAAGGTTTGTGATGTGTGTTCCAATTAGAGCAGCCATAGTTATCTAATTTATTGTGTGCTTATTTTAATTTTACTTTAATTTATCTTGAAAAAAATTTATATACTTCAAAAAACTATCATTCTAGGTTATACAATCTCTTATATATTATTTATACTTATTGCCTGCAATACATAGTTGATATGTCTAACTATTTATCCTTATCTCGCTATTTAATTTCATGTTCAACAATACATAGATAACTTGCATAATTATGTATCCTTATCTTTATATTCTATGAATTTTTATTTAAAAAACTCTATCAACCTAGTTGACTCTGTACCTGTTGGCCAAATTTGTTCTCTGTCTAGTTAATTTTATCCCTATTCTTCCCTCTTATTTCTTAATCTCAAATTATTTCATCAAGCATCACAAAATCCCCTATCATAATCTAATTAGACAACTTAAATAAATTTAAACATCATATGTGGTTTTATTTTATTCCTCTCTTTACCTCCAAAGAGGATCCTCACTCTTGGAGTACTTCTTTTCCTCCCTCATCTTTAGACTACAACATCATTCAAATCACTCTATAAAATGAGATTGGTGAATTGGATCCTTTTCATACCTATCAATACTATTCCTATCTTCAAACATCTCACCAAAATATGGGGGCAATTGACACAAGTCTATCCAATAACCCCATAGGGAATCCATCACCGAATAAGCCTTCCCCTAATACCAATTTATGGTGTCCTCCTATAAACACCAATACACCAATTGATACCACTTAGATTATTTCATAGATAGTTCAATAAATGAACATAATGCAAACATATAAAACTTCCCAAATGATGTAAATACAACATCATTTGATCAACATGGCTAATCAACCTCCTATTCTTCTCCCTCAAAATAATCAAAATTTTATTCATCCACCTCTTAGAAATGCCATAAGAATTTTCATCCCTTAACCTATCATGAACAATAAGATGCTTCAACACATAAAAAATGAGCCTTTATCCCCTTTCATTATTTTTATTGATATTGGTAACATATCTCCAACTACTAAATATGACGGGACTAAAGACCCTACATCTTTTCTTAAGGCATTCAATAATATTTACAAGGAGTGGGTCCAAACTAATACTTTTGCCATAAACAAAATTTTAGCTAAAACTTTCACCGGTGATGTATTCAAATGGTATAATAAACTTCCCTAGCATCCCATATGGAAACTAGAAGATTTAGTAAATGTTTTAGCTAAATATTTTTAACACAATGATCTTTTTAAGATTTTCATTAGCCATTTCATTAATTCTAAGAAATCTCCAACTAAATCAACTCATGATTTTATCAAATAATGAAAATATTTAACTCACATGGCTGATCATAACATGACTGATGTTAATTTATGTAAACTCTTTATAACCACATTAACTCCTTCACTTCAATATAAGGTTAAAATTTTTGCTCATCAAATGCTAAATGAAGCTCTTGACCAAGCTAAGAATCAAGACTTCTTAATTAAATAGTTTTAACCTAATACTAAAATAATTAAAATATCTTTTCAAAATTCAGCTAATGTGATAATTTACAATCTTATTCAACCCAAACTAGGATTTGTGAAAGATGACAATCCCCAACCTTCTCATATTCCATTAATAATTAAATAAATGAAACAATTTTTAACACCCTATAAACCATTCACTTATCCCAATAATTCTCCCAAATGGTATGATACTAATAAATTTTCCTCATTCCACATTGATATAGTTCATTCTCATGAAACATCTAGAGAGATTACAAAATTTGTTGTCTCATATATGTTTGGTGATTCCTTCAATCACAAAGCCATGATTTAACTCCATCATCAAGATTAAATTGATGCTTATAAAAAATGACAAGATCCCAAACCTTCTTCTTCAAACAACCAAAAATATTTTTCCACATCTAACATTCAACAAGCCAACAAGGATGTTTGTGTAATTGATTTTGACTAAAACCAATATTACACTAATTCCCAATATGTCAATGTAGCTAAGATTAATTATCGATGTAAACCATCTCACAAAGATACTATCACCAAATATAAGAGACCATATTTAGAGATAAACTCCTAAAAGATACTATGATTAGTCACTTAGCTTTGGAAACCAATGAGGAACCATCTCCTCCTTCCAAAATCCTAACCAGTTCTCTTCCTCTTAAGCCTAATTTACCTTCTAATCTTTGTGTCAATTCTTTTTCCAAAATCCATTAGAACTTATTAGAAGAAATCAACTCTATGACTTAAAAATCCCTCTAATGGAGTTAGTTCTTACCTCTCCTTATCATTGCAAATTCCTCATGCAACAAATTAAAGAAATTGAAGATCAATATTTTTTATAAGATGAATCATCTTCTCATGAGCCTAAACCAAAAAAAGTGCATACAATTGAATCCATTTGTCCTTCTTTAGAACCCTCCATAGAGTTTATTTAAGAAGACATGATTAATGATGAGATCCTCTTTTGAGTTGATGATCCATCCCTCTTTATTAAAATAGCTATTTATACCCACCTCATTCATAAAGTATTAGTAGATGAAGGGTCTAGTATTAATGTGACATCTCTATGGATTATCCAATAACTTGGTTATACAAAAGATCATCTTAAACAAACTCACTTGACATGTCATGGATTTTATAAAATTAATCAAATTCTAGTTTGTTTTATTTGGCTACCTCTTATGATTGGACCTAATACTATACAAATCAAGATTATGGTCCTTGATTTACCATTATCTACAACATACTCCTAGGATGCCCATAGACTCATATAATGAGGAATATCACCTCTTCTGATATCTAATGTATCAATTTACTTCTTGATGGGAAAGGTATAAACATGAGGTTGATCCTAATCCATGGAGTATTCATATTCCAAATCCTAAATCTCAATATTGAATTCCCACCATTCCAAGGATTAATAGTTCTCCTTTACCCAAATTCATCAACATAAATCTAGATTAACATGTCACTCTTTCTAATTCTAATGATGATGAGCCAAATGAATTTAAAAATACCTACAACATTACCAATTACCTCTTTACATTTCAAAGTGGCTACATCCCTCTTAATTGCATCATGATCACACCATCCCTCTCATCAATGAGATCACTAATTTTCCCCTCCATGTAATGCTTAATAAGCCTCTTACACATAAGATGATTTCATGTGCAATGATTATGGAGTGGATAAATTATTCCAATATCCTTTAATTATGTTTACATCTAAATTCAATGACTTAGGCATCTCACCTTCTGAAGTTCCTCCCAAACCCTGCGCATGTACATTTTCTCTAAATTATGATGATAACTACATCATGTCTCAAGATTATTAATGAGAATTAAATGTTCAACATTATCATAAAAATCTATCTCAAATACATGCTTTTAATCATGATGTTCTTACCATTTCTATATATTTTGAGTTAGCACCTAAAATTTGTGTACCTCCTACTAACTCTCCACTCCTCAATACCTCTTAGATGGTGGAATTAATCTTACCCTTTGAACGTCCATAAATTTCATTCTCTTCTATAGCTCCTACTAAAATATTCATTCTTTCTAATCTTCTTCATATCAATAATACTAACAATAAACTAATCAAATCAGATTAACCTTCTTCTCCTACTCCACCTACTCCTGAGATTACACTAGATGCCAAGGCCACATATATATGCTAAGTACATTCTAAATATGACTAACATGGTAATGAAATTATTGATCTTGAATTATATGTGGAGTATTATGGCCTTCTTCCCATTGTACCTAGTGATGAAGCCATTCTTGAAATTCTCCATGCTTGAGAACTTTAACTTCCTTGAAAACATCATAAAATTGGGAATTTTAAGAAAAAATCCCCTCATTTCAATAACTTTATCTCTAGGATTGATCATAAGACAAATATAATTTCGTCTCTACCTAATGCACCATATCATTTCCTAGATATAAATTCTATGATTATCAAGGAAACTCCATGAATTGAATATGGTACCCCATCATGCCCTAACCAATCATAGTCTTTAGAGAACTTACACAAAATAAACATGATAAATTTAGTTTATTATTTGATAAATATCATTAGACTTTCACTTGATCTTATGAGTACATTCTCAACTTTGATCCCAATATTATGGTACACAACATCATCACCTATCCTGATGCCAAACCCATGCAATAAAAATAACAAAAATTCCCCCCTGAAGTTTCAAATTTATGTCATAAATAAATCATTAAAATTACTGATGCTAAATTTATACAGCCTATTGACTCTTTAGAATGGATGTCAAAAATTGACCCTTTTCAAAAAAAAGTCACCATGGTTATTCACATTTACATCAATTTTTGTATCCTCAATCTTGCTTGTCCCAAGGATAACTTGCCTTTACCTTCCATAGATGCCATCATAGATTCCATTGTTGGCTATGAAATGTTATCCCTTATTTATGGTTTTTTAATTTATGATCAAATTCACATTTCCCTTGAAGATCAACATAAAAGAAATGTCACCATATAATGGGGCTCCTATTGTTATTTTAAAATTCCATTCATCCTTAAAAATGTTAGAGCCACTCATCTGTAGGCTATGACCCACATTTTACATTATCTTATCCATAAGATTGTGTAAACCTATGTAGATAACCTTATTTCCAAATCTAAAATCCAAAAAAATTATTTTTTAGATCTTGATATCATCTTCAATCATCTGATCAAATATAAATTTAGACTAAACCCTACAAATTTGTCTTTGGCATCACATCTAGAATATTACTAGGTTTCTTAGTCTCTCTTCATGGTATTTATTTTGATCCCACTAAGATCAATTCTATTGTCAACATTCCTATCCCTCATTCCATTCCAGATATTCACACTTACTTTGGAAAGCTTGGGGTAATAAGACAATTTGTCCCCAAAATGGCTTACCATATTTATTTTGTTAATTCTCTTCTTAAGAAAGGTAATGCTCTCGAATAGATGTATCCTTGTCAATAATCATATGAAAATATGAAAGAATATTTGCTTCATCCACCTACATTTTGTCCACCTTGTAATGACCATCATTTAATATTATATACTTCTTCCACTCCCATATCAGTTGGGGTAATGCTTCCCATTAAAATTATACCAAAAGAGAATATACTATCTATTATATTAGTTGATGTATCATTGACTATGAAAAATCTTATACAAAATTAGAATGTGACTGCCTCACTATATATTTTATAGATAAAAAGATTTGTCATTATATGATTTATAAAAAAACTTATGTTATAGTGCATTCTAATCCAATCCATCACTTATTCTCCAAAACCTTTCTTCCTAGAGACAAAATTAGCAACTAGATGGTCAATCTAATGGAATTTTGTCTCTACATTATTACGTAAATATATATCAAAGGACAAATCATTGCTAACCAACTCATAGTAGCTCCCATACATACTATACACTACCTTCAAGATAGTCTCCCAGATGATAATATCCTCTTTATTAAAGGCCTTAATCAAGTTATAGCTATTAAAGCTTACTTCCATAATTTCACTATTGATCTTGAATCATGTAATCTATAAGAGTCATCTATCCTTCTTGATACTACTAAATCTAAAGTAATCATTGAAACACTACCTAAAAGCAATGTTGATTTACATAAAGATAATTGGAACTTTCATTTTAATGGCACCAAATACCTTCAAGAAGCTAGGGTAGGTTGTATCCCCACTAGTTTGCATGGTAAAATTATCCCTTTGGCATTTTGACTTACATTTGATGTTACTAATAATATGGTAAAATACAAATCATTAATCCTAGGCATGATAGTAGCACTCAAGTTAGACATTACATATCTTCATGCTTTGGGTGACTCCCAACTCATCTTCCACCATTTTAATGGTGATTATCAATACAAAATAAAAAACCTCATTGCTTATCATCAAATAACCACTACCCTTTCCAAATAGTTTACTTCTTTTACCATCAAGCTGATCCTTCAAGATCAAAATTATATCACTAATTTACTTACTTCTTCAGCATATCCTTTTCATCCACACCAAATTCTTATTGACTCTACCTTTATTATTTAGATAATAAAATCCTCATATTCCATTCAACCACTAGATTCACTTATTTGCCATATTGAGGCTATCAACATTTAATAGATCCTATGGTAAAAAGACATCATTCAATTCCTTGAGCATCAAACCTATCCTCCAAACATATATTCACATGAAAAGACTTGATTCATAGATAATCTTTCAAATATATCTTTCTATTTAACATCCTTTATTACCACAATACTAAAGGTACCCTGCTCTATTGTGTTTTGAAAGAAGAGGTTCTCTTCTTCTTAAATAAGAACATGGGGAATTTGTAGTGGCCAATTTAGTGGACATGATAAAACATGTAAATGCTTATGTATGGGTTAGTTTTTACCTAATATTGAAAATGATGCCATAGAGTTATCTAAAAAGTGTAGTACATAAAAAAATCATGATTATCTAATCCATTCACTTCCATTCAAAATCCAATTTGTGGAATCTCCCTAGCCATTCTCAATGTGGGGATTAGATCTCATAAGCAAACTACCTAGATCATAGGATGGGCATGTCTTTATTATCATAGCTACTAAGTATTTTACCAAATGGGTTGAAGCCATGACTTTTGTCAATGTCACCAGAACCACCACTTCTAAATTCATCCTCAATCAAATCATTATTTGCTTTAGTTTTCCTCATACTATCATTTCTAATAATGGTTTTAACATCAAAACTAAAGACATCAAACCATTGCTAGATTTTTATATTATCTTTAGAGGCATAGGAGGACATGGAGGTTTCTTATTTTCCTTGCATCAACCACCCACTCCATGAACTATTTAGTAATCTACCTATTACTTTATTAAGTTATTTGGTATATAATAGGGTAGCTTGAGGGTGAAACCAAGATTCATTCAATTTTTATAAATTTTTAGTCTATGTAATACCAATAAGATCTGATATTATTTATAGTCCTTATTTATTTGTAAAGTTTTGGCATTGTCATTTCGTTGATAACACAATACATTAAGAAAAATAACTGCGTATTTCTTTTATGAAATGTTGATATTTTTTCACATAACTTTAAAACTTGTAAATGTACAATAGTTTAAGAATCAATAATATATTAAAAAATCTAAAAAAATATCACTTTGGTGCATGTAGTATCCATAATTAGTATATAATTTTAAAATATTTCCCTTACTTCACTTATAGGACTTGTTGCATTAGATTGTAGTAAATTATCTCTCCTATGGCATAGATTTGATCATCATTGATAATTATTGAGAGTAGGGGAACCCAACACTTGTCAACATATATAATGTATATAATTCCATAAATTTTTTAATTAATGTCATCTAAATTATAACACCATGCTATCCTCTTCTCTATTTACCCAATTATCTATGTAGTCAACTTGGTCCTTGAGAACTTATATGAAGTTATGCCTATTAATCCATTCCAATCCCACTACTTGATTGTAGATCAATATAGAGGGAAAAAACTAATATTATTTTTAAATCCATACCCATAATAAATTTTATTTTAATCTTATGTTTACATGATATAAACATGTCTTCATAAGAAATTATCTTACTACATACATTGAAAAAAGAGGTCAATACATGAAAATAACTTTGGCTTGGTTTTTTATCAATGAAGGCCTACACTTCATGTGGAAATCACATCCTATAAATTATTTATGTTATCTTTATTGGAACCTACATTATTTAGTGTCATTGTCATTTCTTCAACTTCTTTAAAAATAACATTTTAATGCCTAAAGCCTAAACCCAATGCATTTGAAACAAAAATTGCACCTATATAAATTTGGGATGTCCCATATGAAAATGGGGAAAATCATGCTAGTTAATCTTATGTGTTATTCTTAATAATTCAAATTCTCAATATTTCAAAAATCACATCAGTGCATACAATATCAATAATGAAGAAATATTGGGTTTTGTGAAAGGTGATGAGTTTGTATATTTGATTTGAATAATTACCAATATATAAACCACTTCAAGTATTGAAGTTGTGACCTTTTTAAATTATTTCATGAGATAATTTAAGGTGAAAATGATCCATGTTATGGGGCCTAGCCTAGGCACATAGATGAAAACTATATGTTATGTGTAACACATATGGTTATACAGAGTGAATGCACACAAAGTAATCAGAAAGAATAAAAACACACATTCAATGGATCAAAAGTCTTATACTTACATAAATGTAACTTATATTCAATCAAAAAATAATATGGGAAGGTATAATGTGCTACAATGTGTGTATGATAGAGTAGATGCATGGAACATGTAATCTATGTTATGATTGTGTATGGTATTGATTAGTGATTTTATCAACCTTTATCCAAATGCATATGGTACATATTTATACAAAAATAATATAAGAGTAGTTATAATTGTTTTCAATTAAAGAGAATATAGTTATATGTTTTATCACCTTCATTTATGGGAGATAGTTAAGATTCCAAGTTGGTGGTAACTAACAATTTAACTGACATACTCTAAACTGGAAAGTTTCACCTAATAAGACATGAATTCAAAACATGTTAACATGTAGATGTACTAGGTCAAATAAAAGTCTAGATATGTGATTCTATGTAAATTTACTAATGAGGTGTGAAGGATTACAAGATCATGGTGTGTGGTTGGGTGTGTGGGATGTAATATAGTGTTATCTAGGTACAAAAGTATGTGAGCAAGCATGAAACTAGTGCATAGGATTGAGATCAAGCTTGGTGTAGAGAAGTGCATAAGAATGCATAGAAAGTGTGAGTGTGTCATAGAAAGGAAAAGGATAAAAATATGTTGTGTATTAGTAGCACATGAATTATTTTCCCTTTCTTAATTATCAATGGTCTCCATTGCATTTGTGTGTAGTTATGGGAACTACACGTGTAGTTACTGATATTTGTACCACCTAGCTTGATTAGCATATTTCTTGACTTTGACCACTCATAGAAGTTGATTTGTTCACAAGTGTATATTTATATCACTTAGATGATCTAATCCTTATCTATAGAATGCAAGTGTTTAGGAAATATATCATAAGGATGTTGTGTCATTATTATCTAAAGAAGTAGAGGAGTGTAAAGTCCTAGATTTTTGTTTATAGGCTTGGTTATACAATAAGGAATGCAAGAATTGATGTGGTATTCCAAATATATGTTCATGTGTGTCTAGTAGATGTGTTATTTTAATGTATCTAGAGTCTTTTTCACATTAAAGAGTCTTGAGGTATTGGTGTAATCCATATCACATATGAGTTTTTGGTGAGGTATGACATTAGGAACATAGAGAAGCCTAAGATTGTAGAGAAGTTAGTCAAATAAATATAACTCTTCAAATTGTTCATCTTTCACAATGATGGTGTAAGTGTGTATTAAATCCTAATCATCTGAGTATAGGGATACCTAGTATGTAAAGTTATGTCCAAGAATATCTAGCATTATGATGAGCATGTGAACTGTTGGTTGGCTAAGTTAATTTTTTCCCTTTTTTCTTCTTTTTCTTATGATTAATCATGAGATGGAATTTATATAGGTATACCATCAATTTCATGTGGTGAAAATTCTTTATCTTGTTTTGAGTCTACATGAACTAAAGTGGTTTATGATTAGAATGAACAACTATCTCTTTCCCTAAGATGTAATGATGAAATTGCTTGATTTCTTACATGATAGCATACAATTATTTATCATAGGTGTAGTACCTTTGTTATATGTTGATGAATGTCTCTGAGTGGTATGTGACCACATGTCTATATTGCATGAGTATTGTACCAAGTGCATAATCACATGCATCAGTATGAAGCTCAAGAAAATGTGCAATGTTGATTCTTTTTAGAATAGGCACTAAGAAGAGGCTTTGATTGAGTACCTAAAAATAGATATGTTATGCATGAGTCTAATAAAATTTTTATTTTAAATATGTTATTGGGTTGAGTGATTAAGAGAGGTGCATGAAACCAAGGATGAACACATGATATAAATTTTGGAGTCTAAAAAAACTCCTAAATTTTGTGATATTGCATGGAGTGGAACAATATTGGAAAATTTTGATAATATTTATGTCTACATCAATACCTACATAGTAAATGACATATCATAGGTATTGTATTTGCACAATACTGAATGTACACTTTACTAAGTTAGCCTACAACTTGTACTAATGCAAGGTGTTTACGACATGTGCAATATGTTCCATGTGATCCTTACAAGTATTGATTAATATGATAATGTAATCCAAGTAGATGATGAATAAAAAGTTTATAAAAATCATAAATAGATCATCCATCATGTGCATGAATGTGGTTAGAGCATTGGTTAGGCTAAAATTCATGAACAAACAATGTATATAATCTTTCCCATGTCTTGAAGGTTATCTTATAGATGTCTTTAGGATGGATTAGTACCTAATGGTAAATTTAATTCAAGTAAATCTTGGTGAAGTATTGTTCACCTTAGAGCTGGTCCAAAAGGTCATAAATGTGTGGTAGTGGGTACCAATTCTTCACTATTATTTTTTTGAGTCTGTGATAGTCTATGCAATGATGTTAGGACCTATTCTTCTTATGTGTAAGGATTATCAGACTCCCAAAAGTAGAATATCTAGGTATGATATTTCCATAATCATGGATCAATTATATTTACACTTAACCTAGAACTTGGTGTGGAATATATGTTCATGCTCCTAATAAATGTTCATCTTAGTGGCACTAGTGTTGAAACAAGTCACATAATGATCAGTGTCATCCATTAGTATAGACCTGATGTAGACTAGGAAATCAAAGATTGATACACATGAGATTTAAAAAAATTTGAGGATGTGAGAGTGATGGTGATGTCCCTACTTGTCACCAAAATTATTCTTTCCTTTATCTAAAGTATAAATAATAGGATCCTTTGGGTTATGTGTAGTCTTCTTTGGCTACTCTCCTTTATGATAAGTTCTCTACTTTTATACATAAGGTTGTGTC